>VXBA01004867.1:390213-583101 GCA_013399895.1 Serilophus lunatus | reverse complement strand
ACAGCCCCGGCACAGCCCCGGCACAGCCCCGGGACAACCCCGGCACAGCCCCGGCACAGCCCCGGCACAGCCCCTCCCGCAGTCCCCCGGGGATCCGCAGCCTCCCGGCACCAAGCCCTCTCAGTTTGCACAGAAACACAGAATCATTTAGGTTGGAAAAGGCCTCCGAGATCATCCAGTCCGACCTTTGACCAAACGCCACCTTGCCAACCAGGCCATGGCACCAAGCGCCATGTCCAGTCTTTCCTTAACGACCTCCAGAGACTGTGACTCCACCGTGTCCCTTGGCAGCCCATCACAATGTCTAATAACCCTTTCTATGAAGAAATTGCTCCTAATGTCCAACCTAAGCATCCTCTGGCACAGCTTGAGGCTATGTCCTTTTGTCCTGTCACTTACTGGCTAGGAGAAGAGAACCACCCCTACCTGGCTACAACCTCTTTTCAAGTGTATGTACAGAATGATAAGGTCCCCTCAAGTGTCCTTTTCTCCAGGTTACACAACCCAAAGTGCTTCAGCCACTCCTCACCTGACTTACCCTCTAGACCCATTCCCAGATACATTGCCCTTCTCTGGACTTGCTCCAGCACCTTCTGAAACTGAGGGGCCCAGAACTGGACACAGGACTAGAGGTGTGGCTTCACCAGTGCCAAGTACGGGTACACAGTCACTGCCCTGGTCTGGCTGCCACATTATTGCTGGTACAACACAGCTGCCCTGGGCCCTGTTGTCCACCTGGGCTCCTATTCAGCCACCACCAGGTCCTCTGCTGCTGGGCCACCTCCCAACCACTCTGCTACCAGAGCAGGGTGTGCCTGTAGCACTGCATGGCTTTTTGCCTTTTGGTGCAGTGACAGCGGGTTGCAGGGCAGCAGCAGTGACCCGGGTGTGCAAACACAGCTGATTTAATTAGATATCTTTACACCTGCAGAGAAGGGACAGAACATCAGGCAGGGAGTTCCCTGGTTTCTAAGGAAGAAGGCTGATCCCAGAGCCACTCTCTGGTCTCCAGCAGAATCTAGGCATTCCAGCACAATGTACAATGCCTCCTCAGAGCAGCTTCCCTCTCCCCTTTCCTTTTACACAGCACTTCTAGCAGCCTAGGATACCCAGAGTGTCTTTGTGAGACTCATTTGCTCACATGAAAAGCTGTAAAACAATAATAGTGTCATCTGCAGACATGTGCCACTGCTGTTCAGGTCACCTAGTGCATTTCTGGCAAGCAGACGTGTCCATGGGAGATCTCTGCTTTCCCTTCCCAGATGAACTTCCATTTAAACTGAAGCTTATTCAAGCATTTACATCCCAGTGATGCATGAAAGTGTCCCTCTGCAGGTAAAGTGACTGTAATATGGCATTTTTGTCTATCTGGATTTTTTTTCTCCAAGATGAGCTACAGATTGTTCCTTCTTCAAGTTACTGCTTTTCAGAAGAGCTACAAGCTCTTACTGCTCCAGATAGGCCCCATCTGTAAACCTACCTAGCAAGATAAGGAGCAAAGATGGGCTAAACCCCTACCCAGCAACTGCAGATCTGCACAAGTTCTCTGCCTACACAACTGCCCCAGCCAGGCACAAAACAACTGCCTTTGTTTTTGAGGGATAGGGTAGTTCAGTTTCCCTGCACGTGTGTCAGCACCCCACAGACAGCTGGCAGCACCTCTAACTCTGGTACTGCTGGAAGAAAGAGCTTCTTCACAAACAGGCTTTATCTCTGAAGCTCTCAACCAGACTCAGCATGAAGCATTTGACAGCTTCTTCTACCACAGACATACCGTGGGCTCACTGCAGGCTCATTCCTCTCCTCCAAACTCACCCTGCCAAGAAGGCAGCAGAACTCACGGAAGAGGTGCCAGTTTCCTGCTTTCAGGGTCATCCCCTCATCCTAACCCTGTGTTTGCACCCACCATAAGCCACAGGCACATGCCCTCTCTAAAAGATTGTATCAGCCATGCACTGCTGTGAGCTCTGGAAAGGCCCTGTAAAACTATGGTATTTGCTTTACTTTCCCACTAGAACTCCTTAGCTACCTAAAGCTTTTGGGCAAGTGGGTTGAAATGCCTTGGTTTCATCTCCAAAAAGAGGATAATTTTTTTTTAAAGAACTGTTCAGACAAAGTGTGACATAACAGGGTATCTATTTCTTCAACAGATCTGCTTCCCTGCATTTGTTTGAAGTCTGACCTGATTATTCTTGCAATTGTATTTTTAATGCTCATCAGGTATCCTTAGAGAAAATGGAGTCACTTTTTTTAGATCATGCATATGTAATCAGACAAACAAAATATAGCTTACTTGCCCTGTTCTTCCCCTCTACAGCAAAAAGCACATCCTTAACCATTGCTCCAGCAAAAGCAATAGCTATTCAGATAGGACCAAGCACCAGTTTTTGATCTGCCTTGGGCACAAGCACCAGAAGTACCATCTGTCTTCATTGCAGGGACAAATGCCACTCTCATACTGGAATAAACTGAAGTAACTTGTTTCCCCATCACCCCTGCAGTTGCCCTTCTCACATTAGGAGCTCATGCATACATTGTCTTCCTCTAGTATTGTCCTCATATATTTGGTTTTTTTTTAAATTTTTAAATTGCCAAGTTCAATGGGTGCTTTTATTCCTGTTTTATAGTCTAGGGATGTTTGCCTGGACAAGACAAGCAAGGATGATCACTCTTGGTACTGTGCAGTAGTGACCTGCCATGAGTGTGCTGCTGAAAGAAGGGCAATAATTCAGCAGATGATGCAGCAGCAGTTCAGCACTTTGTGGCTGGGTCACCCCTTCCCTCAGGCAACATAACCACAGCACTTGGGGAATGAGAGACTGGGAGACCTGCTGAGGAGGCAACTGCTTGCAAAAGCTCAGTCAGCCCACAAGGTGAACCTGGGACATGGCTACAACCTGTGAGCACACCCAAAGTTCCTCTGGCCTCCAAGTCCTAGCACGGGTTACAATTCTAGGACACATAGTAAAAGCCACAGACAGCCCCAGCATCAGGAAATACCACCTCATTGAGGTGTCTGAGCAGCTCAACCTGCAACTCTCTATGACCATTGACCACTTCACCTCCCAGCCTTGCTGTTGTGCACCTGCTCCGTCACAGATCAACATCCTTTCCCAGTTCCTGCTAGCACTCCCTTCGCTGCTGTGAAACCTCCCAGCCAGGCAGAGCTGGGACCAGGCTCAGGAAGCCCAGGGTGCAGAGTAGCAGCACAGACTGTTCTCAGCACCAAAAACCATGGAAATCCCTCTCCAGGCCCAAGTTAGAGGCAGAAATTTTGAGCTACCGCAGAGTGCTGCCATAAGCAGAAACCATGGACACTGGCAATCTCTGCACATCATAAATCATCATGAGGGGGCAGAGAATTAGCCATCATTTCATCAGTTAATTACAACTGTTAATCATATTTTCATTAACCTGAAGTGAAACTGCCAGCATCCCCCCTATTTTCACCCCATGCCCCAAGTCCAGTTTGTCAGAGAGTGATTCTTTGTCAGGCATGGCACATGCTGTCCTTCACAACATGCATCCAGCCACCTGCCTATGGACAGAAATTCCCAGACTGCTATTTTGCCTCTTTTCCATATCTCCACCCATTCCAAGGCCTCTGTAGTCACACATACTACCTTTGCTAAGCTGGCAAAATGTTTAGGCCCCCTTGTGCTTTCCCATTAGCCTCATAATCTTGCTTAGGATAGGGAAAGCCTGCAAGGCCTATATTGCTGACTGTCAGACTTGCTGATGTATTGATCATGTTGCTATAATAACATGCCCCATTTTACTCTATTTTTTAAAGTGGACTGGTGCTATAATGCTACTCCTGTAAAGCATTTTTAGCTCTCTGTCTAACGTATAAACAAAGCTGTTCCTGCCAGGTATCCCATGGGACAGACAGGAGAAACAGGAAAGCCTTTACCCTCCACAGGGCAAGAGGTACCTACAAGGGCTTTTCTGCATTCTGCCAGGCAGGGAAAGCAGAGTCAATAACTCGGACTAGTCTTGCAGTAGTAAGGTCTTTCTCCCCCACCCCGTGCAGTAATGGAGAGATGGGCTGCAAAGCCCGTGTCCCACACTGCTCCGTGCCCCTCATGCAGCTACCAGGGCAGCTCTGCATACCCCAGCTCTGCCCCTGCAACCCTGTCAGCTTCCACTCATGGCTCTCCAAGAGGAGAAAGGGTGTTGATTAATGTTAATTGACGACTTTGGATGCTACACCTTCCCCCAGGGTACAGAGAAATAATGAGCAGTGTGACATTTGAGGTCCCCTTTGCCTAAGCTGTTACAGCATCACGCCTCAGCCCTGCCTGAGGGGACAACTCACCTCTGGGGTGAGAAGGGGATTCAGCATTCCCATACATTATCTGCTCTTCCTTCCCTGCTCTTGCACTCAGCTCCAGGTGTGGAAAAGCCCCTCTTCTAGGCTGAGGCATCACATCCCTCACATCTTTCTGTCCTTCGGAAAACGGTCCCTCAGAAGAGCCCAAACACTCAGAGGAGCCAAGCCATCCCCAAGATTGTCAAGCTCAAGGCACCACATCCACCGAGCAGAGGGTGTGGGAAAGAAGAATATGAAAGCAATCACAGACCTTGGAGCTTCCTGGCTTCAGTCTTAGTCTATCAAGGTCTTCCCCAGTTTGAACTACATGGCTTGAAAGAAAGTGGTTGAAGAAAAGTCAAGCCCTACAAAGGGCAGGAGGAGCACTTCTTCAGCCTCCAGAGCTGTTCAGACTTCTTAGGTGAGGAGGTTGCACATCTTCCTCCATTTGGTTCATCTCTTCGTCCACTCCTAACATTCAAGAGTTAACTCAAATTTTTGCTTGCCACTTCTACCCAAAGGTCTGAAAAGATATTAGAAAGCCAGCCGGGGGTGGGGGGAGGAAAGCCAGGACCAGAGGCTCAAAGCTCTGCAGTTGCCTTTGCCTCCCTCTACTTCCCCCCACCCTCCTCACATGTGCTGAGCAGCCTGTAAAGGTGTTAATGGGGAACGGATCACCTCTGCTACAATTGTGATGCAACGTGGCACCCAGGATAGAAATGAGAAAGTATGTACTTACTCTCCCGGTGTGAAAACTGCTGGGTTAAATATAACTGAGGCTTGCTGGCTCCAGGAAGCGTAGCTGATCTCTTCATTTGATGGCAGAGTGCTTGCTTTGCCAAACAGCCCTCAATCCCCACAGAGCCAGCAATTTCTCCTCTGTTAAATGTGTATATACATTACCAGGCATGATCGAGGTGCATAAATTGCCTTCATTATATATATTTCCTTGCAAAGTGTCACAATCCAACATCTCACCAGCCAAGCCTGGTTTTTCTTTTTTGTCCAATTAAGTTTTTGTTTGGGTCCAAGTCACACTGATTTCTGCAGATGCAGATCTTAGTGAGAAGGTGTGTTGCCAAGAGGGGCAAATAAACCTGTGACACAAGACACAGGATTGTTACTGGTCAGGATCTGTGCCCGTGACAACCCTAAGAGCTAATGTCTGCCTTCCAGTTAGAGCTTTAGCTGAAGATTATCTCTTCCTTTTGTGCTTACCTGACCCATTAGGCCAGACAAAATCTTGGAGTGAAGATAAGATGCATTTATAATACACCATCACACTAACAGCACAGACTACTCTGCATTCCCCCTAGGTCTTCCATGGGATCATTTGTAATGCCTCGGACTGGAGTATAACACTGGACATCCTTATCAGCTACCAGTGAGAATTTAAATGCCAAATAAACACTCCCATGAGCTACAGACCCAGCTAAGCAATTTCCACATCTTATATGCAGGTTAGGAGGCTGCAGGAGCTCACCATCATTAAAAGTGAAGCTGCACATGCAAAACTCTCCAAATTCAGCATAAAGCTGAGTTAGTCTGGCCATGGAAGAGGAGTGAGGAAGAAAGTGAGAAACAAGACTTGTTTGCAAGATAAAGAAACATTTCTCTACCAGAAGCAATCTTCAGTTTGAAGTTAGCCAAGAAAAAGTCATAAATCAAATATTTTTGATAGCAGGGGTGGTTAAGTATTGCAGTACCTGCAGCTGCACTTCTGGTTGCACAGGAGCTTCTATTTACAAGAGATCAATACATCAAAACACCACCCTTCCAACAAGCTGGCCTTGCTGAACACCTTCTCTGCCTTCATCCAGCTGAAGTTATTTGGCTCATCAATGAGGAGTATTAAACAGCTGAAACTTCTGGATACCCTAAATAAAAACACTTAGTCAAATTACCCCTTCTGGCCCCAAATTTCAGGAGCTCAAGCCTTCTTTGAACTCTTATCAAAAGTTAAGCCATTTCTTGTACCAGCCTAGTTAACTGCTAACAACATAGGAACACACCACTCACCTTAAAAAAGTCAGCATTAATATTTACTAACTGAATGCAGACTGCATAACAGCTCTTATCTGTGCTGCTGCTTAATTGTGCCAGCTTTAAGAGCAGCCCAATAAAGGCATGTCAGCAAGGCTTCTTTTTTAAAAAGGGTGCCAGGGGATCTTGTTGTAAGTGAAGATCTTTGAGAGAAGTGAGGAGATTCATTGCATTAAGTGCATGGTATAAAACTGGGTTAGACAGAACTGCT
Source organism: Serilophus lunatus (assembly GCA_013399895.1). NCBI lineage: Eukaryota > Metazoa > Chordata > Aves > Passeriformes > Eurylaimidae > Serilophus > Serilophus lunatus. The sequence goes on along the minus strand of VXBA01004867.1, from coordinate 576,535 downwards.
CTCCCTTGGGAACTGGCTTTGCCAATCACCCAAGGAAAAGTGTCTTTTAGAGAAAAATCAAACAATCCTCAGTATTACCCAATGAATTTAAGATCATGGCCCTTTGCCAACCCAATGTCCTCAGCTGTGAGCATGGGGAAGGTGGATGGCACCTTCAGCCCCTCTACCCATTATAAGTGGCTGAGGATGTACCACAACAGAAGGCATAAGTCTCCTGTTAAGGAAACTACTGTCTGACCATCCGTGTGCCAGTCCTGGAGTCACACTCACACCACTGCTTTCATTACTGAAGGGACTGAAGTCCTTTGCAGCAGCAGCAGCTCCAATGAAATCACAGGTGCTCTGTTTGACTCCCTACACCCCACACTCACAGTGCCAGACAATGTTTTTGTACCAGCTCAACTCCAGGTTTCCTGTAGGAGTGTCCCAGACACCTGGTCCTTTGAATATTTTAATTGCGGCACAGCAACCTAACAGCTAAAGCAAGAGAGGGATCCCCAACAAAGCAACCTCTTGGCTTTTGTGCCTTCACAGTCTGTGCACCCCTTCCTCACACACCCTTAACATGCCTCTTGGTCCAATGATAGTATTTGTTCTGGGGTTTGCTCATTGCTAATTGTGTTCTAAAGAGGTTCTGGGTGACTGGCCACCCCCCTCCTTGGCCAGCTGGCCCCACAGGTCCTCATAACCTTTATTAGGCAAAGAGTCAGCACCAGCTCCCAGCTCCTTGCCTGGAGCTCCATCCCTTTCCTGCCATACAGGACAAAATGTGCATCTTACACACCCAGCTACCTGCACTAGATGTATTCTTCAGCAACTACCACTCCCCTAACCCCCTGCCACAGCCCATATCTTCATGGCAGATACAGCTTCAGCATCATCTGCCTTTGCAGTGTGGTAAACTAATCCAGGTCATAGTTACACAAATCATGAAGAGCAGCTTCTAATACATCCCAGCCCATTTTCAAGGAAAGACCACATACCACATTTGCCAGCTTTCTTTTATCCATGGTATTTTTATATCACTTGATTTTATTACCTAGCACTGTGACACAGAGAAGCACAGGCTGCAGCTGGAACACCATGCCCATCCTTGCAGCAGCATCTGAGAGCCTGCAGACTCGCCCACAGGAGAACTGAGAAGCAACAGAGGCTTATTAGCCTTGTTTCTTCAGGCTGAAAGAAGTGCTTTGAAGATGCAGGCAACAAAGGGGAAAGTTTCAACTCACCTGAAGCATTTTGCTAAAAATAGCTGCTCTACCCCATCACAAGCTTGCATTAGACTGCTATAGTATTTTAAAAGGAAGGTTATACATACAGCTTCCTTCTGTTACCTCACTACATTTCTGATCAGCAGCTGCAGCCCATACACACACATTACAGCATGCACAGCACCCTGGCAACCATTCCACCTTCAGGGCTCATAAAGCATTAGGCCCAGCTCAAGAGGAAAAACCCACTATAGGGCAATAATTGCTCAGGTCCCCTCAACACTTTGCAGAGGAGTCACAAAACTCAGCAGCTGACTACAGAAGGAAGGCAGATAAAATAAAAAGCAGAAGCAAGAAACAGTACCCAATTAGAGCAAAAACTGAAAAAAATAGGCTCTGCAGTGCCTTATATTTCTGCCTCTGAGGGTATCTGGTTGCACTGCTGACACAGGTTCTCTCACAAAGGTCCAGAGAACTCTGCCCCCCAATTCTGCTTCCAGGATTAAGCAAGCCCAACTGGTGAAACCTCTCACAGAAACACAACACCTACCAATCAGTAAATACGCTGATTGTGATGTGCAGGTGATTAATTGCAGAGGATTTTACTGCAGTCTGTGGAGTGGGTACAGAGGCTCCCTATGGTATCACAGGTGGGCATGGGTTGCTGCAGGAAGCTGGCACCTTCCTGTGACTGGAGAGGAGATGGATTCTGGCAGCAGTGCCAAGGTTGCTGCTCCCAGGCTCAGATTTTTTTCCTTCTCAGGCTGAGAGTGCCCTAGGTGAAAACAACACTTCACTAAGCTATTCAGTGCTTAGAATAGCTCCTCAGCAAACACCCCACCTGGGGAGGAAAGGCTTCCTCTCCATTGCCTTGAATTTGCAAGAAGATGTTTTTGCAGGGGGTCTTTAAAGCCGTCTACTCTGCTACAGATCACCAGTGAGAGGATATTTGGACTAATGCTCTACTACATCACTTAGGGCAAAGGCCAAGGAAAAATACTGCAGGAGAGCAGAAAGGGAGGGAGAGGAATTCCATAAGGAGAAATTATTTTGAGGAGAGAAAGCTGCAGAGCGGCGTGGAGTGAGGCAGAAGAAATTCAGGAAAGGGAGGTAGTTGTGCTGGGAGAGACAAAAGAACAGAGGAGAGTGGAGACTCAAAAGACTCCCCTGGGGGGGATAGAGGTAGGATGCTGCTCAGTGGGGCTCTGTGGAGGATTCCTGTCAAGAGCTGGGCTGGGCTGGACTCAGCAGTGCTTCTCCCTGCAAAGGGATTCCCTCTGCCACCCACTATTGGTCCTGGCGCAGTGACGAGCGGCTAGAGAGGATTTCTCTTTCCCGCATATGTGATAGAGGTATAGAAAAACAGCAGTCCCATCCCCCTCCAGAGAATCGGGATTCCTTCCTCTGCCATTGCTCAATGCTCTGCATCAGGACTGAGCAATCACACAAAACCACACAACTCATCTTCAAGGAAACCCACTGGGGCTGGTGCTCAGCCTGTCTGCAGGATTCAGGGGGAAGGCTTCTGCACCAGCAGAGCCCTGAAAAAGGGAGTCAAAATTTCAGTCCTTGATGAGAGCAAACACATTGGCTGCTGTCACTGAAACATCTCCTCAGACCACAGCCATGTGGGGGTCTGTCTGTCCACACAGAAGGAAACAATCAAACACCAACTAGTCTTGCAAAGCTGTTGTGCTTCTGCATGTGCAGGAGGTTCAGCCTAGGGGATGTGGGACCTGAGCTGTGTGCTTCCCACTGACCAGTCCCTTCTGCCTTTTCATCCTCATAAAAAAGAGACACAACTGTCTATCCACTTATTCAGGATCACACTCAACCATGTCTGAGGGCAAAATATAAGAACTTAAACTCCTACCTTGACTTAAATTTGTATTTTAGTGACAAAACAGATTTATGAGGTTGATCTTCTGGATGACTTTGGGACACTGTTCTTTTCTTATCCCTTTATCTTCACCCTTACTGTGGTGGCTGCTTAGGAGCAGGAATTGGCTCTTGTTCTGCACAGTCCCATGGAACACTCTGCTCAACTGAGTAATACAAGAGAAATTGCACAGAAGAAGGACTGAATTAGTACCTTTTTTCCTTTTTTTTCCAGGAGCATCTCTGCTGTCTGCCTTCCTCCACAGATATGAGCTGCAAAAAAGTCTTCCAAGACCCACTCCCCCCTGGCTGCTGCGGAAGACATAGGTGGGCATCCCATCACCCAAGTGAAGCTGGTTGGGGTAGGCAGGGCCTGGTAATGCACTCAGGGCCCTTACACAGCTGCAACATCATAAAGCAAAACTCTTCAGGGGTAGGTGTCCTGATGGTTAAGAGTTTTCAGGTGTCACAGGTGTCTTTTCGCAGAACCACATCTTACTTTAGACTGGTGCGTGTGGTTTAGAAAGGAGCAGCACACAAGGCACTGGTGTGAAGTACCAGAGCTCAGAGAACCAGTGCAGAGCTAGATGCTGCTCAGAGGTGGAGGGGAACCTCAGTGAGCCTTTGCAAGAGAACCAAAGTGCAGCTTGGACCAATCTGCAGTCCTGGCCAGAGAGAAACCAGAACCATATTGAAACATCACCATGACAGCAGACACAGACAAAAACCAGCAGAATGGCACTAGTCAAAACTATGTGGTGTGTCACACTGTCCCAAATTACAGGCATGAAGGTAACAAGTGCCTGCTGTGGAACCCCTCTGGGTTGGGTGGTTATCTCCAGGGTGGAAACAAGGACTGATGTAGTTGCCAATTGTGCAGGGAGTCTGGTGGCTTCTCCAGCATCCCAGAGATCCCATGTGGAAGCAGTGAAGGCTAAGATCATGTGGACAGATGTGCTTTTCTAACCCCTTTATCTCTTCACTCCTCTTTGTTCTTTATGGAATGCTGTGTGAATTCTGATAGTGAGCAAGAATCACCTAATACTTGAAAATCCCAGGATCTTGAACCAGTTTGAAAACAACATAATTCAGAGTCACCCTCTCCATCCTGTAATGGGGAGGGTAAAGTAGTCCAGAGTGGGGATGAGATACGTGGAATGTCACAGCAGAAACAGAGCCTGTGTTACCTGCTAGCACTCCAGATTCCTATCTACCTCCTGGCTTTGCCTCCCCAGGGAGAGATATTGGGCAGAAAATCGAGGAATATCAAGAATTAAAGTGATTGAACCCTCTCTCCCCAACCCTCCCTGACAGCCGAAGTACAGATTATGCTGTTTTTCTCCCACCACAATAACATCGTTATTCAACTTGGCAGCACAAGGTGGAGTGAGTGAGGGAGGGAGGGAGGGAACGCGAGTGCGTGCGGTTGCTGTTTTTTTTTTAAAAAAAAATCTATCAAACATTTCTCCATCGCAAACTCCTGCCGGGCCATCCCTGCCGCAGCATCCCACGTTGCCATGTCAACAGAGCTTGTCAGCCCCTGTGTCGCGAGGGACTGCTCGGCTTTCCGGAGGGCCGCGGGCTGGCGACAGAGGGATGTGCACGTGCCCAACTGATTCTGACCCCTTACCAGGGCAATTTTTGGTAGTTTCTCCCCAGAGCTTCCAGTGCCAGGAAATGATTTACTCCTCATCAGCCCTTTTAAGACGTCATCATCAGTGCTTGACTTAATCAGGACATCTTGGCATGAAAAACAGCCTTCTCCTGACCCCTGCACTTTCACTGCCAAATAGATATAATAAAACAAAGAGCCTTTCCATTCCCTGTAATGCCTCAAGATTTGTGAATGTAGGTGCTCTATCAGGGCATAACAGCCCCCACAGGGTGTTGGTTGACTCCAAGAACAGAGAAATTGTGGTTCTGCTATCGAGTCCCAAACTCACATCGGGCTGTCCTCCCTTCTAGGAGCAAAACAGTGTCAGCACAGGAATGTGGGGAAGTGGCACAGGGCTTGTGCTGGAAGAGAAAGCAAGAACATGCCAACCAGTGCTTACCTGAGCCTGGGAAAACAAGAATGCCCTTGATGCGGGGTGTCCCTTGCTTTGCCCGCTGGTCACAAAGTGTGGAATGCTTGCAGTGTGGGGGGAGGTTGGACTAGATCTCCAGGGCTCTCTTGGAACTAGTGTTTCTGTGACTAATGTCTAGGCATCACCGATTTGTTGGTTCAGTTTTCTCTGCAGAACTAGGCAGCTGTTGCTAGAAGAACTATGTTGGTGTTATGGAAAAAAAACTTCACAGCCAGAAGATGGAATGGTGGACTGGGAAGCAGGCTTGGAAGTGCTTCCTTTTCCTGGATGGCTGCTACCTGAAACACCTTAGGTGCAGGTTCCCTGGGAACATGGGCATCCAGCTCTGTCTTTGCTCCTGGGCTGGCCTCTGGAGACTGCCCCTTATTGTTATGTCTACAAAGTGATTTGTCCTCTCCAGCTGTGGAAGAAAAGCATTCCCTGCTCTGGAGGTGTGTTCAGAGAAGGGCAACAAGGATGGTGAAGGGGCTGGAGCACAAGCCCTCTGAGGAGCGGCTGAGGGAGCTGGGGTTGTTTAGTCTGGAGAAGAGGAGGCTCAGGGGTGACCTTATTGCTGTCTGTAACTACCTGAAAGGAGGTTGGACTCAGGCGGGGGTCGGTCTCTTCTTTCAGGTAACTGGCGACAGAACAAGAGGACACAGTGTCAAGCTCCATCAGGGGAGGTTTAGACTTGATATTAGGAAGAAATTCTTCACTGAAAGGGTGATCCGCCATTGGAATGGGCTGCCCAGGGAGGTGGTGGAGTCACTGACCCTGGAGGTGTCCAAGAGTAGCTGGATGAGGCACTTGGTGCCATGGTTTAGTTGATGGGCTGTTAGATTATGGGTTGGACTTGGTGATCTTTAAGGTCTCTTCCAACCTTGTTAATAATGTGATACTGTGATAACAAGAGACTGAAGCAAGGGGGAAGCAGAAATACAGGTCACCTCACTTCATTGAGTACTGTTGTGCTATGCCCTCCTTTGAAGAGGATCTAAGTAGATGTGAAGGTCTGGATTTAGCTTGAGCTCTGGGTTATTTAGGCTTTGCAGTACGCTTCAATTGGGGCCCCCAGGGAAGGCAGCAGTGGGATTTGCTTTTATTCAATTAAAGAAACAAACAAGAATGTATCACTGGTATCTGCAAGCCCAATATTTCTGGCTTTGGAAAATCATGACTAGCCAAATGTGTGATCACACCGTGCCTGTGTTTCAGCTTAGCCCCTGGTCATGTCCTACATCCTTTTGGTTTTCAAATGAGGGCCAGGAACACCAAAAAAAGCAAAGAAAAAGGTGACTTTTCCAGGAACTGGGAGTTCAGGGTCAAATGGCACCCCGAGGGAGAGGGGCAGGGGCACAGTGAGACCCCAGGGCTGGGACCTGCCACTGGCCCATCCAGGGTTTGCTGGATCTCAACATAGCCCAGCCCAAAGGTCCTGCTCAACTGGGCTGCTGCTCCTCCCTGCACATCCCAGGAGGAGACTGAGTGCTGTGGCCATTCCCATTTCCCATTCATAAAGGAAACTGCCTTTCCCTCCCGGAGGTTTGAACTGAGCAGCATTGCAGGAATGCTTTATACTTCTCCTTCTAGTTGCTTTGTTCTTTTGCCTGCCTGCTATTTCCTTGAAAAAACCCTTAATTTTCCCTATGGACTTTCCTTAGATGAAAACATTTCCCCTCAATGGATTTGGTGAGCACAGAAAGCATCAGTTTTGAACCTGAATGGAAATAATTAGAAGCACCTTGTTGAAGAAAAAATGGGCATGCACTGAGAAAGCTTGTACCCCTATATCCATGCCTGAGTTCACAGTATGTATGAGATATGGCCTAGATTTATGGTAACAGCTTTCCAAAAGCTCCTGGTCTAGCTTCAACTCACTTTCTACTACCTTCTGCAGCAGCTGGCACCAGCAAAAAGCAAATACAACATGCTACTGAAGTGTTATGTCTCTTTATGCACTCACTTTAGGCTGGTGCTAGCTGCAGCAGGAGGTGTTGGTTGGTGGAAAATCAGATGTTTCAGTTATTGCTTCAATTATAGATAGCTTTTACTCAGAAAAGACTTCTCTGCCTGAGAAAAGGCAGTGGAGTGAGAGGGACAGCACAAGCATGGCTGGGAAAGGATTCATGGCATGTCTCCACCCTGCCTATGCTGTAACCTACCTCTCTGTTAAGTTTTTTTGGGTATCACTCTTAAAAAAAAAGTGATTTTCCTTAGGAAGATGAGGCTCTGTCAAGGACAGACGTGGTCAGCAATGCAGCTGACACAGGCACAGTCAGTGTGACCTGTGCACATCCTGGTCCTGCAGCTGCTTCACCTTGTAAGCTCCAGGCCCAAGAAAAAATGCCTCTCCTCCCACTCTCAGGTGCTGTGCTGAACCTTAATTTTTAAAGAGAACGCAATAGATTAATTTTCTCAGAAAACAGGGTACAAAATGGAAATGTTCAGTGGAGCGAGATTGATTTTTTCCCTCAATACTCATGATAGGAAATTGTAATAGACTTTATTCTGATAAGTGTTCCAGTACTTACCAGTGTAAATTTAGTATTGCTACCTATTAGAAATTACAGGAAAGGTCCAGTTAAAACAATACTTTATCCTGGCATTTCAGAAGCAGCTGTAGTTAGAAAAACTATTTTTGCTCCTCTTTCCAAATTGGGATAAATCGGCTGCTGGATTTGGCATTTCCTGCCTGGTCAAAGTCCTGCTACAACACTGTTTTCAGTCAAACTGAATGAAAAAAAGCATCAAGCACTGAGCTAAAAGGTTTATCTTAATTATTAAGACTCTAGAGCTGAGCATGGGGAAAGGACGGTCCATCACAATCCAGCTACTCCCTCATGGTGTGAGTGTGAACAAGATCCCTTGTTTTATGTGTCCCAGAGGCAATATGGAGGAATGCCTTCTCCTGAGGACACTGTGAGACAATGTGAGGTGTCTAAGACAATGAAAGGGGAAGCCAGAAGGTCGCCAAAGGGATGGCAACATCCTTTTTGCAATGTGCTCTGTGCAGGGCAGTGTTGGTGTCAGGGGAGTGATGCAGAGGGCTGAGCTGTCAGCCTCCAGCCTGATTCAGGGATGAAAACTGGCTGAAATACAAGCAGAGGGAGCTGTGGAAACCTCATATGTGGACAAAACAGCACTCTTGTGATATCTGGGCCAGAGGCCTGCAGCCAGGACTTATGGTGTGGTGCTCCAGGTAAGGGGGATTACAGACATCCCCTGGAGAGGGATCAACAGTGGTGAAGGAGCAAGCTGCAGAACCGACTGGGATTTCCAAGTGGGAAAGGACGCAATGTCACTTCAATCTGCACAGGGACCTTCCCCAGGAATCTTCCAGAAGGGCTGGCTGTACCCCCTGTCCTGAGCCTGAGCTCCACTCCAGGCAGGGAGTCCCCTCTGGTCTGCACGTTGATGTGAGGCAAAAAATCCCCGGGAGCTGTGGATGCAAATGCAAGGACGGATGTGCAGGGAGATCTGTGTCTTTGAGAGGGATTTTAAAGACCAAAAGAACTAAGTATGGATGGAAACCAATTGCTTTTTTTTGTCATTTGCCCAGTTCCTTTATTGTTTTTTCCTTTCTTTCTTTCTTTCTTTCTTTCTTTCTTTCTTTCTTTCTTTCTTTCTTTCTTTCTTTCTTTCTTTCTTTCTTTCTTTCTTTCTTTCTTTCTTTCTTTCTTCTTTCTTTTTCCTTTCTTTTTCCTTTCTTTGTTCATTTCTCTTTTTCTTCATTTATTTCTCTCTCTCTCTTCTTTGCTTGTTTGTTTTTATTTGGGTTTTTGCTTGGTTTGGGGTTTATTTGGTTTTGTTTGGTGTTTTTGATTTTTTTGTTGTTATTGTTTTGTTATTTCCAAACAGTTAAAGGTAAAGGAAACTGAGATTAGATTCACACCCTCTGTGCTGACCATGCCAGTCCCCTTAGCCTGAGTGCTGCCTCAAAACAGTTTTACTGAGAGTGGGACCCTCTCAGGGATTTCTCTGAGAGGTAATGCTCTTCCCAGTGTAGCCCTGTGTGGATGCTTATTGCTCAGAACATTCCCTTAGCCCAAATCAGTGCAGTCAGCTTTAAAGCTTGGTTGTGAGGGCAGCAGGACTATATGCATCCCTTATAGGTGAAGAAAGGCTACAGTGTCAGAGGAAATCTGCATTTTCCTTCAGTTCTTTGCTCAAAGCTAGGACATACCTGAAGAGAGACAGCAGCTGTCACTGGGAGGTGACAGCCATTAGTCCTTGCAGCTCAGTGAGTGGCCAGATGTCTTCTCTGGTCTCCCCTTTCCTCTTTTCCTCTCTGACTTCTTTTTTTCTCCCTACCCTCAGTTGGACTTTTATCTCTCTCTTGGTTCTTCTCATATTTTTGTGCCTATGCCTTCTGTCCAAGACAAATCTCTCTCTGCTGGAGCACTCCCCCCTTCCCTCTGCTACGTGCACACACATGTTGGCACCGTGGCTGGAGATGCTCCTCTCCAGCACAGCCCTGGAGAAGACCTGCCCTGTGCTCCACCACTCTCGGCCTGTTGCCAGGCAACACAGCATCACATGGATTTCACTTCCAAGCTCCAGAATAAACTGTAGATACGGGAGATTTTTCTCCTGTTCTTCCAAAGAGGGGCCCCACGTGCCTCATTGGGAGGTCTGAGAGAATGAGGGGACTCCAGCCGTCACTGCTGGCCGCTGGCTTTGCTGCAGTGCTGCTCTGCCTGGAGCAGGAACAGTGGGAGGGAGTAGGGTGACGAAGGCAGAGAGGGGACACCTGTGACTCCTGGTGGGACCAACCACGGTTTCTTTTTCCCTCTGGGTGTCTCATTCGTGCTTGACATGTGCCACCTACGTGGCAGCCACAAGGGATGGGCAGCAAGACCTCTGCCAGCCTGCAGGACCAGCGCTGTTTTCTGTGCAGAACAAGACAGTTTCTTACCAGTGTAAGAAAGAACGTAGGGATTATCTCAGTAGTTTTCTCTTCCAAGCTGGAACATACCTAACACACAACTCCTCCCTTTACCTTCCCATCTACCAGTTTTGCACCTGGGAAATTACACACTGATTTTCATTTGAAGGCAGCAGCTCCCTCTGGGCACAGCCCCACAGGTGGCTGGAGCCAGACACTTGCAGTGGTAGTAAACACTGGTATGATCCTTGTTTCCCACAGGGATTTGTTTAACAGGTATCCCACCTTCAGCCTGCACAGGACTGGGAGTCTGTGGGCCTTAATTTGATACTCTGAGTAATTATGCAGGAGGGTTTCAGTTCTTTTTCACATCTGCAGAGCAAATGCTAAAATGACTTCAGAAGTTGAGGCATGACCTGAGATTACTTGTTGTCAACAGGCTGATGAACTGTCTGATCTATTTCAGGAGCAAGACACATGTCTCACTGTCTTCCAGCCTATAATGTACAAATTGCATTTCATGACAGCCGTATAACACTCCTGAGAGCAAATTTTGGCACAATTATCACCCTTTTCAGGTCATAAAAGTCACTCAGCACTCAGCCACCTGTTTAGAGCTGTCAGCCAAAGCCCCTTGCAACTGCTGCAGCGTTAAACACCATGGTAAAGCACAAATGAATATTATATCACATGAAACGATGAGCTAACAAGGAGCACACATCATGTTTCCAGTGAGAACATATTGCAAATACCCTGTCCCAGACAGGAGGAGTCCTGGAGTCCTCCTGGATTTTCGCACTAAAATAATGGATTCGCTATACTGTCTCCATCACAGAAACAAACCTGCTATTTGGCTTAGGTGTCTAATCAAAATTAAGAGAGACCAAATTTAGGAGGTCAGGAACCTTCCACCTGGGAATGGGGCACTTGCACTATCAGTGGGGACTTCTCAATCCAGCACAAGGTTAAAGGGGTCCTGATCTGTTTCAGGGAAGCAATTCCTGTCATGGAGTGACACTGGAAAGCTGTAGGTTGATGGGTTAGTGGATCCTCTTGCACCTTTTATGGAAACCTTCAGGCTTGATTACCTCGCTGAAATGCCTGTACACCAATGCATGGGGAATTTACAAGAATTAGAGATCTTTATGTGGTCACAGAGACATAATCTCATTGCAGTTATAGGTCATGAGGAACCTGAGAACTGGAGGAAAGCCAAGATCACTTCAGTCTTCAGAAAGGGCATGGAGGAGGATCCAGGGAAGAATAGGCCAGTGAATCTCAGCTCCATCCCTGGAAAGGTGATGGAACAGCTCATCCTGGATGTCATCATGTGGAGGAAAAGGTTGTCAGGGGTAGTCAACATGAGTTCAACAAGGGGAAATCATGCTTGACCTATCTGACAGCCTTCGGGGATGGAATGACTGGCTGCGTAGATGAGGGACGGACGGTATTTCTCATCTACCTTGACTTCAGCAAGGTTTTGGACACTGTCTTCCACAAGGTCCTCATAGGTGAGCTCAGGAAGAGAGGTTTAGATGAGTTAGACAGTGGACAGTGGATTGAGAACTGTGTGAATGGCAGAGCTCAGAGGGTTGTGATGAGTGGTGCAGGGTTGAGTTGGAGGCCTGTAGCTGGTGCTGTTCCCCAGGGGTAACTACTGGGCCCAGTCTTGTTCGGCTTAATTCATCAATGACCTGGCTGAAGAGACAGAGTGTGCCCTGGGAGCCAATGGTATCCTGGGCTGCATGAGGAAGAGCACTGCCAGCAGGTCAGGGTGGTGATCCTTCCCCTTTAATCTGCCCTGGTGAGGCACATCTGGAGTGATGTGTCCAGTTCTGGACTCTCAGTTCAAGAAAGAAAAGGAACTACTTGTGACACAGGGCTACAAAAATGATGAAGGGACTGGAGCATCTCTCTGAAATCAGCAGTGAGCTGAAATGTCCAGTGACCTGAAAGATGTAAAGAATTAATCTTTGCTTTTTTGGCTGTACAAGTCCATCATATTTGGGGCTGAGATGCTCTTGCATGTGGCATTGCTCTAACTGCACTTTCCTTGGTTCTTGGTCCCTTACAGAGCTGCTCCTGGCAGACAACCACCTGGCTCTCAATTTGAATCAACAACCTAGGGAAAACTTCTTTTTCTTGCTATCTTTTTCCCCTCCTTCTAATCTCCAACGTTTTCATAGAGTTTTTTTAATAATTTGTGAAGAGAAAACTCAAATAGTTAAAAAGGAGGCAGGAGTTTTAGAAGACTGAAATTATAGGAAGGTAATATCTGCCTCAATATCTCACCTGAAAAATAAAACCAGGAATCTGTGAACAAAGGAGTCAGGTTGTTCAGTCTTAGAAAATCTAAATGCAGTTTTGTGTTCTCTCTTTCAGTTCTGCTGAGAGTAAAAAGCCCATATGGGCACCTTGATGTATGTGACACCAGTGTCCTTTCCTGATGTCACAGCCTGGGGACTTTGTGCATTTGTCTCTCTCTCTGCAGTTCGTAGGTCTTTGGGATGCTGCCTTTATATTTTCCCCATGACATCATCACTTGACATTGCCTTCCACTCATAACACTCCTGGCCATCTTTCCCTGCCCTTGTCCAGAGTGTGACTCTGCCTGGGTGACCCCACCAAGCCCCTGTACATGGCCCCCCATTTGTCATTCCAGCCCCAGGCTGGTGACCCAACCAGCCCCTGATGAGCAGGAAAGTCTTGGGACTCCAACCAGCAGGACAGTGCCTGTGGAGGACATACCATGAGCTTTGTCATGGGTCAAAATACAAATGAGGACTCGCTCTCTTGTACTTGCCTGGGACACAGGAGATCTGGGCTTGACCTCCCCAAGGCTTAAAGAGGAATGGATTGCAGGTGCCCCCAGGAACCACCTATTATCACATTTGCTGTGTCCTCTCAGTGCAGGGCTTTGGGAGGAGGTAGGGTGGCACCTGTTCTGGGAACACATTGTTCCTGTAGCCAGTAGCAACTGGGTTTCTCTGCTCCTGCTGCCTTCTGGGTGATGTTGCTGAGCCCTGACCCTTCTCAGAGCAGGAGAGCTGCAGGGACAGAGGGAGAAAGAAGAGCTGAAACCACCTGCACCATCATGTGGTGGTCAGGAATGGGATTTTTTACCTAGATCCTTGTAATCCATTCCACTGCTGCTTCCAGCACTTTTAGTTGGAGCTCCATGACTCAGACCAGGAGCTTTGACTCAGAAGGGGACTTCTCTGGTGGCATAAATGGGAAGGAGCATCCCTAGGAAGGAGAGGTGTTACACTCTCTGAGAGGGGAATGCCTTCGAAGACATGGGCCCAGCAGACACACTCTGTGTCAGAACACATCCCCATCATTAACAATGATGGGCAAGGAGGCATTTTTGGCACTTCTTAACTCTCTGCAAGGGCTGAAGGGCCTTTTCTTTGCCTTGTGCCCTCCACACTGCCAGTCATAATACAATCGGAAATGCCAATCCCAAAGTGCATCACTGGTTCTCCTAAGCACCATTACAGAAAAGCAAAAAAGGAAATTAACTTGGGGCATTTTACATGCTAAACTGAAACATGAACAAGCCTTTGCCTGAGGAGTTTGTGTTTACAGCCCTAAGATGAGATGTACAGAAGGGGCAAGTCAATGGCACATCACTGCAGTGAGCAAGGCCACGCAGGAGGAGCTGGAGGAGCCAGCCCTGATCTCCTCGGCAGTCAGTAGCCAGGGGACATGCAGTCAAACATGCAGTCATGACATTAAGGCTCTACATCCCTCAACATGCATGCAGCAATAGATTCACACCTCCCAGGGTACCACAGCTCCACTGTGCCTGCATGTCAGCCCTAAGGCTGCCCTGCAGACCTGACTCACCTGTCTTCCCCATCACCAGCCTTCAGGTGTGGCTGGAGATGATTGTTCCTGTGCCACAGGCTCAACGCATTGTCATTGTCACCCTTCAGGCTGCATGTGCAACTAAACAAAGATAGGGGAACCTGTAGATTCACTATGTCTTCAAGGTATTTCCTCAGGAATGTATAAGATCTAGCACATGTTGTGTCCAAGAAAAGGGGTCCTGGCCAAATTCATTAGGAGGGATTTGTGAATTAAAGGAAACAGAGTTGCCAAAACAGGAGTCCCAGCTGTCCAAGCCACTGCTGATAGCTGTCAGCCCCATCAGGACATGGGAGCCCTGACTTATGGTCTTCCCTTGCCCGTGCCTGAGGGTGATTGTGTGGCACTGTAAATGATGATAGAGCATTTGTCCTGTAGGATAGTCCTTTTCTGCAGGACTTTCATTAAACTCCTGGTTTAATGCCTGAGTTCTTTTGATTTCTCCTCTCTTGTACTTTTGCTGCTTTAGAAGAATGACCATATTCTGCTGGGAGTTGTTGGCTTCATAGAAGAGCCAGCTATCCAGCCAGTGAGGAGACAGGACATGGCAGATTTTCCACCTTGATGGCAACACACAGATGAAGCCCCAGCAAGTGCTCAGCTGTTAGACACTGTGTCTGGTGGGTATAGACCATAAACCATGATCTGCAGAGGCTTTTGGCACAACACTGTCACACTGACTGGGACTTGGAGTCAGCAGTGGCCGTGGGATAAAAGAAAGGAGGTGAGCGTGTGGAGCTTGTAGCAGAGCAACAAGTAAGAGAAGAAAATGAATTATTTCATAGAGGACAGCAAACAGCCATGAACACAATCCTCCATGGCCTCTTCAGGGTGATTATGGCCATGGCATGTCATCTCCAGCAGCCCTTCATATCTCTTTTCAGACTCAAAATATGAACTTCAGAAATAGCCATCACTGGGCTCGCACTGGAGAGCTGACAGCCCCTAGCAGGGGTGGGAGACATAGCATTTGGGATTCTGGGAGGGTCTCAAGGATGCTCATCTTCTGGACAGCAAGAAACAAACGCCTCAGCGAGCATCATCACATATCCATGTGCATCAGCCTTAATGAGACTCAGCAGAGATAGGTGACTAATTCCAAAGCAGTCCTTTATTCAAGAACATGGCTTCAGGTAGATTATTCAAGAGCATACAATAGCTTCTTTGAATGCACTTACTGCTAAGCAAGTGCTTTCCAAAGTTTCCCATTGTGGCTGAGTGGTCAGATAATTCATGTGACATGGGTTCTGCTCCCGACTGGGTGAACTTGCAAGCACAAATGTCACCATTTGTGAGCATAATTTTTCCTCTTCATGTATGCCTCTGACATTTGCTTTCCACTTACCTTTTCTGTCAGTAACATGCAATCATAGCTGGTGGGAGAGAGTAGAAAGAAAGGGACCAGAAGGGGCTAAATGGGGCCTCTGGTGCCCAGAGGCAAATGCTTCTCATCTCACCAAGACCTTCTCCCTGGTAGCAAGCAGCTTATTTCAGTATAAATGCTTAAGAAATTCACTGCTTAGGAGACCTGTGCACTGGCAGCAGCAGAAGAGGTAAATACCTGTACAACAGTCAGCACTTGAGAGGCACCAGGCAGCTCATCCCAGGCTTGGGGCTCCCGGTGGTACATGTGCACATGGGAAAATCTTGCAGAATTGTGCCATGGTTGGCTGTGCCCTGGACTGCAGGCATATCAGGTGAGGCACAAGCCACCACACAGGAGACAAACTGACCTGTGGGAAATGTGGGATCAGTTTTTCAAGTTGAGGTTGAGCCTGACCAAGCACAGCCCAGATCTGCAGAGTTTGTTCCTCTTCTTCAACGGGCTTATGAGGAAACCCTGTTGTTTTGGCCCATTTCCCCACAGCTCTTTGTGCAAAGGTGAACCCCTGAGCCACAGGAATCAAGGATCCACAAGGTTCTGGTGGATTTGACAAAGCATGTGACTTTGGGCATGTCAAAGCCAAAGAACATCCTGAGGACACAGCACTCAGCCAGTGTCGAGAGCCCAGGCAGACAGGCAGCAGTTGCTGTGTGCGACGATGCAGTGAAATATCACCAGCCACAGCTGAATGTCCTGGTGGAGTCTCTGCATCTATCTGCAGCCTGAGAGGCCACAGTGAGTGGTCTGCAGTGAAAACCCCTTGGTGTTTGCTACATCCTGGCTCCAGACTCCACACAGGCAGACACATTCCCTGGCACGTGACAAGTGGCACTTACCTATTTCGATCTTTGAGAAAACACTGGAAATCACTCAGAAAGCTTCATTCATGGAAGGAGTAAAGAAGTCTGGAGGAGCAAAAGTAGTCCAGACTCTAAATCAAGCAGAGAAAATTTTCTACCAGCCTCAACAGCAGGTGAGAAAATCTTTCCCCCTCCCATTCTAGCACAGTGTAGTTGTAGATGCTAAACTTTTCCTGAGCCTTCCTTTTCCTTCACAAGCCCCATGCGTTCGCTGCCCCCAGAACCTCCCTGCAGCAACATCAGGACAGTGCACCACACAGCCCATCCTTGGTTTAATGTCTCTGCATTGCAACATCTCGGTCTGGCTTGCAAAGGGGAAGCTCTTCAAAAGGGTCACTCTCCACCCCTCTTTTTGGGAGAAGGAAATTCAGAGTACATGATCTGTGGCATGCCTCTGATGGGGAAACCATGTAGAGTCAAGTCAAGCATAGGAGAAAGGAGCATTAGGAACCCCAGAGTATTAAGAACAAGGATTCTTCCAGCCAGGGCTGGAACAGATCTCTCAGCAGGGAAAAGCAGGACAGAGAGGCTGCCCAGCAGCCCCTGGGCATCGCCCTGTGCCTCTTTAGGGGCATTCCAGACCTTGTGCTGCCTCAGCTGCAGTGACACATTTGGTCTGCCCTCTTGGCCCAGGGGGCTTTGGAGACCATCCACACAGAGGTGTAAGTCAGCACCAGGGGAGGGGAGATTTACCTGCTCGGAGGGTCTGCTCTGGGCTGCCAGGCAGGTACAGAGGAGGTAGCATCCAGGACAATCCTGGAGTGTTTCCTCCTTGGGCCATGGCTTCTGCTCTGCATTCCAAGTGCTGCTGGATCTCTTCTTTTTCCTAAGAAAAAAAATCCTTCATGGTAATACATTACTGCATGTCTGATGTAGAGTTCCTTAATTATATTACTTTTTTAAGACAAAGATCAGAAGCTGATGCACAGGAGACTCTGATGATTTCAATGGCTGTTACCATTTCAGCAGACACGACAGCAGGAGCTGATGCTCATCCTCAACAGCATTTCTGGAAGTTCAAGCTCCTTTTTTCCACAAACTCTATTGTACACATAACGCAACACCTTTCAGAGAGAGCTGAGCATCCCTGCTGAACAGGGCTTCCCTGGCCTGGAGAAGTCTCCAGCCACAGCAGAGTCTTCAGATCTTCTCTAGTGCCCTAGGAAGAGACCACCAGGCCACTCTGCCCTGTGGCATGGACACAGTCTCAGTAAATCACCTTATTTTCCATCTCTGTGGCTGTAAGGAAGAAGTTCAGCCTTTGCTGATCACTCTGTTTCAGGCAACTCCAGCACCCATCAGCACCGACAGCTGAGCCACTCTTGTCCAGGCACATCCCCCTGCTTGCCAAAATGCCATCACCTTTCCTATCATCTTCCCTGCTCCAATCTCCCTGGGAAAAAAAATCCAAAAACCAAAAAACCAACAAAACAACAATAAGCAAACACACCAACCCCCCTCATCCATCCCCTCTGCAAGCCAGCAGGGGTTAATTTTGTCAGCCATGACGTCAGGATCCCAATTTGTCCGGAGAGTCCCCCTCCCCAACCACAAACTCCCTCTCTCCTCCCCTCCTCTTGTGACTTTGCAATGAGCAGCAAAACTCCACAGGAGCTGCGGCAACAGCACTAGGGAGACATCCAGCCCTCCCTCGGAGAGCAGCGCTTTCTGCAGGCAGGGATTTATTTATTTTCTACACATGCATATATGTATTTATTTATTTACTGGGTTGCATTTGTTTTTCCTTTTTTCCTTTTTAACCCTTTCAGAAAAGCCCCAAACCTCCCAAGTGACAAGCCTGAGATTTCCCTAGAATAAAATAACTGTACAGTGGGGTTGGGTTTCTTCCCCTTACCCCTCGGAAAATAAATACGAAGGGAGAGCAAATAGATGAAATCTAGAATAAAATCATATCGCTAGAAAAGTCATCCTCCCTCACATATATACACACACACACATACACACACACACACACACACGCTCTTTCTCCTCCTCCTCCTCTCTGAAGGTGGGTAGCAGGAGCCATGCAACATCTGCAGAACCGGATGGCAAAAGAGCAGGAAGAAAAATAACCCAAGTGGAGTGCTCAGGGGACACTGAGTTGTTTTTTCCTTTTTCTTTTTTTCCTTTTTTTTTTTTTTTAAATTTCTTTTCCTTCTTCTTCTGCGTACCTGTGAGATTCGATTTCACATTTTGCTGAGCCCATTTTGGAGCATTTTATTTTTCTTTCTCTTGGGATTTTCTCCATTGCCAGAGGATGTCTCTTGTTGAGAGGATGCTGAAAGGAAGAAGAAACGAATTCTTTGACTGGCACTGAAGGAGGGGGGGGGTATTTTTCCCCCATATTTTTTAGTTTTTTTCATAATTCTTTTTCTCTAGGAAATCATTAACTGGGGGGGGGTTGGTTTCTTTTTTCCCTCCCCCCCTTTTTTTGGAGGGGGATTTCAGAAGATCCATCTTTCTTTCCCCTCCCCTCCAAAGATTTTTTTCATCCTTCGTCTTTGTGGAAATGTGGACATTTCAGGCAGACAGATTGAGTGGAATTGTCTCTGCTTTAGCAGCTCTTTGTCTCGCCTGCTGTGCGCAAAGGTAAGGATTGCGATCCCAGGCTGCAGGGACAGGGGGCTGGTACACCATTTGTTTGTGGTGTTTGGGGTTTTCTCCGTCGATCTGTATGTGGGAAAGGGGAGGGGGTTCTTTCCCCAAATTGTTTTCCCTGCTGCCTGCTATTGTTATTTCCCAGCCCATGTCGTTTTAGCGTGAGGAGGGATGCTCATACATGAGATGTGGAGCACACTCTGCAGACGGAGCTCACCTCGCAGCCCACTTGCAGCGCGTGTGCGTGTCCCCCCCTCACTCAGCCTGGGGGAAAATGGCCAAACGAAGCGTTTTGCCGGGGAACATGGTGTCTGTGGGAGCCGCGGGAGCGCCTGGCACCGCGCTGTGTGCATACGCACCCGGCACGGGGCTGCCTTGGCCGTGCCCGTGCCCGTGCCCGCACACACGCAGCCACACTCCCTGCGCGCTGTGCCACAGCCCCGGCTCTGCGGTGCTCCGTAGGCGATGCCCACGGCCGTGCCTCCGCACAGATTCACGGCATGCAACACCATCATCTGTGGATACCATCCATCCCATCCATCCCTGCATGTGCGCATTCATCCGTGCCCGTCCGGCTGCACACGCATGTGTGTCGCTACGCAGAGCACAGCACGCTTTACCTGCTCTGCATGGCACCCTAAGCGTTGGCACTAATACCCTGCGTGCTCAGGCTGCAGCTATTCCTGGCATGTGCCTTGAGCACTCCAAGCAACCCAGGCAGCCAGAGGTGCAGGCACCCATCCAGCCCAGACAAGGTGTACAGAGCACACCTGTTTGCTCCCACACGGTGCTTATCCACTGCCTTCACACACGGGAGTAGCGCTGCCTCCTCCTCCTCGCCCTCCCTCCCCACACATGCGGGCAGGTGGGTTTGTACCTCCGTGCTGACGCCGGGCATGCATGAAGTCTGCTGGGGGGGGAGCTGTGGCATTTCCTTGCCCAGCCATGCACGGGGAGCAGCGCGTCCCAGACGCACACATGCAGGTCGCTGCACAGCCTTGCAGAGCTGGAGATGCCCAGATTTGTGTTCCCATAGTTATAAACAAGCACATGCGCAGATGAACGCCCACCTTGCCCACACCATTCATGCGTGGTCCCGCTGTGCGGGGACACAAACGCAGGCTTGGAGGCTCTGTCCAAGAAAATGTGTTAAGAATAATGCCCATCGCAACCCCTTTTGCTCAGATGTGTCCTTTGCCTGTGTGGTTATACCTGCTTATGGCCAGGACTGATATTCACCTACATTCTGCCTGTATATACGTGCACAGCTTGGAGACAAAACACTCTCCCATGTGCACATGCCTTCAGCTACTCCTACACACCCCAGCCAGCAGCACGGGGCGCATGTATGTAGATGTTTGGCTGCAAGTGTACGTGTATATGCAAAGCACATGCCCACCCACACAGAATCAGGGACACAGCACTCCAGAATTCAGTTCACAGGCTGGATGTACGTGCTCCCTAAGCGGATGCAGACCCACATTTGCCAGGAATAGCACTCACATGCAGCTGCTCACCCAAAGCTGGGCAAATGCATGACTTGCCTGTTCAGCAGGAGGGATGTGGCTTTTTGGATCAAAAGGAGCTCTGGGAGTCAAAAGAACTTGCCCTTGATCATGTTGCTAGTTTATTCCCTCACTAGTCCAACTTGTAGCTGCTGAGGAGGAAAGACCCCCCCTATACCCCTTTTCCCACTCTGCCCCTTTCTGCAGGGGCCCCTTACCCATTGTTTACTGTTTCTGCCTCAGTTTCCCTGCCTTTATTAAGGAGGTAACGCTGCTTCCTGAGTTTGTGTACTGTAGGAAGATAAACAGAAGTG
Source organism: Serilophus lunatus (assembly GCA_013399895.1). Lineage (NCBI taxonomy): Eukaryota > Metazoa > Chordata > Aves > Passeriformes > Eurylaimidae > Serilophus > Serilophus lunatus. Next base: position 555,964 of record VXBA01004867.1, on the reverse strand, counting down.
CCTAAATCCCTTGAGAAATACAGTGTCCATATTATAAACATGGAAATCTATGAATATGGAAATCTATGTACCTATAGGAATGGCTGTCTAGAGGTAAAAAAGTACTAGTGTACACTAGCAATCCACAGTGACAGTACATACATAAACATGCTGCAAAACTTCACATACCTGCAGAGAAATCCACAGATGTAAATAGATATTGCAAGCCTAGACACAGTGTTGTGAAAATGCCCACTTGTGTGCACATCTCTGGCCTTTTCACAGTGATTAAAGCAATGCAATGGTGAGCTGTACCATGCTCGGGTCCATGCTCAGGAGCAGAGCTCAGACGCAAATGCTCAGTGGTTTGTCCACGCACCAGAGCTTGGCCTGGGAAGTGTATGTGCTGTCTCACATTTTCACATCCCTGTCCAGCTGAGAAATCCCTGCACACAGAGTGCTTGCACATCCAGAGCCTTGACACATGCCCAGACTCCCCAGTGGTCCTACAGTGGTCCCACACCTCTATGGAGAGTATGGGCATCTGGGCAGACACAGTCTCAGGCATCCACAAATGCCTGCTTCTGTTCTTCTGCATAAATTGTGTTCATAGGCCAGTATATCATCATAACCCAATGGAGCAAAGTCTGCATCCACTGTCACCTCCAGTAACTTACTGTTACTAACTGGGATGTGGTCACACATCTGTACATGTTTCACAGCTTCACCCTTGAGCCCCAGCGCTTTCACATGTCTTCACGTGTGTGTGCACAGGCAAGGAGTCTGTACAGCCAGGACAGCACGTCTGTCTGTCTGTCTGTCAGTTTGTGCGTGCTTGTGTTCAGCCACATGGACATGTCAACTCAAACCCCGCTGTCCAGAGAGGCACAGGGCTAGCTGGCTGAGGCAGTGCTATGGTGCAGCTTTCCAGCTTGACTTGGATGGATGTGGGAGGCGGTGTTGACAGGGAGACATGATGTTGTGGTGGGTGACTGCAAAGAGCAGCAGTTGTCACCGGCAGGGTCTCTATTCTCATGCAAAACAGGGGACGAGGGTGGTACAGAGGCTGGGTATTCAGGCAGAAAACCTATTTACCCCGCAGCACTGAATAGGTTCAATATTTTTAGCATCCTCTGCTTTCTGGTTTTCCACCTTCGGTTTTGGTTTGGCTCTCGGGCTGATTTTAGAGAGACCTCCCTACTTGCTGTAATGGCTGGATTGGTGTTAGGAAGGATGGCTACCCCCACTCTGTGCAAGTTAAAGGGCTGGGAGGGAAAGGATCACCGCTCTGGCACACAGAGGGAAAGATGGACTCTCCTTCCCTGTCGCTGCCTCTTGCTCTGCGTTGCAAAGAAGTCACGGTGATGCTGACTGACAGAAATTTTTACATGCCAAAGATCAGCCGAATTTTGAGACCACAGGAGAAAAAGAGAAATGTTTTCTCCTTTACTTCAATAATATGAAGAAATACCTGGATGCAGTGGGAAGAAGAGGTTACACTGGGGCGTGTGAAAGTGCAGAGGGCCTGCTGGGGGCCGCTTGTGTAGTGGGGACCTTGTATAATGGGGACCTCAGGGCATGACAAATCCCTACTGTGCGGTGAGCAAGAGCCCAGCATGGCCAGGGCTCACGTGCAGGTCGTGGGCTGAGAGCTGTGCTGAGGACAGGGAACACGAATGAGAAAGAGAACAGGGAGGCCCTGCCCATGGCTGGGGTGTCCGTAGCACACACAGCTGTTTTGGTGCCCTGGGCTGTGAAGGATGCTGTGGTGGTGCTGCCTGGCCAGGACCCACGCCTTCCTGGCCAGTGGCACATGGGACGACAAGAACTCTCTTCTTTTGTCTTTCAGCCCATCCACTGGAAATATTTCTGTGGTGAAAGAGATTGTGGACAAACTGCTGAAGGGCTATGATGTCCGCCTCAGGCCTGACTTTGGAGGTACGGTGACGGCTGGTCGTGGGGAGCAGAGCGCGGGGGCTGTCGTGCGTCTGTGCTGCCAGCGTGGCCACTCACAGCACACACTGACCCCATGAAAGGATCCTGTATGACATTTCCAACCCTCTTCTCTTTGCTCGCCCTCACGTCCTTCTTGCCTTCTCCCTCACATTTCTTTCTCACGTCCTGATTTCCCTTCTCCTCTCACTAACTCCTCCCCCTCCCACCATTACCCATTTCTACAGACAGTTGGGTCATCCATGGTGTGATACTTCTGGGGATATTTTGCTGGGACAGAGACACTTAGCTTTTTCTCTACTCCAGACTTTCCTCCATTGCAGACAAGTTATCCTTCCTCCACTTCTGTTCCCCATGCCAGATATTTTGGCTCTTTTCCCTGCAGAGCAGGGGTGACTGTTGGGGTGATTGCTGGCAGGGCTGTTACACGGTCTGCAAGGCTGCCCCCTTCGCAACAATGTGGGATGAAACGTTTCCTGGGGAGCTCATGGCCTGGCTGCTATTCATCGGAGGTGCAAAGATCTGCAATTACTCTCTTGTGTCCTGAGAGAAAAATAGGAGAATGGCAAGGGCCTAGTGGAGATAGAATATGGAAGCACAGTCACACTCTTGGGTACAGTTGATTCCAGTTGAGGACCACTTCTTGGAGAGGAGCAGGCAGTGGTGAAGCATAGCTGACTGCATGGGGAGGGGGACTTGGAGGACTTCTGGCTTCAGCCTGCTGAGCTTGGCTGTTTGAAGTGTTTTCTGGGCAATGCTATTCCCTCCTCACGAGGAGATGTATGGGGTTGGGGGATGTTCAGCCCACAGGATGACAGGTACAGATAGAGATGTCCCTCACTGATGGGAAACAGATTCATGCTTGTGCTCTCAAGGGGAAGGAAGAGAGGCCAGGGCCAATTATATATGGTGATTCAAGGAAGGCGTTTTCTCCCCATGCATCTGATCCATAGTTCCTTGAAGCTAATGGTGGAGGAATATCCTCACTGATTTCATCAGGTTTTGAAGTCACCCCAATGTGTTGCAGTTTCCCATGACCATCTCTCTCTGAAACCAATGGTTTCCCTGCACCTCACCCAAACCTGCCCCCATCCACTCATCACCCCTTTAACAGAGACTGCCTAATCTAAGTCCCCATTGCCCTTGCCTCCTTCTTCTACCCTGGGGTGGAACAGGGGCTTTCAGCTGGCAGCACCGAATGCTGCTGGACCCTGGCCTCAGGGAGGGCTGTGGGGTGAGGGAGGTGCTCATCCCTCCAGGTGTGCTCAGGAGTACAGAGTGATCTGGGAGGTCACCTCAGTGTGGTGGGGAGTTGCTTTGGAGGGGCTTGCAGCATTCCGCAGGAAAACAGGGATTCCCTCTCTCCCTTCTGAACATGGGATACGGCTGGATTTGATTTAAAGTCTCCATCTGGGAAACATGAAATGTCTCTATTACCTGACTAGCCCTGATCATGGAAATTGGTGCAGTCGCATTTTTTGAGGGGGAGAACTGCGGAGGTGACATAAAACTGGAAGAAAAGCATCTTGTAAGTCACGGAGATGATTATGATACAGTAAAACAGTAGGTGATCTGGCTCCGCAGAGGCACAGAGCAGAGGGGTGCAGGGGCAGCCATGAGGGTGGAGGTCCAGCAGCACAGGTCCATTTCAGATCCTGTCTGCCTTGTTGCCAGGTCTCCAGGGCATCCAGCTGCCCCACAGGACATGGATCACCCCTTCCTTTAGCCTGGGCAAGGCAGAGCAGGGCTCGGAGCCGGCAGTTCTGCTGATGCTGCCAGATCTGTGCCATGCACAGGCTGGGCTTGGCAGTCACTGTGTCCTTCTGGACTGCACAATGGATGGGTTTGGGCAACCACTGCTTTTTATTTGATTTTACTCTGAATTCCCAAAGTACAAACTGCATTTCCCCTCACTCAAGCAAACAGAAATATAACAATATTCCTCTTTACTGTAATTACCTCACTGTTGTCCTTCACCCTTTCTTATCCTTTCCTTTGCTCATGAGTGCAAAGTCCTGGTGGAGAGCACCAGTGACTGAACCTTTGGTGCTCCGTGTTCAGGGATGCCCAAACAATCTGCATGTCTGGTCCCACTCCCCCTGAGGACAAGCTTATCTCTACAAAATTGGCCCTCCAGCGTTTACACTTGGGCTGAGACACGAGTCTAGAACCTGGAGATCATTGGCATTATAAGTGCAGAGGAAAGGGGTGCATGTTTCCTTGTACCACTGCTGTCCCCAGAGCTCGCCAGTTCTCTGAGATTTTGGACCAAACCATTGCTGGGAGAAATACAGTGGGATCATATCAGGATGTGTCAAAACCCATGTGGCTTCTAGTTCATCCACAGTCCTGCTGTGGAGAGGGTGAAATTCCCCCCAGTAAGATGTGTGCAGCTGGAACAGCGATAGGACCCAAAGGAACAGCTGGAGCTGTGTCAGGAGAGGTTTAGGTTGGGTATTAGGAAAAAGTTCTTCCCCAAAAGGATGATTGGCCACTGGAATAGGCTCCCCAGGGAAGTGGTCACAGCACCAAGCCTGACAGAGTTCAAGGTGCATGTGGAAAACACTCTGAGGCAGACAGTGGGATTATTGGGGGTGCCCTGTGTGGGGCCAGGAGTTGGACTTAATGATCCTTGTGAGTCCCTTCCAATCCAGGATATTCTACGATTCTAAGGAAAAGGCACACTTTGGGCAAAGCCCTGGAACCTGTGTTTATGCACTCTGCTACCTCTCAATACCCTGAGGGCTGGGCTGTTCTCCAGGACGCTGCCCTGTAATTCCATCTGAACTGTCCTGCCACCCCTCCTCTGCCTTCCATCTGGGCAAACTGGCTATAAGCCACCTCTGCGGTGGGAGAGGATCCCCCCCAACCACTGGTGCTCTCGTCCTGGGAAGACCAAATAGGGTGAGCCGTGAATGGCCAAGCATCTCAGAGGGGTGGCAGGTCCTGCTTGGAACCATTTGCCCTGGGGGAATGTTATGGAGCTGTCTCAGGGCAGGCCCAACACTGACCAAGGACTGGACAAGCAGTTGCATGCCTGAGTGGAGAGGACTGGGGCAAAGCAGTTGCCACTCAGCTGCCTGTGAGCCAGGCTGAGCTGCCCCAGGGACCACCTCTACAAGCCAGAGCCTTCAGGCTTCTGTGGCTCAAGCACCTCGGAGGTGTGGGTAAGGAAAGTCTTTCCTAGACAGACTTTCACTTGAGAAATACAACCCATTAAAGCGATAAATGAGGCTGCTCTCCCTTCCTCCCTTCTCTGATCTTTCCCCATATTTTCCTCCTACAGCAGTGCTGTTTCCATCTCGCCCTGGTCCCCCCACACCTGGCCTGTGGCCATCCCCCTGCACTGTCCCCCCTGTTCCAGCCCTGTGGGCAGGGTGCCACCTCTGCATCCTGGAGTGCCTCCTCTATGCAATCATGGTTACTGTTCATAGAGCAGGAGGGAACTGGGGATCCTTGGATGTGAAGGCACTGGAAGAGCCTCTTCCCATGTACCGTTTGTGCTCCTTGCAAAGGCGAGGTAGATCTTGCATCTAACAATCTTTCTAAGAGAGTCAGTGCTCCACGGCACAGCAGTCCCAAGGCTGTCTGCCTCATCCCAGCAATTCAGCACCCCCACTCTTCCCAGGATGTGGTGTTTCCATGGCTCCAAATGCAACTCGCGGCTCCCCAGTCCTCTTTTTGAGAGGGAAAGAGAACTCCGACTAATGCCAAAAGGAGGACAGGCCTGCTGGGGATTGCAGTTCACTTTTTAATTTTGAGATGCCTCGTTAGCTCTGGGCCGAGCTGAGCGGCTGAGAAGCATCAGCCACTCACACTCCTACCTCCCCCACCCCCTTGGAAACCCATTAGGCTGATGAGTGGGTCGGCTCTCAGGGGTGGTGCCATGGCAATGAGTGTGATGTGCTCACCTGGGGAGCTCTGGGGACACAAAGAGAGAAGGATGAAGCTGTGTAGAGGTGCTGGAAATACCTGGGAACAAGTCCTCCAGAGAGCCATCCTTGCTTGGTGCAGGCAGCCTGGGGGTGAGGTGGAGGGTCTGCAGGTACATCAGCCTTTGGGCAGAGATGATAAACCCTTCTTGCCTGGGGAGCCTTGGCTTTTCCCTCTTATGCCTCAGCTACAGTCCCCAAGCTCTGGAGTAGCACATCGTACTGGAGAGATGAGGGATAGTGTCAGTGTGGGACATGTAGGGACAACAGAGCCCAGTTTTCATGCACTGAACAAGGAAACGGCCTGGGACTGAAAGGGTGGGAGGAGGTCATTGCAAAGCACGTCTAAAGGGGTTGGCAGGATTGTGGTAGGGATCTGGAACAGCCTTGATTAGCAGGGTAGGAGCAAGATCGAGCCAGGGCTCCGAGACGGAGATCTCTGTCCTCTTACTGCAAGATCAACAACAATGCAGAGTGAGATTTTGGGTACAGGACAATGTATCTCACAGGGAGATAAATCACGGGTGGGTGCCGTCCAGCTGGCCCTGGCCTGAGGTATGGGCAGTATGGGGGGCAATTTATATAGCACAATAATTACAACACAGTAAGACAAGCAGGATGCTCACAATTTAGGACTGGATGAGCAGGGAATGCTGCAGATAATGTCTGGGAAGCATTGCAGGGCCATGGATAGAGGAGAGAGGGAGCTTTCACAGCAACACACTGGTTCTTGTAAGAGCTCTTAGGCACTCACTTTCAGAAGCATTATTTCCATAGGAGGAAAAAAAAAAAAAAAAAGGAAAAAGCAACCGAAGATCATATTGCCCCAGGGTAGAGAAGGCAATGAAAGAATGGCAGAAAGATCCCACTTGAGCTCAGTGACTCAGCTGCTCTCTGTTGGTGCAATATTTCCTGCCCAAAACTTTGCAAGAGTTCCAAGCAGATGGCCCTTTATGGTTTTCCAGCGTCATTTGCAGATCTTTATAAGGTGAGGGCCTTCTCTGCTCCTTGCTGCCAGCCCACCTTGACAGCAGGGTTCCTAGAGTTTCTCCTGACTGGTCTGCGTAGTGTCTGAAAATGCCTGTTGAAAAAAGAATGGCCAGGAAGCCCTTAGGATTGCACAGTAAATCCTATGGTTTTGTGCCTGTGGATCTAGCAGCTTTCCCTGCCCCATTTTTAATTCAAACTTCCCTAAGGAAGTGCTTAAGGGGTCTTGGAGTGAAATGAGCTTGTGTCCTGCTCGTCATTTCTCTGTGGCATGGACCTGACTTCCCAGCTCTCATCACCCTCACTCAGTCTCATCTCTCTCCCCGGACATTCAAACCCCTCCTTAGCTGCAATATCTTGTCTTTTCTCCTTTTTGTCCCCTGCCCCTCCTGCTTTCAGCTCCTCTCTGCTCCATCACACCTCCACCCTCTTGGGGACCCAGCCTGCCTCCACATCCCAGCATCTCTTCTTCAAAGGCCACTCCAAATTCAGCAGACCTGAGGATGAAATCCTCAGCCCTTCCCTGTGTTACAGCATCACTTGAATCCCAGAACTGTAAAAATAAATGATTGCTGATGCATAAAGTGTTTCAGTGAGGCATCATCAGTTCAGATCTCCAGAACTGGTGGGGCTGGCAGGCTGAGTATCTGGCAGGGATGGAGCAGTAGACAGAGGCTCCAAGCCCTGGCCCACCAGCCCTCTGTGCCTGGGAAACAGCTGCTCTTACTGGTCCTGTACTGGAAGGAATGGAGATTTGGTTTCTTACCTAATCAAGGCTGGTGATTATTGCACAATTTTAAGGCTTTCTGAAAACGTCCCTGTTTTCCAGTGGGTATAGAGTTGTGTTTTTTCCATGCAGTTAGCTTGCTTTGGGTTTTTGAAGGGAAGAGGGGGAATTTTAGGAAAAATGATTCAGAATTTTCTGAGAATGAGCCAAGGTATGTACGTGCTCGTTTTTTTTTCCTCTCCTAAAATGTTGGGGGATGAATCTGGCAGCACCTACAGCAGAACTGGCCCATGTGCAGTATCAGATGGGGTACTCAGGGCCACTAGCAGTCCTGCTGGCATGAGACCTCTGCCTCCAGTGCCTCCAGTGCCAAGGCAGTATCCCAGAGCAGTGGTGCTGTTGCAAGAGGACCAGGGTGTGGGACTGGAAGAAGGCAGTGGGTGCTGGTCCTGGGCTGCCTGTCCTGAAAACCACAGAAGCTGCAAACCTGCCTTTCTAGGGCTTAGTTCTCAGCTCTCCAGCTCTTTTCCCCCCTTCTTCTGTGGCAGAAATGTTAAAAACTCAGAGCAGCCAGATTCAATTTTCCCTTTTTCTTCTGAGATGCCTTGAGCCAACTCTTCTGGGGCAGGGAATTGAGACTTAGCAGGAAGGCTCATGTCCCATCAGGGACAGCTCCTTCCCTGCCTGCAGGAGGAATTGCCTACAGTTGGACACACAGTTAACCTGAAATGCTGCACTTCACAGACCCTGACTCCAGTGGGAAATATCACCCTTCCTGCGCTATTCAGTGGCTGGGCAGAAGAGCAGCTCTCGATCTGAAAGCAGAGGGGTAATTATGGATCAGAATGAGGAAAGGAGTTAATTGAGGAAGGAGAGGCAGGAGCTGTCTGGAAAGTCTGTAAACCCCAGTGTCACTCAAGGCCAGAGAAAAGGTGGATATGCCACTAGGACTGCCAGTAGTCCCACTTACATTCCTGAAAAAAAGTATTAAGGAAAGGACATTTTTGGTCAGTAAAACTGGCTGCAGCCGTGCAGCCCTCACTTCCTCCCCAGTTTATGTGACTCCTGGCTCCAGACCATGGGTCACATCCTCTCTAGGGCTAATCCAGAAGGAAGATGACAACCTCCTGCTGTTGTGTCTTACTTCATTAACTGAAGTGGCAGGAAATGAAAGGATCCAGTCCTTCTTGGGACATATGTGGATGTTAACACATTGCCACATGATGGAATTTCTCTTTTTGTCACTTTGCTCTTTTTATAGGAAATGCATGCTGTGGAAAGGACTTTGAGGCTGTAAAGTCAGACACGCAGAACTTCATAAAAGCCAGAATTAGGGTTTCTCCACAGATCTATATCTGGTCCCCTTGTGAGGGTTCATCGGGAGTCAAGGTCCAACAGTCGCTTCCTCCTGAACACCCCTACAGAGCACACCAGAGATGCCATTTACACATGGAGCTGACCTTCCTCATTCCCTTCATTCAGGAAGGGGATAATCTGGGAATATGGCAGTGAGAAGCAGCTGAAATGGTCACAGCAGGTGACTGGGGCAGGTTGATCCAGACTGGGGTGAGGTGACTGTCGGATGAAAAGCCTGGGACTGAGCAGTCAAAGACAATCTTGGGCTCATTCTTTCTTGACTGCTCTGTATTCAGACCTGCTCACAACACAGAATAGTTTTTCTTTTAAGTGTTGTCAAACACACCAGTACAGCATGAACAAGTTCACACCTCCCCTGAGAGAAGTCAGAGGTTTCCCCTGCTGGGGGGTGCCCAATCAAAACGTGATTTTCCAGGATACTTAGCAGCACTGGAGCCAGCCACTGCACGTTTGAAGCGCAGCTCCTATTGATTTCAGCCACAGCTGTGAGTGCTCAGCCCTGATGCCCCAGGAGACAGACACACAGAGTTCACAGAAATCTTTGAGCTTTAGGTGACTTGCGTAGGAAGAAGCATGTAGGAACCTCTGTGACACATCCAGTCCTGAAGAACAGAACTCAGCCACATAAACACCTTTCCTTTCCTGAGGGCTTCCCCCTGCATGTCTATCAGGAACCCTACTGTCAGTGCTGCATCATCCTCAGTGCAAATCCATTCTCTGCCAAAAAAGAAGGAATGAGCAAGGATGCTGTGGCCTGTTTCATTAAGAACTGGCTCTATAACATCCGTTCAAAAGTGGGCATCCTTCCCCTGACTCTCATGCTTTCATCCATTTTATGTTCTCATGACTTTTTTTGGAGTGCAATAATATTTTAGAATGTTAGACCAGTCCCTTTGTCCAGTGTGACAGAGCTTGTGAACCTCTTGCTGCATGTTGAACATATTTGTGCGTTCATGTGCAGCCCCACAAGATCCTTATTGTCCTCCATTAGAGACAGGAATCTGTGGCACAGAGCAGTGGAGGGAGTTTTGGTTGGTGTTCATGAAGGCAGCAATGGAGACGAGTTACCCCTAGTCTCAGGTCAGACTCAAACTGGTCTTGGGTTTCTAAGCAATCTGTGTGCCTGCCCTAGAGCTGTGCCTGGCAGTACCAAGCATTGTTTTGGGGATTTGGTGTTCAGTGAAGAACATGAAGTTTTTCTGAAAAACATTACACCAGTACACTTTCACTGGAACTGGAGGAGATGTTGATTCTGATGTTTGTGCCAAAACCTTTGTTGGATAATTGTGTCTGGTTGCTCTTCTCCTTCCTTTTCACCCTTGGCTGGTGCAGTCTCTCCCTGCTGCTCTGCTCATGCCCTGACACAGCTGCTTTCCAGCACTGCTGGAGCTGATGCTTGGCAGTGCACTGTAACTAGCAAGGGGCTCTGAGACATCTCTCTTCAAAGAAAGATATCATCATTTAAAAAAGCATTTATTCCAAGTTTGCCTCTACTCTTAGTCATAGATTTTGTACAACAAAATGCAATGCATTTGAGTTACTGATTAGTAGAATAATTCCAATACTTCTTAAGTAATTAACTGACTAAAAGCAGATGGTTTTTTATAGCCAGTCTAGAGGATATTTGCCACCTTACCCGGACCCTTGACTAACATCTACATAACACTCACCATTTCTGAGATAATTCCTACCAGTAAACTTGCCTTCAAGGGACTGCCACTGAAAGCAAAATATAAAAAGAGTGTAAAATCCATTAGTGGAAGTCCTTTTGATTACTCAAAATATATTCTGGCAGCTCTAGAGCTGTTCATCAGAGCAGCTTTACACACCTGTTCATTTTCTGAGACTCCCAGTATCCCAGTTAGGCAGAAAAACCTTTTTAACTCAAGTAACACAAAATAAAAAAGCCAAGGAATATTCTGTAGTTTTAATGTGACGTGAAAGAGACTCTATATGTGAATGTCACTTCTCTCACCTATGTCTTGTTCAAAGCAAATATGTTGGAGACTACTACAGTGTCAGGCTGAATGGATGTAAGATGGGTTTTTGGTGGTACTGACAGTGGTTTGTAAGATCCATTCTTGCAGAGAGCCCTTGGTGGAGTTTTTTAAATCTCTATATCTCAATATTTCATGTGAAATATCATGCACTTGTTAAAGCATTGCTAGAAACATGGATAAGACAAATGATGTGCTTAGTGATGGGCATAATGCCCTTTAAAGGAATTCACATCACGTATGTGAGAAAGAACAGTATTGGATGGTGGAGCTCTATAGCATGAACAGATTGGTCAGATAAACAGGTATTCTGGAGATGCAGAGATGGATCCTGTTTCCATTAAATGGAAGGAAGCAGAGCTCCTCGGCCAGCTCGTCCTCCCAGCATGGGGGAGCGCCGCTGTTTGCTTCAAGCAGGGTATGAAATTCAGGCTGGTTTGGGGAACACTGATCACACAGTTCCTATAGGCTGTTTTTCTGGTCTTGGCATTTATCCTTGGTTCTGTGTCGGAGCTAAAAACTCTTTTTCTTCTCTGATATTTTCCCCCTCCCCTTCCTGTTCTTTTGCAGTCCTGCAGGAATTGTGCTGTTAAGTAATTTGTGCACTTACAGATGTCCCTGCTTGTGACAAGGTCGAGCCTCAGCCAAACCTACCATGTCCAGAATTTCTTTCCCCAGACCTCAGGACCTCTTAGTTCAAGTCTGGGATGGCTCTGAGTACACTTATAGTTGGAAAAGAGCCTCTGTAAAATTACATCTTGTTGTTCTATATTTATTCTCCCTCAGTGGTTTCCATGTCAAACTTGCTCAGTTTACCAGTCAAAACAAGATATTTCTACCTGCCAGCTCTGCCAGCTCAGCCTGGGCTCTGGAAATCAAGCTGTGTTCTCTCTGCTCTGGACATCATCACTAGCCAAGAAGAACTCTCAAATCAGGGCTGAGCTGGGTGTGATGTTGATTATTCATGAATATAATTTGTTCTCGGGTGGCATTATGGGCTCTGTGTGACAGATAGCAGCAAGGCTCCTGTGCTCTACAAATATTGACTAACAAATCTTCCCCACCACTTGGGGGGGTGCTAAGCCACCACCGGGGACCACCATAAACCCATTTTACATCTCGGGGACATCAAGAGGGGGCAGCTTTTTGAGGATGACAAGGAAAACCCACGGCAGCACAAGGAATAGCAATGGGACGTTCCTATTATTCTCTACATTTATGAGAACAGACTGAGGCACCTTAAGTGCTCTGGTCCACTGCTTGGTGATCCTTCCTTCGACTGCGGTGCCCTGTGAAATCTCCACAGGGAACGAGAGGGTGGGTCCACTTGTTGTTGCAGAAAAATGTAGGGTTATAGTCATAGGAAAGGCTCTTAATTAATGGGCATTAATTTTGTTCATAAATAGCTCTCCTTCTGGTGAATGGAGCAGGAGGGCATGTCCTTTCCAGAGAAAAAAATACGAAATTTTGTAAATTTGATCATTGGCTGAGTATTTAAAAAAGAAATTACATGTTACATATAATATATTCACTGTATATGATCCCATCATAGAGTAGAAAAAATGTGAAGGGTGTCCTGGCTATTGCACTACTTTCAGCTTTTCCTCTTGTGTTTTTGTAGTGAATCCCATCAGGGTCTGTCAGCATAAAGGGACACCAGAGCCTTCCCTGTCCCCATGTGAGACTCAGCTGTCTGAGCCTGCAGAGTCATTTCAGCCACTGAAACCCATGGCATACTTTCATCTATGACACAGCCCAAAAGCAGTGGAAGAAACAGTGTGACTGACTTGATTCCTATGACAATTTATCATCCTGTGCTTGCATTTGGGACCAAGGCTCAGCAGTCTGCTGAGATGTGAGGACACCAAACTGCCTCTTCTTCTTCCACAAGTCTGTGCTGCAAAATCAGGGTGGGTTTTCTGACCAGAAGATCTTTCCAAACACATCTCCTCAGTTACCAGTCAGCTTCCTTGTATACTTCTTGCTCTTCTCTTACATACTGGCCACAGTAAGACAATCCACCCTCAGGCTCCACTCTTTAAGGAGCTTGGTGTTGGTGAGACCACAGCAGGTGACCCCTCGGGTAGAGGGAAACTTGGGACATGGGAAAAGGCTTAAGGCTTTACTGGTCTGTACTTCATAAAGAAGAGGGCTGTCCATTTCAGGTGACAAAGCTCTGAGAGTAACATCAGAAGGTGTCACAGCAGGAGAGGAGGGTTATGGATGGACCATTGTCACCTGGAAAGGAACCCTTCCCCAGGTGGGGAGAAGGCCTGTAGGAAATCTCCTGCCCTCTGGAAAAGGGTCTCACATTGGTAGGAAATTTTTCTAAGTAAGGGAGAGGGTAGGCTATGAGCTGAATTCTTCTTCTTATCCTCCTTTCATAGCAAAAATAGAACATTCATCACAAGTTCCCCTGCATGTTTTTCTTCCCTATTGCACACTACCTCCTTGCTAGTATTTGAAGCTACAGAAAAAAAGAGTACTCAAGTTAATAATGTGTGATTATTATGTTGATGAATTGCTGAAGATGAATATATATGTAAAAGCTCTGCATGCTCATCCATGCATCCTGAGTGAAAGCAATTATTTTGGTGAACAACCGACAGTTAGGTTTATGTCTTAATAAAGAGGTGCTTGGGTAAAATGCAACCTCAACTTTTGTCCTGCTGAATTTCCAGGACATTTTTGCAAATCAATCCCTACTGAAATACTAGAAAGATAAACACAGGGTGAGCAACTTGGAAACTTGAATTTTTTTCCCTACTAAACTCTTACAATTCTCGTTCATCACTGAGTTTTGTAAGATTTTTCTCTGTCTTCAGGCTGTGGAGAAAGGGCAGAACAACCTGAACAAAGCACATCCAAGAGCCTCAGAAAATAAGGGATGAAAATTCATAATCCCATGTATACCATTTGGAAAGGAGGAGGCTTTTTTGTATGTGTGCTTTGCTTCTTATGATTCCTAGCACAGACTCATGATTTTAATGTGAATGTCATGATATTTTCAGGCCTGACTCACTTCTTTTTTTTCACTTCTTTTTTTTTTCAATACTCACAAGGCAAATTGTCCTGACTGCCACTGAGCATAAGCCTTGGGCACCGTGCAGCCCCAAAACTCTGCCTCTGAGCTGAGACAAAGAACCACATGCCCTTAATAGGGTAATTAAAGGGCTGAACATGTGGTAGAGGGAAGTGGTGATGCCTTAGCAAAAGCCCTAATAGCAGGCTTTATTGGGTAACATAAGGTGGACATTAGGAAAAAAAATATATATATACCTAAAAATTACTTGACAGAAGTAACAGGAAAGGAGTGACCTTCTCTCTCTTGGAGAGGCCACCCACTGACTTTGTACTGTATTAAGGGATGAAGCACCATGTCCAGAACACTCAAAAATTCCTCTCATGGAGGTATGGCCAGAGCTGGTCTCTTTCCTGCTGCTCCTTGATGTCCCAGCCCCGATTTCAGTATTTGTGCAAGTTGAGCACGTCCCAACCTGGCTATATTGTATCTTTTGTTTTTTTCCCCACATGCTGGGCATGTCCAACTGGATTCAATCCAGGATTTACACACTGCGATATCCTTTAAAGACAAGAGTCTGTAAACAGTGATGAGGAGGTGTGACTAACTCATAAAAAATTGAAAATGGTGGGGGGGAGGGAAGGGAAAACACCTTGTTGTTGTCACTTTGATAAAAATGGCAAGTCCAGGTATTTTGTTGTTGTTACAAATACTTCCCAGACATAGTAATGGATTTGATATGAACAGAGAAGCTTGTGTTAACCCATTTAAATTAATTTGGTTCAGCTCATTTTCAGCTAAGGGGATTAGATGGCTCAGTGTTTGGTAACGTGTGAGGGTGTTTTCCCAGACGGGTCACATACTATGGTACAGGCCAGCTCTGCAGTTGTTTGGGGGAGTGATATTTCCAGTGCACATAAGAGAGAGGCTCACTCCGTGTAGCAGACACTTATTGATCATACGCCTGAAAAAAAAACAAAACAGCCCTGAAAAGTTGGGTCAGGCCCTTCACACCGTGAGTGGGTAGGTGAGCAGTGAGACAGACCAATGGGCCAGCTGGTGTGCAGGAAAAATTGCTAATAGACCTCCCCTGTGGAGCACTCTGACAGCCTCACCCTGGGGGGGGATCCTATGGAGGGATGGAGCCGGGGATTGGGTGCTGTGGGATGAGATGGGATGAGTGTCCCGCATAAAGCAGCGCCACCCTAGTTCTTAAGGCTTGTTTGGCTGTGAGGAGAATGGTGCTACGGTTTCTCAGGTGTTTTACTGCACTCCTACTTTCTAAGCTGTTGCAAGGCGTGTCATAGTCCTGGGGAGGGGAAGTCCCAGCACTGGGGAGTCATCCCTAATCCTGCTTAAAAGTCTGTGTGCGTTTATGGACCTTGTAGCACCAAAACTTGTATGGGAATTGAATATTTTGCACTGTAAGGAGTGTTTTCCAAGCTGTGATGAGTCCTGGCAGATGGTTTGCTCAGAGACTGACCCGAGGAGCTGGAGATGGGACGACAGGGGGCAACCGCCTCTATGGAGGCATGTGGTGAGCGTACCCTGATAGAAAGATGTAGGTCCGCATCCTTTTTCCTTGCGCACATTGACTCAGGGGATTCAAAATACTTTGTATCTGTGTGCAATCATTTCTGAAAACCTACCGTCTTCAAAGGCAAGGTAACAAATAGTCGTCCGGGAAATGAGGACCAGCAGGGTGCCAAAGGCTTCTGAGCCTGCCCTAGTGGGAAGAGTAGCAGCTCTGGTGTGGGAGTGCAGGCAAATATCCTGCCTGGCTGTAGAAGATGGACCAACAGCGAGCTCTGAAGGCCTGAGTAAAAGCAAGAGGACTGGGCTCCTCCTGAGCCCACCACAGTTTCCAGGCAGGCAGAGCTGTGTCCCACGGCTGCACTTGCAGGGCCCACGGGGGAGATGTAGTTGCCTGCCAGGATCCTGACAGAGGTAGGAGGAAAGTCTTCTCAGGTGGAGAAATGTGTGGGTGGCTGATCAGCGTGGGTCTGATGCTTCACAATGCTGCTGAGGAAAAGATGCCTGGCTTGTGTTGGTTTGCTGTCAGCCTGTGATATGCACTTGCTCAGGAAGCCCTGTTGCCCTCCTGCTACTACTCTCTGTGGAGAAGAGCTGAAGGGATCTGGGATGCTCAGTGTCCCAGCTTTTCCAGGATTAGCTCAGTGTAAACACAGGAAAATGCAATGTTTCATCGTGCTGGTTCTGCAGAGACAGATGTAAAAGCAAAACTCACAGTGTGTACCCTGAAGACTGCAAAGCTACAGAGCTATCTGTGTAGATGCCCTAGGGGACATGGAGAAGGATGTCCCAGGAAGGGGAAGGCAAGTGCTTATCCTGGCTTTGGCAGTGGAGTGTACCAGGAGGTAAGAGCACTGCCTCTGACACGCCTGAGTGTCAGATCTGGATCTGTCTTCTGCAACCTCCCTGCTCCAACAAAGACTCCAAGGGCCTCGGCAGCCCTGCAAAGTAACCTGGCCATGATCTGAACTGGTTGTTGTTTGTGACTTGGTACTCTTGGTCAAGTTGCTCTTAAAATCCTTGTTGCTTGAAGTCCACTGGTGGTGCCAAGTAGACAATGATAAGTTCTGATAAGACGATGCAGTTGTTTGTCTGTAAATAAAAGCATATATGTAGCTTGACAAACCCAGAAACTTACTTTCCCCCTCACTTTGCTATAACCTTACCAGGTGCACCACCCAGGCAAGAGTACACAAACAGGAGGCTTTGGAAGGCTATCTTCATCTCTTGAGAGTGAAACGGCTTTCAAACTCTGTCTTGTCAATATTGACCTGGGCCTCTCCCAAGAACAGATGATGTTCTGAGTAATCAGTGATTTTTCTTAATGCTGGAATCTCTATATGTGTGTACGGGTGCTCTGCTGAACTGGGTTCACTGGCAGTACAGATGCTCTAAGAGTTGATGTCTACTGTCTTGTTCCATTTTTAAGCCTGTACATTTGAGGCCTTATTTTTATTCATCTTGGGTAGCTGTCTACCAACATCTTTTAAAATCAACCTTGATTTAGCTTCCTCTATAATCCTTCAATACCTCTGGGACAACCTCTACACTGTTTTTGCAGCCAGTTGATTGTTCTCTCTCGCTTCCAAATTTCCATGGGATATTTGCAATATCTCACTCTAATACCTACTAATCCATTAAAAATACCCATGAGGTAGATTAGGTAATCCACTGTGCCTCACAGATTGTGCTCCTTAACTCCTTGCTTTACCCAGAGTAGTCACAGAATGGGTGCTACATCTGCCCTGGAAATGCATTGTTTCTCCAGAAGGATCCCTCAGCACTGGCTCAGAAGCGGGCACATCTTGCTTGAGAAAATGCTCTGTGACTGTTCAGATCTACAGGGAGAGCTTCATGTCCAGGCTGTAACTGTGGCTGCTGTTAACCAGGCTAACCTGATGCAAAGAGCATCACAGAGGAGCAGTGGCCAGTTCTGCCTGCTCTGCAAGTGTTGTGTCTCTTGGCTCTTTGCTGAAGAATTGGCCTCATCGCTTGCTTGCAGGAAAGCCTCTTACTGAAACCCTTGATTTGCTCAGCATTTGGTTATTCTGGAAGTCCACTGAGGAGCTGTGTATGGTTGTACCCTCCCTTAGATCTTCTATTCAATTTGTGCTGTCCTTGATTTTACATCTTGGTGAGAGCTTGCCCCAGCTTTGCATTTTTTTGAGGAAAGCCCCAAGTATTCCCCCTTCTTAACTGAATGTTGCAAATCACCTGTCTGAGAACGGAATGACACAGCTGGAAATCCTCATTTTTCTCCTTGCCCTAGGTGACACTGTGCCTGGTCTGGTGTGGATGGGAAGAAACCATACAAGAGTCAAGACACAATCTTTTTCTGTGCATGGGCTCAGTGATATAAAAAGCACCAAATGCTCCCTAAAGAAGTATGGTAAAATGTTAGGAAACCTGTCATGCTGAAGAAACTGTTTTCTGACAGACCTACTTGGAGAATAGCTGCAGTCTCCATAAGAACCTTTGGTGGTAGCTCCACCTCCTGCCTGGCAGAACAATACATCCTTGGGGAAGGAGAGGGCATTGATGGCTCCAAATACCCTGGAGGCCAGGATCCTATCTTTCAGACTTTCAACTCCAAAATACTGTCCATCCTTCATGTGAAGGGGATTCCTCAACAGTGGCAAGTCCCTCATGCACCTGGTTTCCCCACAGAAAAGGCAGTGTCATATTTGCTGACCTGCCATGAGACCACCTCTCTTTCTGATAATGTATAACAGTGTCCAAAAGTGTAATGCCATGGTGTGCTTTGCTTTTTTAAATCCAGAGGATACCATGGGGTGACCTGCTGAGAGTAGGTACAGAGCTTTGATATCAGCTTCTGAATGTGTTTGATGTTTCTGGTTGTTGTGCTGAGCCTGGCAAGAGAAGTGCACAGCATTGGCTGTGAGTGGGTGAGAGATCATGGAAACAGGAGTAAAAAACCAAGTGGGGAAAGGGTTGGAACGTGTTAAATGGGTATTTAAACCTAGAATTTATTGGAGAAGTTTAAGTAGGTTCCTAAGGGACCCTGCTGAACTCAGTGCTTCTAGATGTCACTGCAAATCAGAGATGCTGGATGAAAGTGGTTCCCAGAACATTTCTGCTTTCATGATACGTGGTCAACTTTTCTTGCTTCTCAAGCACCGTTAACACTGAACTGAGTTTGTGCTTGATGCTGTACATAAGCCAAAATAAAAGGAAAGGAACACAAAAATCAGTGTTGGGGAAACGTCTTGATTTGGCTTGTGTAGCTTGCTGGGATAGCATCTTGTAGACATTCTCTTACTGCTTTAGGAGAGCCTCAGTTCTGAGATCTGTGAGCACAGCTATTATGCAGATAGCAATTTGTGAACCTCTCCTACAATCCTCCTGTATGCTGAAAACCCAGCCCATGGGGTGTGGTAAATTCAAGTGTCCTGATGGTATACTGGCCTCTGAGTTATCTTTTGGGTGGGTTTAAAAAATTATGGCACAGGACTAATTAGTCTATCAGCTGATAGCGATTCAAGGGTATCTGTTTGGGGAGGGACAGGGGGAGATGTATCCAGGCAGCATCTCCTCAGCCAGTGACAAGCCTAGTGCCGAATGTGCTGCCTTCTGCACCTCCGATTACCTGGGAGCTCTTGCCTCCTAACTAACCATGGCTGTCAGCCCTTGTATAACCAACTCCTTGCTGCATGGAGCAGTGACGTGGGTCGTGGTTTTAAGCTGTAAACATAAAGCCAGGGTGCCCTGAGGTTCAGTGCTGTGAACAAAGCAGAGGCAGTGGTTTGGGCAAACCATTTTCTACGGAAAGAACAAGTAGATACTGAACATTTCTCCCATGTTCAGGAAAGTGGGGATAAAACTGAAGGGAAGAGCCCTGGGAGTGGAATTACAGGCTCTGTGCTGGGTCATGCCTTTGGCAAGCTTGAGAATGCCCTAACTGCTGATCCTGTTTGGGGGATAATCATCCAAAATGCAAGTAAGGCATTGCAGTCCCATAGCTCCTTATATCAGCTAATCTTGCCCTCTTCATGCCTGCTGGTGTTACCCTGTGTGTGCAGAAAGTGTTCTGCCAGGCAGTGCAGGGCAACCTTGTCTGGGACTTGCTGTTTTGGGGCTCCGGTGCCACTGCTCTCCTTCAGCTTCTGCAGGGTTGGGATTGAGGAGCAGGGGTTTGCATGGATGAAGTCTTATGCCTGTGGATATTTACCATTCCAGGGTTAAGCACAGACCTGTTCTATGTGTGAGTTTAGTAACTGAATCCTCTAATTTTCTCTGATTGGCTTTGTTTACTCAGCAGAAGACCTTAAACCAGTTTTCCTACTGCTGCAGGGACCTCAGAGACTGGTGATGCCACAGGCAGGGTGCAAGCAGAGAATGCTGAGGCTCATGCACAAAGCTGTCTCAAATAATTTTTCCTCTTGTCCAAAACAGACAGGGCTGTACTCCCTCCTCCTGTGTGTGATGCACTCTAAAGGCAAGAATTCGGCTGCCCCTTCACCATTTCCAACCTCCTACACAAAATGATCAGCTCCCAGGATGGGTGCAGAGGGTTTGGAGAGGCTTCTGTGGTTTTGGGAGAATTCTGCACAGGGGAGGCTGCTTTTTCTTTTGTCTGTACTGGTGACGTGTGATCTTCGCTTCACTGGCTGGATTCTGGATACCAGGCTTTAAAATAGAGTTGTAGACAAATTGGCAAAAGGCCAGAGGAGAACAGAACTAATTGTCAGAGCTTTAGAAAACATGACCTCTGAGGAGAGGTTGAAGAAATCAGGTGCACTTAATCTAGACAAGGCAGTATTGGTGGGGGAGGGAGTGGGATGTCATAGTTTCTCAGTACATAAAAGCTGTTGTTAAGGAAGGATGATTGATTTATTCCTTCACTATCATAGAGGGGGGAATGACGAGGCTACATTTAAACTGCAGAGAAGACTTTCTTTGGATATTTAGGAACTGCATTCAGTGTAGTGAAATGCAGGAAGATAGGGGAGCTGTGAAATTTCTGACCCCCTGCTAGTGCCTTTGTTGCTGTGGTTTAAACTAAAGGGTTATTTTAAGGCTAATCCCTGACCCTTAGAAACTTTAGGCCTTGGCTTTGCCTAGTTCATTTACACACAGAATTACACACAGAATTAATAAGGTTGGAAAAGACCATTGAGATCATCAAGTCCAACCTTTATCTAGGTTAACAACCTACCCAACATCAGTCTAACATCTATTTGGCCAGAAATGTGGGAATCAGGCTCCTCAAAGCACTGGTTGTACTTTATAAAAATAGTGTGGCTTCAGAGGATCATAAAGTGAGTTCAGTTCATCTGCCCACTGTTTTGGAGTCTTTTTGGCTGTGTCTCTATTGCAGTTGGAGATCTGATGACAGAGGAACCCAAGCTTGCTCTAATGTAAAGTTTTGGGGTGAGAGTGAAGAGAGAGCAGCCTGGACCCTTAGTTCAGGGCAGTTGCCAAGTAACCATCCCCCTATTGCACTGAATTTTGTGCTTCAGTTTGCATCTGAAATACCAGGCTGAGGTCTGGAAGAGATGTCCTGATCCAGGCTGTCCTCACCTCTGGCTGCAGTGCAGGCAGACACTGGCTTGGAAACAGTCTTTCCTCTGCAGTTGTGCCATTGGAATTATTTGTGTAGCAACAAGACTCCAGGTTCTGGGGCTTTTATACATTTTAAAATGTGGAAGTAATAACTGCCTTCTGGGAAAATATTGCATATTAGCACAACTTGTTCTCTACTTTGACTGTTTTTATATTTGACAAGTATCAGTTGCAGAAAAAGGACAGGTTTTATTATAACTCTTTTGTCTGCTTCCCTTCCAACTTCTCAAATGCATTATTCACAGGCATCAAACTACTTTCAGGGCAAAGTGCTGGTGATTTCTCCAGTGGTGGTGAGAAATGGGGACATGTGAGGATGCTGTTCACTGGTAAAAGTGGGAGAATTTCTCACATTCCCTCACTTGTGATTTTGCCTACAAATCTTTTGTAGGCATAAGCTTTTTAAGGGCAGAAGGTCTAGTTCTTTGCACCCATTGGCAA
The DNA here is from genome assembly GCA_013399895.1 of Serilophus lunatus. Lineage (NCBI taxonomy): Eukaryota > Metazoa > Chordata > Aves > Passeriformes > Eurylaimidae > Serilophus > Serilophus lunatus. The sequence goes on along the minus strand of VXBA01004867.1, from coordinate 534,433 downwards.
GGCACAGATAAAAGCCTGGGCCTCTAATATCAGGTTTACTTCTTTTGCCTCATCTCAGATCCACAAATGCAGAGTTTTTCCTTTTTGGATAAATTTGCAGATGACGTTATCCCATATTTTAAATACCCTACTTTTGTATCCCTCTTGCCTGAAGCTATTAACATTGGCAGAATTGATGCCCTTTGTTTATTTTGTGTACTACTTAAAGTCTGAATGTTGGACACCAACTGGCCTGCTTTTCCATTGGGCTGCAATAAGAGCCAGGACATGCTTTTCCCGTTGGCTGTGTACATGCTCTTGAATCCCTATCCTGAGCAGACTGTGAGCCAGTCTTCACAGCAGGGATGGGGAAGGCCAAATGGCTTCCCTGTGATCAAGCTAAAGTCTGATGAAGGCAGGACTTTGTCTGCCTTCATCTTTAGAGTGTTTGTATGACAATGATGTGCAGAAATCTGTGAGTTCCTGGGCACACATCCCAGGAGTTTCAGGTGGGCAGTGGAGCCTCTCAGTTCTGTGATAGATGGGGTATAGAGGACCTGGCAGTGCCAAGAGGATCATTGCTGACTGTGCACTGGAGCTGGGTGCAGCTGAGCCCAGGCTGGAGGGGGGCAGCAGGGCTGATCTCTCCACTCCAGCGTTCCTCTTGGAGCTGGGAGTAGGAAGGCCTGGAGCTTATCCATGGCTCTGCCACTGAGTCACTGCATGACCTCAGGCACTCGGATACCATGGTGATGAACACAGCACAAATGTCTAGACAGATAGAATAGATTGGATAGGCTCTGGATCTGGCAAATATTTGTATATCCCCACTGTCAATGCTCCCCTGCTATAACCACCTAACCTGCTGGTTTCAGTGGGGCTCTGTCACAGTAGGAGGGAAAGAATTGCTTTTTGCACTGAAAAGAGAGGATGCACAGCTACAGTCACACGAGCAATGATGGGGACAGACTGGAAGCCAAGCAGGCAGTAGGGCAGCTCTTGGAGGGAGCAATACTGCAGGAAGGCTCTGGAGTGGGGATCTGGCTTCTCCCTTGCTCTGCTGCAGCCCTGTGCATGGCCTCAGCTCTCCTCTAACTAATTAGCCTGCAAGAACCTCAGGGCAGCCATGACTTCTTCCTACTGCTAGGGCTTCTATCACAAGGCCCTAATTTCAGGAAGAAAAGGCAAAGTATCAAAGAAAAAAGCTTTGGTGTGCTACTGTCAGCCTCTGGCACAAAGGAAGATGTGGGAGAATTCCCTCTCCCTGATGTGACTCCTAGTTATTTTCCCACCTGGTTCCCTTGTGAAAGATGAAGGTAAAGTGCAGCAAAGATGTGTCTAGGAGTGTGTCTGTGTGGAGATCTTCAGAGGCTCCACGAGGTCTCCTGAGCACCCCTGCCTCAGGCACCCCTGCCGGGGAGTCAGGAATGCTGGAGAGCAGCACTGCCTCTTTAAGAAGATTTGCATAGCAGGGCCTAATTACAGTTGTTGATTCTGATGTTTTCAATGTTGTTCATATTCCATTAAAGGATAATGCTGCTTAATTTGCAGCAGAGGGTCTCGGTGTACAGCACACCCAATCACAAGGCACCCCTAATGACACTGCTTCCCTACTTCTGGTAACACATAATTAAAAAATCACTTCATTTCCAGTTGTGTGGTTCTCCCCTCTCCCCCAATCTCCTAATTACTTTCTGAGCCATTTCTTAATTATCTGTAAATATTTCAGCACTTAGATCTACTAATGAGTCTATGGAAGAGTTAATACCTTGAGCAGCACAACTACCTGCCATTCCTGTTCTAGTAAAGCATTGCCAGGGATTTTTTCATCCTTGTATATGACACGAGTGGCTTTTCTTGTGGTGAGACTGGGTTTGTGCTCTGCCTTTGGGGCTCTGGGTCTGATCAGAGAGGGGTAGCACCCAGAAATCTCATCTCCAGCTACAGGAGGTTTTTTGCTGGTTTTGGTAGTGAATGTGTGCATCTCTGGAAGTTGTTTTATGTCAGATGGGCTCAGGTAGAACTGGGTATGAGTCTGCATCAAGCTGGGATGCACACACTCCTGTAGGAATTGGCTGAAACTGCTTGTTGCTGCCTTGACTTCATAGGTTTGCATGATGTGTTAATACAGCTTTTGCTGTATTTTGGATTGAGAAAGAGAGCCAAAGTGCTGGCTGGGACTGCCCTGATATGGTGTTTCTCCACCAGATCATCTTGCCTGTCACAGCCAGGGGCACTGACTGTGGTGTGTGCATTGCTTGGTCACTGGGTAAGGAAAATATCTGGATTTCCCAGGAAAGCTGTGCATGGATGTCCACCACAGCCCCATGGCTGCAGGCAAGAGGATGTGGGGTGACACATGGCCCTGATGCCTGTGGTTGGAAGGGGAATCTGTTCTCTAACCCCAGCTCTGCTCTGAAAAAACACTATACAAATGCTGCTTTTTCACTTCATGGATCTGTTTCCTGTACTTGACTGGTATCTTGGGTATTAAAACTCACTTGGGATTTTCAGACTGAGTACTCAGAGCTGTCAGTGATGGAGGAGTGAGCTGGAGTATCTTTCCTGCCCGTGGGCTTGGTTGCTGTGTTCTTTGTATGGTCAATCAATAACACCTTACTCAAGCCCACTAAGAGCTTACATGTGGTCTCTGAAGGCATTATTTGGAATAACCAGAGATAATTGTATTACTAGGGGGTAATTAACTTCCAGGAATTAAAGAATCAAGCACAGGCTATACTACTCTTAGGAGTGAGTCTCTAAGTCTGGCAGTGAGAGAAATCTAATCATTTGAGCTCATGCAAATTGAAGTCCATGATACTCAGGGAACGTGATGCTGCTTAAAATCACGTTCCATGCATTTCTAGGCACTTCTTTTACTGCAGATAAGATGGCTTTGAATGTGGTCCTAACCTAGTCAATTTATTTTTCAGGTAACCCTGTTACAGTGGGAATGAGCATCCATATCTCCAGCATTGACCAGATATCTGAAGTCAACATGGTAAGTTTGGGAAGAAAGAAAATTAAAGAAAAAACTCTGATTAACTATTCTTCCACTCTCTGTTTGAGATTTGCTTCCAAGGCAATGGTGCCTTGGAGCCATCTGGATCTCTGCTGGCACGTCTGGAGCTAGTGGCATCTTATCCAGAATAATTGTTATCCTTCAGCTTCTGTGCTGATTGCACAGACACTTCTTCGAGTCATTAATGCTTACACCTTAAAAGAGTAGATGTGAATTGTGTTTTTGGGTTGACACAAAGGTGGTTTTATGGTCAGCCTGTCCCTGCTAAGTTGAAAGACTGGCTTTTTGTGTTTGCTGGTTGTTATTCAGCATTTCCTTGGAGATCTGTGCTGGAAAGAGGCATCTAATGGAGATCTGGTTTTGGGTGGTGTTTGATACACTGGAGCTTTTCGTACCACTGAGAACAAAAAAATTATCTGCTCGGATACCAATGGATTGGAGTGAAATTTGTTGATTGTTTGAGTACGCATCCAGGACTGTGCTGTCTTTCTCTCAGAAGCTCTTAGCACCCAGCAGAGGACAAGGATTGTGTTGTCATGCCTTAAACTTGCCTTTTTCCCTCATGTCCACAGGCTTTTCCTCCAAACACGCCTCCTTTCCCAGAGGCTGAATAGAGTGGAGAGGTGGTTGCATCCTCCTGACAGCAGCTGTCCTGCCCCTCAGTTCCTGACCATGCAGGGGAATCCTGGGCCAGTTTAGAACTCTTGCTGTTAAAGTCAATTGAAACCTTGGTCTCCCAATGCTCCTGTCCATTTATCTGTTTTTGGACTCTCCTGTCCTGCTAGTCTGCTATTGCATGAAGGGGAGGAGGGGAGGCAAGACAATCTGACTAGTTGTTTTTGGTTCCAAACTGCTTGAAAACTCTGAGTACATATGTTGGTATGACCCAAAGTGAACAGCCAACCATGAACCTTCAGGTTGCTGTATGAAGACAGTTTCTTTTGCTGACTGTCTGCTACCATTCCACCATTACCATAATTACCTTCATAGCATGTTACACCTCATTCCAGTGATGGTGACACTGAACAGTGTGTATGGCCCTGAAAAATTCAGGTACAGACCTACGTCTCCATTGCATTGGGTAGCTGTGCCACAGGTTAGGCTCAACTTAGAAGAGCCAGGTGGCTTAACCTAGTTCCATCTTATCTTGCCTGTCAGGCCAGAATTCAACTTTGAGTCATCTTCTCTTCCAGCCTCAACTTGGACCTGGATGTCGTGGTCTGGTCCAGATGTCACTCTCCTTGCTAGAGCCAGCATGAATAATTTGAGTCTGGATTTGTAGCTGTAGACCCCGCCTTGCCCAAACATAACCAGGAGGGAGTGAGGGATTTGATTCTCAGCTTACCTGTGACAATTGCCCCTACAGGCCTGAGAAGGTCTGTCCCCAGCACAGGAAGGATATCGACCTGTTGGAGCAAGTCCAGAAGAGGCCACCAAGATGCTGTGAAGGAATGTTACTTCTGGGCTTTTGATTATCCCTTTTGGCTCTGTTTGACTTGATCAGTTGACCAGAATAATCTCCTGCTCATCCTTCCTATATATGTTTGGGGCAGGGAGAAGGGGGAGGTATTAGGGGATGGGGTGGGAGACAAGGTAGCATGTGAGAACTTACTCAAGGTCAAGGTCTATAAGCACCGTGATGATGCAGCTTCAAAAAAGGGTTAAAATCAGAATCATCTTAAAGAAAAACATTTAGGGAACAGAAGACTTTGCATGTGATGTAAGTTTCCAGGCTGAAGGGACTTTATGTGCATCATTCTTCTGTGTGACAGATGCCTGGGGGAAAGGGCTGTGTTTTACCCCTGCTCTGGACATGGATACTGGCAAGAAAAACAAGGCTTTTTTTTTTTTGGCATCATGTGTGCTTGGGAAAGGGAGTGTGCAATGAATAAATTAAAGGCACACAAGTGAAGCTGTGTTGTCATGGCAACCAAATAGCTTCTATTGTTCCACAAGGAGTGTTATTACTTACTGCCCCTTGTAGGATAATTAATTAATCCTCAGACATCCTTTTGGGAACAATGGCACTGGGGCTGGGAAGACTGAGGAGAGCCCCCCGGCTCTCCCAGGCCTTTCTCTGGGACTTTTGGTGCCTGTTGGCTGCGTGGTGGTGGGGAACAAGTGCTGTCAGTGACCAGCCATTGCATGCTTCCCCACAGGAGTCCAGCTGGATGTGATGCTGTAGAGGGATACAGCTCCACCCATGGTCGAAGGAGCACTCCTTGCCTTCTCTCCCATGGGAACTGTGGTCCCAAAATGATGTGGTAACATTTCAATCCTTGGAGGTTAGAGGGCTCTGTGAAGAGGCAACGCAGCCGTGTCTTTATGCTGGATGTTCCCAGGCATGCTGATACACAGAATGCTTTGTAAATGCTGTGTGTTTTCTGACACCCAAAGCTGATGCACCTCCACCTCCTTGAGGGCCATGCCCTGATACTGTGCCATGGTACAGCTCAGAAGGTGGAGTTATGCCAGGATACAGGATGTTCATGGGTACAGTGCTGGCTTTGTAACCACCTCCCAGTGATGAGGGAACAAAACTACAGTCCTTAATTAAAAAAGTCACCTTGTTAATTGTGGCTGCTGCCTGTGTGGTCAGCCATATTTTCAAGCTTTCTAGAGTGAATGCTTTATTACTGTGTATTCCTCTTAGCTTGGATAAGCAACACTGAGCTGCAGCCTCTGTTCTTGTCAGTGATTAGAAGGATTATTTGCTGAGCCAAGATCAGTAACATCAATTGAAATGTCTGGGAAAGGATGCCAAGGGCCAGTCCAAATAGGTATTGGGGAGGGCACATTTGACTGGCATACCCTCTGGGAAGTGCTGATCCATGAAGATGAAAGGCCTAGCTGGAGTCTTTTCATATCCTGTACAAATTTGCAAGTTGGGGATTTAAAGGCAGGCTGAAAGGAGGAATGTCTTTATACTGCTATTCAGTAGCTCAGATGACCTGTAAAGAACAGAAGGTTGTTATCTCCTAGTTTACCCAACCCATCTCCTTTCATGTCATCTGGTAAATACCATTTTGCTACAGGTAGTTAAATTGCAGTAAGCAAGGAACAGCATGCAGGTATTTATAGATGCTTGCTGGTGTATGGTGGTAATTGGGCAGGGATATGTTCAGATCTCTTAGTATGGTTCCCAAGTTACTGAGGAGTCTGGTGGTGCTTCTGGCCCAGGAGAAAGAAGAGCACTGGCCATGTAGGGCTCATGTCACTCTGCAGCTGCAGCAGCATGCAGGTGTCTGTCCTTGTGGTACCTGGCCTGAATGCTGCCCAAAATCACTATTACCTTAATAGTCTGGTTCAGCCAACTTGCTCTGTTGGTCCAATTCTAATGTAGCCCAGTGCCAACGGGTTCAGAAAGAGCTGAAGTCTTCCCCCAGTCCTGCTTGTTCTTTCAGCTGGGGTATGTTTTGTATTGCTGCATGGTGGGACTATAGGCTAATCCTGCCAACTGTAGCCTTTTCTTTCTCTAGGCAATCTTTGGGGACATATTTTTCTAGTACCAGACAGTTCAGACTCCTTTGAAGCATTAATGAACTATTTCAATAAGGAAAACTACCAGAAGTTTCATATGCATTTGAAATAAGAGATGGTTACCCTTCATAACGCTTCAATTTTCCTGCCCTGTGATCTGTGCAGTCCTGAACCTGCTCCCTCCTGTGTGTCTGCACACCGTAGACAGCTCAGAGCATCCAGCCGTTATAGTCGTGATTTCTTTGTGCCTCCTATAATTTATTCATCCCAAGATGCTCTCCTACATCTGCAATAACATCATTTCAGTTTGTTATAGCACTAGCTTTAAAGTTTTATAAACCTGGTGACAAGTTGAAAAGTTACAAGAGGATTGTTGTAGAGGGCTAGTGTAGGAAGCAAGGCTTCCAGATAGAAGTGTTTGCAGGAATGTATGTGTGACAGGAATGATGTCTGTGGGGTTGCCAATACCTTTTGCTGGGGGACATCTGCAGTGTGGATGGGTCAGAGGTTGGCACAGGATGTTTGGCAGAGCTGACCTGGATGTTTTGCTCCATAGAATTGGAATGATTTGGGTTGGGAAGGCACCTTAAAGATCATCTAGTAACAGCCCCCCTGCAAGGACACCTTCCCCTAGACCATGTTGCTCACAGCAACATCCAGCCTGGCCTTGGACAATTCCAGAGATGGGGCAGCCACAGCTTCTCTGAGCAGCCCGTTCCAGTGCCTCATCTGCCACACTGCAAATGTCGTGTTGAAGTGACTGCTCTCATACTGGCATAGTGCACTGGAGCTCTTGGAGGTTATGGCAGGAAGCACTGTGCCTGTTATTTCTCAACTTCTTGAAGCTTGCTTGAAAAGCAAGCTGTCCTGTTTCTCAGTTTTCCTTGTTCAAGGGAGATGCAAAGCATATCCCAAGATAGTGATGAGCTGCAAGGGTTTAAATTGGCTTTAACCCAAAAGAAAGTGGTTCAGGTTTTGTGTAAGGGTGTTCTTGACCAGGACAGTTCATTCTACAACCTGCTATGTCATCATCAGTGGAGCATCACTCTTCTGAAATAGACTTTGTAGTGCAATCTGTCCTGATCAGGCCTTGCAGTTCTGTTTTCACTGGAATGTATGCACTGACTAGTTGAATCATAATTTCAATGTAACCCATGCACAGCAAGAGATGTGCTTAACTCTGCTGTCTGCAGAGTTGATGAAAGGAGGCAGTTTGGATGGCTGGGCTCCAGAGAAGAGGCTTTCTTTGGTACATAGCACAGCAGCCTCTTAAGCTTTACATTCTCCAGGTCAGAGCTCTTGACCTTTGGGCCCTTTCAGGAAAGGAGAAGGGAAATGCAGGAAAGTGTATGTGTATGTGGAATCTCTGATGTGCATGCATGATGGCCAATCATAATTTTTTAGAAGAAATTTCTACTATTATGCTACACCTTTTACTTCTATTATCTTCAAACGTATCAACATTTTTCTTACTTTTAACTGAAAATGTTCTGTTTTGTTGTTGTCTCTTTTCATTCAGAAATGACACAGATGTTTCCCAGTCTCTGTCTCTAGGTATCCAAATGTTTTAAGAATGCAAAGGTTAAAGCATTTAAATCCTGCAGTCAGAGGTTTCTGGAGTTATATGCTGTGAGATACAAGTATGACATGACACTCCAATGCTTTCAATATTGTAGCCTTGGGCATCCCCAACCCTATTTCACTGTGGTATCTAAACTGTGTGTGTATACATTACAACTTGCTATTCAATGCTGCTGAGTATTGGGACTGCCAAAATATGGGATCTATGAGGCAGCTTTGGTGCTGAGCTAAAGATGGTGCATTGTCATGGTACTGCAGGGACACTATAGTCCTGTGGGGTTGCTGTAGGTTCCTGGCATGGAAGTGTTGCAGCTGGCAGAGGATGCCAAGGGGGCCTTGTTGGAGAAAGGTTCATCAGAGGTTCAGGTTGGATACAAGGAAAAATTTCTTCACTGCAAGAGTGGTTAAGCACTGGCACAGGCTCCCAGGGAAGCAGTGAAGTCCCCATCCCTGGAAAAGCATGAGCAGATGTGACACTTCAATATGGTTTACTGGGTGTGGTGGTATTTGATCAAGGGTTGTACTTGATGACCTTGGATGTCTTTTCCAACCTTAATTCTATGATTCTGTAAGTTTTGATCTGATCAGGTCAACTGATCCTGCAGTGTGGCTTGGTAAGTACAGTAGAGCAACACAAGAAGCTTCTGTGAGCTGTGATCTAAACTAAGGTATTGCAACATGCAGCTGGGATGAAAGGTTTCTTCAGGGCTGACAAGTGTCTGTGCCCTCTTCTTGCTTCAGTACAACTGAGGTCATGCAGCTCTTGTCACTGCAGCTCCTGATGTGTGGGTCTGCAATTGGATGCTTGGGAAATCAAAAAGTGCCAGTTCTGTGCGTGTGAAACAGCAGTTTCCTGAAGGGGAGAGTTACCAAAGGAGGCAAAGGGCCATCCTGCACAATGTCCTGTGCACACTGCCATCAGTCACATACAGTCACCTTAGGGACCTTCTCACATTTGTTTCCAGCAGTAGGAAGCAGCTTGAGCACAGACACACAACCCCTTGGCCAGCTGAAGGGAAGAAACAGCATCTTGGTGCTTTTTCCTTTTGTTAGAGGGATGTTTGGAGAAACAAAAGATGGTTGTGGCAGGATGGAGAGTAACCTCCAAACCACTCTGGACATGTTAGCTTTGAGATGATCTGTTTTGCAGGTAGGAGGTACAGAGGCCTGCTCTGTGTAGCTCTAGACAGATGACAAGAGTAGAAATCTACTGAGCTCCTAGAGAAACATCTTTACAACAAATATCTGGGATCCATCCTCGCCTGCCATGGCTAGATTTGTGGTTAGTTTTTCTGTCCTTGCAGTGGTGACATGCTGTGACTTCTGAGGCTTAGAGTTACTTTCACTAGCATTCATACTGCCTAAAAGGTCAAGAATCAAACGTGGATATCATTATTTTTCTTTAACAGAATTCTCACTCCCTGTGCTAAAAGATCCCCTGGACTAAGGTAATACATGAGGACAAGTAAAAGTCTCAGGGATGCTCTGCAGTGTTGTGGTAGAGAGAGTTGGATACTCAAGTTCAAACAACTCGTGGTCCCTTTTCTGCCTGAAAGGGATGGTTCTTGCATAAAATAGTTAGGAATAAGGCAAATTCATGAAGGAGCCTGAAGTGCTCCTCATTCATTGGTTCTGAAATCAGTTGCAAAGAGATTGTCCTGGCTTAAAAGCTAGAAAATAGGTCAGTGTGACTCATATGTCAATATTTACTGCATTTATGGCAACTTGTAGAAGGGGAAAATCTTGCCTGCCTTTCATAATATTTCACAAGTTATCCCATTCCCATGACAAAATTCTCCCTATGCCCTTGGTTGTGATGTTGCTTGACTGCAGCAACAGTAAAATCACTGCTACTTAGAGTCCAGTTGCTAAGTAACAAGCCAAAGATCGCCCCACAGTCTCTTCAAGTGCTGTGGCCAGCCAGAGGCTTGGATCTGCACAGAGCCCCAGGAATTCCTTCCAAGACAGAGGTCTCAAGGACCCTGTCCGTGTGTAGGACAGAACAGGCTGGCAAAACAGCAGTCCTGCCACCACACAGCTGTCCCCATGTGAGAGGGGATGGCTTTGCCGCTTCTCCAAAAAAGGGTCTCCTGTGCTTGTGCTGATGTACTCTGACATTTTCAACCTCAATGATGTCCTTGAATGGATATTTTTGTTGACTGGATGACATGATGGTGCCATGAGGAGGTGGAAACCTCGCTGAAGCAAATTCCATGTTGAAGACTAACTCTGGTCTGCTGGACTAAGGGCACACACTCTTGCCCCTGAAGCTTTCTATTCTCTTGTGCTTGTTTCTTCCTAGGGGTCTTTCAGCATTGGCCTGCTATCTTCGTTGGAGAGTTTGCAGAATGCCCTTTGTCTGCATAACTGGGAGTTCTTTGCTATAGGGAGGCTGTTGGGTAAACTGGCTGATTCTTTGCCTAGACCTCGGGGTTTGCAGCATGAATAAAATATAGTGGCAATGCTTCTTGCAGATAAATCCCCACTGTGTGCATCTTTCCATAATGCTGTTACTCCTAAGGAGCAGATCCACAAGTCCTCCAATACAAGTTCAAGCCTCAGGAGGGCTGAGTCAACCCTGCTCCACTACTAAGAACAGGGTTCACATGTTTTGCTCACTAGGCATTTTCCCAAATGAGAATGTTTCAGTGCTCTCACTGAAGAGGCTAAGTTCACTGTGCATTTCGGAGGTGACTCCACCCCACAGCAGGAGAGTAGTCCTGTTGGGTGGAAAGAGAGTTTGTGGCTCTGTAGTTTGCAGCATGCTTCAGCTGAACAGTGCTATGTATTGCAGTGCTCCATCTGTTCCTGTATCAGCCAAGTTATCTTTAGATCTGAACATGTCAGTGTTGTATGGTGGTGGTATGAACCACTTCAGCTTGCACCCTAACATTCCTGTAGTAGTTAGAATTCCTATTGCAGAAAAGTTTACCCAGGATAAATTTTTTTTCCCCTGCTTAAGTTTTTATTCAGGTTTTTACACAGGCAGAACTCCCACAGCCTATATATATATTTATGTATATGTATTAAAAAGCTGACTGTATTTGAGAACAGTGTTCCAAACTGCCACCTGTTTCAATAGCAACGTTGCAGCTTTGGAGAAGATTACTGCAGAATGCTAAAGTATCTTCCCCCAAGTGAAAGCTTCATCTGATTTGATTGAAAACCAAATTGGACCTTGAGAATTTGACCTTCTTGACATGCTGTCATACATACATTTAAAGCATCCATCAGCAGAGAATGTATCTGTGCAAGAGCGCCAGTACCTCAATATAGAACCTCAATCCAAATACGAGTGCGTGCGTGTCGTGTTGCTATTTGAATATGTAAATAAGTGGGGCTATATTTAGCTCTATATGTTATGTACATGTTAAGTGAAGTTGGCAGATGTGACAGCTGAATGGCTTTGCTGTTTCTGAATGCCGGTAGAGGCTCTCTGCACACTACCTACATCTCTCATGTTTTCTCCTACCCTTCTCAGCCTTTCTGCTATCACATTTTTCAGGCCTCTGGAGAAGATCGTGTGTGGGGACAGGAGTTGTTAATATTCTGAGTCTGTGCTGAGTTGCTAGGCTACAGAGAAAAAGGAACATTCAAGGAAAAGGGATGGTAAAAGGAAGAGGATCTGCTGAGCTGTTTGGAGATCCAGAAAGGTTTTCTAGTCAGATGGAAGAGATCATTTTGGGGAAGGAGGGCATGCATGCACGTAGGTTGAATTGTGGGTAGTCTCCGCTGCCGTAACACGAGCAGAATCTCAGCCCAACCCCAGCTAGAAAAAAGTGGCAGAGGAGGGAGTAAAAGGGAAGATCCACTGGCCCCTTCCATATTGTTGCTTGCAAAGTGTGCACAGCTGGTCTACTACCTGGGCCAGGGTGAGGGAGGTCAGCAGGCTGGAGGATGCCTTCTCATATGTCCTTTGCCCACTCTTTGCAGGGTCTACTAGGTGACTATCTGAGGTTCTAGCCAAGAGGGAAACAAATGCAAAACATACTCACTGCTTGCAGGTTGGGTCTCCTCTGCTTTTTCCTCTGCAGCAGCCTGTTACCACAGTGTTTCTAACTTCAGCGTGATGGCAGAGGAAGACAATCTGTGGCTTGTATGTCCTCCTCCATCCTCTTTGACACGTTCCTAGGTAACAGATATACAAAGTATTGACACTTTTATCCATCTAGGGTTTGTAGCTAAGATTGCAGGCGACTTGAGGTTTTATAATACAGGATCTCCTGCCTGAGCCTAGTTATCCTGAATCCCAGTTGTTACTCCCAAAAATGAGTGTCAGGTATTTAGCTGTACTAGCTGTGAGCCATCAGACCTCTCAGGTGCCCTGTGTTCCAACTCTCCTGGAAGGATGGGTTTGCCCTATGCTTCTGTTCCCTTCCAATATTACTGTCTGTGTCAGAACTCTGAGAAAAAATTAAGCTGTGCTTTTGGGTATTTTTATTATCCGGATACTTTATTTACCAAGCTCACATGGGCTCCCTGCCAGCTCTGCAAATAGAGCTCCTTGGCTTTAGGACTGTTGGTCCTGGTACTGCAGCGAGCATTCGCTCAGCACGGACCGAGGCTGCAGCTTGTTTGCTGCCATCCAGTTGGCCATGCAGTCAAAGTCTGTCTGCTTGTGGACCTCCACGCCCTGCTGAAGCCTCTTTTTTTGTTCATTCATCCTATAATAAGCTTGACTTGTTCAGCAGAATCAAAGGTGTTTCACACAGCCGTGTTTTGAGTGCTGTTGTCAGTTAACTGCACTGCATTCATCCATCAGGCTTGCGATCCCGCTGTCAAGACTGGGATGGACAGAGTGGGAGAGTGGCAGTGTGGGCCATGTGGTGTGTACTGCTGCTGGCCTCGGCCTGGGTTGGTTCCCTTGGCTTTGCCATAACCAAGGGCACACTAACCCATGGGCAGGCAGAGGTCAACTAAATCTATGGTGGTCCAGTGTTGGGTCAGTAACCTTGGCAGTAGAAACTTTTTCCTAGAAAAATCTGCTGATACCCCAGTACCTTCTGGTGGTCCTAGCATACTGTGCAGTGCTCTGTTCACACCACAGCTGAGAAAGTTGATTTCTAACCCTTTTCTTTAACGACGCTGCATCTTACTGAACTTGTCAACTTGGGGCCACACAGGTGGCTATGCAGAATATTCACATGTAGAAATAGTCACTCCACCTGTAGAACTGTCTCTGGGTGCAGGAGTTTTAGTGCAATAGTTTGAATCCATTTTGATTTGGCTTGTTGAAAAGTAGGCCTTGTTTTTCAAACCCCAGGGCTGCCATCCCCTGTGCTTAGGAGACCACGCTTGACCCCATTGCCAGAAATATGTTCTGCTCTTCTGTTTCACCATCTAATTTGCTTACTCTGTTACCCTTCCTACATGATCCAACTTTGTTTTCTACAGAAAATAAACACCATTTTCAGCTTTTGGTCAAGCTAATCTGTGCCAGCCTAGTTGAGGTGATGGCTTCCCCAGGACATGTTAGTTGTCTTAAATCATTTAAAGGATTTGTTTGCCTCTGGCTATCTCTTGGGAAATGACACCTTTCTGGCACTTTTCAGAACCTGAAATAGCAAATCTTCCTTCTTTAACTTAAAGCAGTTAAGGCACTGTGTGCCTCGATACTGTTGCAGGGTGTGTCATAGTTTTAATGTTCAGAGCTGTATATGTATATTTAATCCTGCTGTGTAAAGTAGTAATACTCCTTCATTTATAACATGGTTCCCTACCTGTTCAGCTCCAAACTGCATTGATGGTCTTGACTGCAGAGGGAATTACAAGCTCTGTTTAATTTTTTTTCCTCGGGGAGAAAAAGAGTATTTTGTGTTTACACACTTAGCACTTGCCTAGAGATGTGGGGATCCCAAACTGCAGAATGGAGTTTTGGCATTTGTGTTAATTAACAATCAGTGTCTGATTTTTACATATAAGGAAAATGAAGCATAGGTTCAAGTGGCCAAAGTCATCTACAGAATTAGCATTAAGTGGGCTGAAATTGAGACCCAGTGGTGTTTTCTAGAGTACCTAATCTCAGTGGGCTACTAAGCTCCTTAACTGCTTTAATTCCTTGTTCCTCCAGCCTTTTCTCCCCATGATCTCTGCTAGCGAGTGCCCCTGTGGAAGGCTGTAGAACCTCTCCTGCTTGGGGTACAGTCTGAATGAATTGTTGTCCAGTAAAACTCTTGGCAAGGGAAAGAGAATGTTTTATTGAAATATAAAAAAGGTACAGAGGAGTGAAGAGTTCTGGGAATGTTCTTGAGAAATCACTTTTTTTCTGTTACTGGGTTGACTGCTACAATGCCTGTTGAGTTTCAACCACTTTAAATGAGCATCTCTCAGCAAGCATGACATAAAGTCACTATGAGGTAAAAATTCTTTGAGAATACATGCAGGGGTTGTGAAGACCCTTGGAAAAGGTTTAGGGATCATTGGTCATCTTCCAGCATCAACTTCCCCTTGACATAATCCAGTTTTCTTCCTTCACCCTTCTGAGGACTTTAGAAACAGATATCTTCACTAGTTACTGTTCAAATGTCTCACTCAAATTTAATTTTCTCTAATAAGCTAGCTGTTGCATTTTTAATAATCACTTGGAATTTAATTAAACGCATTTCTGAGTTTTCATGGCTGTATGTTAGATGTGCCTATATGTGTGTGCAACACATGCTGTAAGGCAGTAAGGGCAGTGCCAGAAAGGTGAGAAAAGATGGCATGGGGGAACTTAGATGGGAGGACAGAGATGGGCCTGTGGCTTATAGGTGTGTGGAAGGCAGCAATATATGTTAGGACTAGATTAGTTCAGGCAAACATAGAAGGTAAAGATGACCTTTGGAAGCACCATAGTTTTCTGTTGTGGGTTAGCAGAAGCCCATGGCAGCACAATCTGTTTTAAATTACCCAGCACTTCAAACCTGAAAGCTTGTTGTAATATAAGCAAGCCCTCAGACTCCCTTTCCCAGCTCTGCAATGCCCAGTCATAACTCTGAGGCTCCACAGAGATGGTGTGTTAATGCTTGTGTGTCTGCCACTGTGGGAATGGGTGACCTTGTGCAAACCCGGAGGGAGGTTAAAAAGGAGCTAAGTTAAGATTTTGCCTTAAGTAAATATGGTGAGGGAGACAAGGGATTTGAGAAGGCTTGAAGCAGCCATTTGAATGATGCACTAGCAAAATATAGATGGAAAGAATAAGCCTCTAAGGATTTCTAAGAGGGGGAAGAACCCATATTACCTGCAGTGTTGTATTAATTACCAATGTCATGCCTGGGACAGATTTCACTTGGGAAAACATACATTGTATTTCTCATGGAGGAGTGAGCTTGCTACCCTCCCTGCATTATCTCAAGTCATCCCTCTAACTTTTCTGGGAGAAATTACTCCACTGGGGACTTGCTGCCTGAGCTCCCTCCTTGTTTTAGTGAGCATCTGACCTGTTTTCGGTTCTACTGGCACTAAATTGAGTCCTTACCAGTTCTCAGCCCATTTAGATAGTGTAAAAATGATCCCTTTGACTTTCTGTCTGAAAACTGGTCAAATTCATGTACCATCTTTTCCTGAACTTAATGTCTGTCCTTGCTTCCCTTCCTTTTGCTTTATGTCTGGCCAAAACATGTCTTTCTGTGCTGATTTCTATAGCTGGGAAGGTATAGAAAACAGAAATGTTTGACTATTCCTCATGAAGTGAGGAGTTTTCTTTCTGGAAAAGAAAATTTCTCCAGTTATGAAGGGGTTTGAGTGAAAGTCAGTTGGAGATGCAGAAACAGGAAGATCAAACAATCCTGCTTTTGGGGGTAGAATGGGCTCTGGGGTTTGCCCAGATAACAGCACATGGAGAACCAGATGAGAAGAGCAGCCCAACAGGATTGTTGTGCATTAGCTCACAGATTTTATGGCTTAAGGATAGAAACTGCCTGGCATTTTTTTCCAGGGGCTTGCCTGAGGAAGATGTTGTGCTGCAGGTGGTGATTTTGGAACTGCTGCCTGTTACACTGAACAAGACTGCTGTTTTGCCTGTGTTCACAGAGCAGATGATGTTCATCCCTGTGCCCATCAGTTTTGGCTTTTTCCTGTCGACCTCTGCTTCCAGCAGGACTGGGGCTGTTAAGGAGATGACACACAGTGCTGCCTCCTGCTCAGATAGGACACTGATGTACGGTTTGAAGGCCTTGCCACAGGCAGATCAATGCCCTTCTGGCTCAAGACCCAGCTAGGTATGTCCCCTATCTTACACCTTAGGACCAGCACCACTCCAGGTGCTGCAGGGATAGGGTAAGTCAGGAGAGAAATAGGGCAACAAAGTGATGCTTTCCTTGCACACTCGTAGTTGAGGATATCACTAATACCTGTCCCAGTTTCTGAACATGCATTCAGCAATTAAACACATGCAAATTACTACAAAAGTAGATCAGATTATTGAGGGGAATATAACCGTGCAAAGTACTTCTCAGGTCCTAAAGAAAATGAGTTCAAGAGCACAAAGACCTGCAGCACAGAAGGGCACAGAGTATATCCTAGAAGCCAATCCTTGCATTACTGGCGGAGAGAGTGCAGATGGAAGGCACTTTTCTTGATTCCCAAGTCAGTGCTGACACCTGGTTATTCAAAAAGAGGGAAAGTGGAGATTCTTTCTCACCTGCTCATCTGAAAGGTAGGGAGAGGGGCAGCATCTGAAATAGCTGTCAGTTTATGTATAACAGCTGTCATGCAGAACTTCAGACTTGTAAACTGAGCACTGGCACTTGCACCAAAACAGAAATTAAAAGCAGCATTTTGGCAGAATGCTCTCCCTGTGAAAAGTACACTAAGTACAAAAACTGCTGCCTCCTGCCCTAAGCAAAGGTGAGAGTCTGAACAGACTTTGTGCTGTCTTAAGGCTGGAAAGACTTATCAGGTATTTACTTATGTCAGGTTACTTGGTGCATGTTAACATCTGGGGTGTATGGATTTGTCTGTTTGGAAATAGTTTCTGATAAGGACAAAGTAGTTTTCTTTAACAAGCTTGCTAAGGAAGAACTGTGGCCACTGTGCTCTGTCCTTCCTCTATTCTCCTGGACATTTTACACTGCTTCAATTCTTTGCAACTGACTGCAGGCAGATCCTGTCTTCCCTTCAAAATAATTCCTCTTATTTCCCCCACGTCCTCCTTCAAATGAAACATACTTGAGGACTACTTTGTCCTTTAATTTCTTTCCCAAGAATGACGGGAACAGGAGATGGTGTTTAATCATCAAAGAATTTGAAGCCAGCAAACTGTTCATTAGTCTCTGGCAGTGGCAGCTTGGTTTTTACTAAGTCAGATGTTCCATTTTTCTCCCTCTTTCTGGAGCATCTTGGCTTTCCTAATGTTCTTTTGTGATCTTGGACAAGGAGACCATATGTCATTTGCTTATATAGGGGAGGACTTTTATTTGGTTGCTTCTCCAGAAGGAGGTGCTTTATCACAGTCAGGGTGGAGAGGAAATGAGGAGAAAAAAGTGGCTCAGTCAGTGCTAGAGGTGTGTTTTAAAACCTCCTTTATCCCTCATGCCCAGAGTCCTGCAGCAGCAGAAGAGCAGTATATTCTCTCCCCTGAAGGAAAGTCATTGCTTCCAGTACCTCACAAGTACCTGGTGATGAAACAACCTCCACTAGCAGCCTGGAATTTGAAAGCCCCACTGAAAGGTAGCTGACTCATTTGTCACCCACAAAAATGGACTAGTCACAGGAAACATCCATGTTGCCAGAAGTGCTGTATTCTGAGCAATTACTTGACCCTTTCATTTTCTAATTCTGGCTTCTGAATCTGGTGCAGCCCGTAACAAGCATGTATACTCCTACCTCTGGACTAGTTTAGTACAGAGGATTCTCCAGGTCACAGCACAAAGGAAAATGATCTGATCTAACCTGTACTGAGAGTTTAGGAAGCAGCCTGCCTGCGAGTTCTGTTGGAAGATGGAAGAGGTTGCAAGATGATTTCTTGTTGTTCTCTTGGAAAGTGGAGCTTCTGCCTTGCAGCAGGTTTAGGGTCCTTGAGCTTTTCTTTCCTGTTCGTCCCATCCTGTGATGACTTTGACTGTATTTTCCACATTAATGTTTGGACCTTCCAAACTACTGTTATGCTCCTGACTTCATGCTTTTGTAACATCAAATTTTTCAGACTCCATGGAAAATTATTTCCATTACCTTGTCTTCATTCCATTCTTGTTTTTCTGAATGTCAGATACTGTCATATGGCTCTGCTCTGTATAACCTGTGCCATTGGTTCTCTCTCTTTGTTGCTGCCAGGCTCTATCAGAGCTTTTCAACTACTCCTGAGAGCATATGTAGTTATTTGTGTTCTGTTGAGTAACCCTAAAATGTCTAAAAAGGGATGGGACCCTGTAAGCCTGAGTTAACACAAGGTTGTGATTGTTTTCTGACTTAATACAAACACTATAGGGAATCATAGAAGAGCAGGACTGATTTGTACCTGGTTTACAGGGAGGTAAAGACAGTAAAGAACTAAACTGTGGAACTTGTTACCACAACATTGCAGATACCTAAGACTGAATATTCTGAGAAATAAGACAAATTCAAAAGAGAAGATGAGTATCTTAATTTAAGGTACCAGCTCTGACTGAGGAAATGCTTGTGTCTCAAATAGCTGAAGAATGAAGTACCACAACAAAGACTTTTTCTTATATTCCTCCCTGCTATTCTCTTTACTGTTACTGAAGATGGGATGCTAATGTAGAAATACTTTTGGTCTGGCATAGTACAACTGTCTTCAAAATCAACATAAACATGTTTGTAAAAAATACCACTTGGGACATACACCATGTTTGTGTTCTGCATGCTGATGTGAGACTGCAGGAGAAGAGCATCTCTTTCTGAGGAAGAAGGGCTCCTTATTTTGTCCCACTTCTCTCCCCGCAGTGAACAGAAAGGGACACATGATGCTCTCTTCCAAAGGGTAGCCTTGAGCCTCAGGACTCTGACAGGGTGTGGCTGTGTGCAGAGGAGGAGCCCCTTTGGTGGCTTTCCAGTTCCAGGTTGAAGCTGCTGTCTGCAGAGTGCTGCCCTGTTACTGTGCTGCCTTAGCTGGTCTTGCTCCATCCCTTGCTGGTCTTTGATCTGTGAACAAGGAAGCTCATGTTCCCATCCTGAAATGAGTCTCTGAAGTGTTGTGTTCCTTGGTGGTCTGGGTACATCCCTGTGCACCATTCAATGCACAGGGCTGGCCTACAAGGAACTGGTCACATGCCCGTGTCTCACCTGGGTTGTGGTGGCTTCAGGTAGTGCACATCATGCCAGGAGTGACTCCTTTCCTGTCTTAGACCCCTTCCCTGCATTCACATGTCCTCTCACTGCCTTGGCCTCCTCAAACTTTGCTTTCCTCTTTACAAGTGGGTTTGTTTAATTTAGGCTCAAATCTGGCATCTTCACCAGGGGCACTTCTCCAAGGGGCAGCATCGTTCTCCTGTGACAATGGGTCCATTTCTGCCCTGGTCTGCACAGACCCAGCACAAGTGGGGAGGGGTCCGGGGCTAGTCCGGGTTTGCTTTCTAAGGATAGGTGAGCATTGTACTCCCAAAGGGGCTCTGTGAGATGGAGGAGGAGGGGCTCATATGGTAGATGTTAAAGGCATTTGAAATATGAGCCAGTGGAAAATAATTTTTAAATTTATACTAATGTTGGCAGCTTATTTCTCTTCTTGCTGTGCCTCAGCTGCGGTTCCCTTAGACTTATCTACCGTGTCCTCTGAGAATCTAGGGAATCCCTGTGCATGCTTGACTGAATTTGTTGCCTCTGGGGTTCTGCAGTAAATACCTTCCTCCATTCATGTCCCTGTTGTGTCAACATTTCAGCCTTCCACAGTGTGCATCATCTTTGGTTTGGGGTCTCTGTTGGGTTTCAGGAAGAGCTGTAATTATCAGTATCCTCATGTCTGGAGATGGATTCTAACAACCCTCTCCTCAGCAGCTGATAGGGTGCACCATCACTTCAACATGTGAGCCCTCCAGGTAAACTTCTCTTCCTTTTCCAGTAATTTTGTGGCCCTCTAAATGAACTGCTTTCCCTCCTCACAGGGAGGCACCTCCGCAACATGAATGTCTGCCAGCTCCATGTGTTGCTCTCACCTCTGCTTTGTGTGTGCCTCTCACAGCAAAACCTGGGAGCAGGGGTGGCCAGGGGGTCTGGAACTGGCAGCTTGCACGGAGCTGCTCAGCAGAGCAGCCTGAGTGGAGGCATGTGGAGGGCGTTGTCCCACGGGGATGTCCGTGCGGAGCACCTTTCCAGCAGGCTTAGGTGCCAGCTGAGTTTCGTGAGGGGCTGAAGGAGAGCTGTGGTGCTGAGTGCCATTCTGCTCACAGCTGGGTCATGGTCTCTGCCTTGCCAGGCAAGGAGAGCAGTACTGGGATGATGTGGTGAATAAAAGGAGCTGTGCAGCTTGTGAGTTACTGTGTACCGTACTTCTGGGACAAACCAGGGGATCTGGCCATTGCTGGGCTAACAGGGATGGAGGAGAGAGAAAATGCTTGTTTAAAAAAAAAACAGACCCTTTTGGCATAGGGGCACATGACTTGTAGGTTAGTGTGACTCCACAGCGCTCCTCTGGGTATTAAACAGGCTTTCCTGGCCGGTGCTATTGCCTATGGCATTTCAGCTTCCTGCAGTGGGGTGCTGGTCAGGGTAGATACAGGCAGACATGGCCAGTTGAGCTACAGTAGCAAAGCCTTGATAGAGACAATTTGAGGTATCTTGGGATGGAATACGGGGACCAGGTGGAGGCATGTAACTCCTGGTTATGTCCACCCTTTGAAAGCTATTAGCTTGCCCTATCTTTTGTTTTCTAAAAACTGAATTCTAAGTTCACACTGAACCATTTCCAAAGGTCTTTGTAGTGCAACCTGCACAGAGCTTCTGATGAGAAGTGGTATCTCTCCCTTCTTCACTTGCTTCTCCTCTCCTAGTAGTCACCAGATGAAGCAGGAGATTGCACAGGGTGGCCTGGCACATGCATGCTCTCTCCAGCCTGGGTCCTGCCTTCTGCTCCTGCAGCAGGTTACCTGACAGGGTGAGCTGGGAGCTCCCAGCAAAGCTGTCCCATCCCTTGCCACAGCAGTTACTGGCCTTGGCCAGACTCTGACCCTGCTTGAGCATTTTATTATCCTCCAGAAAGATGTAATGGGATTCATAACAAGAAATTTGGAAGCATTTTTGTTGCCTACTGGAGATGCTCTGGTGCAGTGTGGAGATTGTCTGGGCTGCTAGTTTAGAGGCAAGTGGAAAGTCATATTTGCCTGCACCTCTCATTCACTCCTCCAGCAGTACCAATGGAGAACACTGGTGGTACATGTGCACAGAGAAAGCCCCCTTGCTTGTCCCTCACACAGGCAGGGAAATAATACAATCATAAAATGGTTTGGGTTGAAAGGAGCCTTAAAGATAATCTTATTTCAACCTCTGTGCCATGGGCAGGTCACCTACTAGACCAGGTTGCTCAGAGCTCCATCCAACCTGGCCTTGGACACTTCTAGGGATGGAGCAGCCACAGTTTCTCTGGCCAACTTGTGCCACGGCCTCACAACCCTCACAGCAAAGAACTTCCTCCTAATATCTAAATCTAGCTGTGTTGTCCCACAGTGGTGAGCCGGAAGAAAGCTGGAGGAGACCATGGGCTCCAGGTGTGCTTGAATTTTATGTTCTTCGTTGAACCTGGTAAATGGGTCAATTTTCTATCTGCTGGCAATGCTTAGAAACCCAGCTTGTGTTGTATCTGTAGCATCAACAGGCTTGGGAGTGTCACGGGTTACTAGGAGGTTTGGGAAAGCCTCATATTAGCCCAATGACATAGAATCCTACATCAAAGGGATCATCATCCAAGACTTGGAGGAAGATCAGGCTTATTACTTTTGATTCCTGAACTTATGAACTGCTGCATGTATTGGCTCCATCTGGCCATTCTGTTTCTGCAGAACAGTGTTACCCTTGGTCATTATTTTATATGCCTCTGAAAAGAAGGCTGTGATTAAGATCTCAGCAGCCCTGGAACTTGGCCAGGTGGTGATGGGAGGGTGTCATGTGGGTACTTCATAATTGCCTGATCAGGCTATGGGGTATAAAGGGGAAGGCTGGCTTTCTCCCCTGGGTACTTGTCTCTCTCTCTTGCTGTAGTGGTCCATAGCAGGGCTTCCTCCAGCCCCCTGATCTGTGCCCTGCCCTATTCCAGGGGTCTGGAAGCACAGTATCCCTCTTTTCCATTGCTTGGTGCTATGCCTATTATATGCCAAGGCTGATCACTGGGGCATAGACACCTGCCCTGATCTTTTCCTTCTCCCAAGAAATCCTGCCCACCGTTCAACAGTGTGACAGAGAAGGGAGAGCAGAAGAACAAGTGGAGTGCAGGAATCAGCGGAGAAGAGAGGCTGAGGGAAACCTCAGGCATTAGATGGACCATGATTATTAAGTGCTCCAGACTTCCATGATGCTGCCCAAGGAAATCTATTATGCCAAGAAACCCAGAAAGGATGGAGAACAGAGCTAAGCCTTAGACTGGGCTGACTTTTCTTCCCCAGAAAGCTCTCTTGCACCTGAAGAACATCATCAGCCTGATAGTTAGGGCGTAGGCTTTTATTTCTACACCCCTCTGAGTCTGTTCCCATCGATCCTACAAATACAGAAGTGTTTAGAAGGTGTGTTGTTCACTTTGTAAGCAGCTTGCCCTTTTTCTCTTCTGGAGATCAGTGACACCTCTTGTCTGCTGCTGCTTGAAGGCTGGCAGGAGCCTGCGATGACAGCAGGATGGCCTGGTTGGGGTGAGGTGTTGCAGGGCTCTGTCAAAGATTAGGAAAATGCAGGTCAGTGAAGCATTTTGCCAAGATGTGCGGATGGAGTTCTCAAAGGGGGAGAACAGTAGTGATGCCTTTGTAGCCAAGTTTCCTACAGGCAGGGGATGAGCCTGTTACAAGAAGGGTAAGAGGCTGCAGGATCTCGGGTGCTCTGTTCCTCTCACTGCAGTGCAGGTCCAAACACCCTGGGGACAGTATTTTCCTTTGCAAGGTCTTGATCAAAATGAAAATGTTTGTTCCCCTGAGAGATGGACTGTAGGGCTCCTGAGGCAGGAGTTTATAGTCCTTTAAAAAGCAAAGCAAAACAGTTGCTTGGCCAGAAAGCTGTCACTGTGTTTTTGTTCTTGTCACAGAAAGTAACACATATAGCTTCTGTATCTAGTGTACTCCACAGATTTACTCTGTGACCTTTCAAATATGCATGTGGGTCTACATTTCTGAATCATAGATATCCAGAAGCTGGCGTTACCTATAATGTGGGATTATTTGAGCTTGTTTTTGGAGGTGTTAATCAAACCTGGCTTTGACTGAAGTCAGTGGGAGGAGACAGGCAGGCAGGATGCCTCAGTGCACAGCCCAGATGTTGGTGCATGAGCAATCTCCTCACCAGCCCCTTGCACAGAGCTGGAATTTGCAGAGAGAACACTCGTTATGCAAAACCGTGGGATCAAGGAGATTCCTGTGGCACTGTAGGTATCTGCTTGGGAAGAGACAACGTGTCTCTGATCCTACCTGTCCTAGATCACTTGCATGCACTCACAAAAATACTTTTTATTTGGGGACTTGGGGAAAATCTCTGTCTTCTGTAGGGTTACTGTCAACAAGACTTGTGCCTGCTTCCTAATAGACATCCTATCTGCTTTACCCCAAAAATCTTGGCTCCTAGCATATTTAAGGCCTGTTGAGAGAATGTTTCCTGTCATTGATGTGTACAAGACTCCTTCCTGTAGTACATGTTTACCTGAGAAGCAGTAATTGCTGCCACATACTAGAAGAACATACTGTGCCTCTGAACAAGTTGTTACAAGGCCTCTGGATCTCCCCTGGATGTGCTGTTACTGTGCAGCAACAAATACGGTTTCTGCAGAGTTCCAGCTGTCCAACAAACAGCTCTCTCGGCCCTCTATAAAACTCTTGTCTTGGCAAGTCAATTTTTTGCTATTGAGCAGGATAGGAGCAGGTCATATGTATGACATTGTGCTAGGTGGAGATGGTTTGGGAATTACACACTCATCTAGGCTGGAAAAGACCTCCAAGATGAAGTTCAGCCTGTGACCAATCATCACCTTGTCAACTAGACCAGAGCACTGAGTGCCGCATCTAGATGCTTCTTGAACACCTCCAGAGATGGTGACTCCATCGCCTTCCTGAGCAGCTCTTTCCAATGTTTAACAGCTTTTTCCATGAAGAAATACCTTTTAATGTCCAAATTTGTGGGAAATTTTTTAAGGAACTGCCCCTTTACCAGCGGATCGTGCTCCACTGACTACAGATTTACTCCACATATGTCCCTTCCTGAGAATTACAATGAACTTCCAGCTTAGCTCATGTAACAAGGCAAGTGCTAGTATCTTGTCATGGCTGGCCTGGTTTGACTTTGAAACATTGGCCTTGAGGTGAGATTCTGCATGTGCCCTTTGGAATCTCCCAAGTTTCTGCTTGTAATAGAATTGGCTTTTACCAACATGATAATGAGTGTCCAGACACCTTTATATGACTTAACCGGGAGATCAACCCTTGAAGTTCTTAGCTGCTGTGTAACCTACTGTTGGTTGACATCCTTTACCATTACCATAGTTTGAGCTACTTGCTTCATTGGAGTCATGTAATGTCATTTTGTCCCCTGTAAAGCTGAGGCTGGCTCCCATTTTCTTAGAACAAACCACGGTATGAATGCCCCACCCCATCAAAAAAAAAAACCCAAAACACCAAAAAACAAGAACAAGACCCCACGTCATGGAGGTGTGGACGCATATTTGTGTGCCAAGGAATTCAGAGAGGTCTCACAGTGGCAATAGTGAAGGGATGGAGTTACAGTGGCACCAGACTGATGTTTGCATGTCTCTCTCCCAGGACTACACCATCACCATGTACTTCCAGCAGAGCTGGCGGGACAAACGCCTGGCATACAATGACCTTCCTCTCAACCTCACCCTGGACAACCGGGTGGCTGACCAGTTGTGGCTGCCTGACACCTATTTCCTGAACGACAAGAAGTCCTTTCTGCATGGTGTGACAGTAAAGAATCGCATGATTCGGCTCCATCCCGACGGCACTGTCCTGTATGGCCTGAGGTAAGTCCAAGGGGAATCTTTGTTGGTTGCTGTTAAAAATGACACCTCATCTAAACTTCCCCCATTTCCAAAGATATTCTGGTAAGGCAAAAGACTCAAGGGTTGCATGGTTTTTTGCATCAGTTCTTTCTCCATCCTGGAAATGGTCGTTTCCTTCAGGCTCCAACAGCTCCTGGGCTGCTAAAGATGAATGTTGGAGATGGGAGTAGTCTGCTCTGGGCGTTTCAGGTCACAGTCGTTTATGTTGCATAATGCTTCCATTTGAAACACTCGTTTTTAGTTGCTTATAATTTTCTGCAAGTTTGGCCTATGGAGGTGAGCCTTTGTTACTTTTGTATCTAAGGCTGAGTTTCTGTAAGACTTGAGTCAAATCACTTGAGTAATTTTTGAGTTTGTCATAGAAGGCAGGGTTTTTGTGGTTAAAAAAGTCTGTTTATTAGAACAAATTTGAAGATTGAGAATTGAGAGATTGAGAATTGTGATGCCTGGAATAAATTGGCATAGACATGTCCAAAACCTTTGGAATTGCTGTGTTGGAGGGAGCAAAGGTGGGACTTACTGTGTTACCTGGGTATGTGAAGGGTTCAAGGTAGGTAAGAAAGTTAAATGGAAGGTGCAGAGGGCTAAAAGGGGAGTTTGCAACTGTAGGATGCTGAGGCTGGAACCCAGGCAATGATTTTCCCACCCTTGCATTTGTCTGCTTTTCTCCTACTATCTTTTGTTTGNGGTTATGTTCTTTTAAAGTATTTATTTTATGGAATTTTTTTCTTTATAATTATCAAAATTCACAGCTGGCTTTTTTGACCTGCCTCTGCAATTACAAGTGCTTGTGACAGCAGCTCTGGGCTTGTGTCCCAATGCAGCAAAAGAGGAGGAAAGACCTTTCTCCTATCTGCTCCTCTGCTGCTTTATTTTTTGTGGCAAAGTCTGACTTGTATGATTATTTTCCTTCTCTTTAAGTAGCAGGGCTGTTCTGGGGAGGGTAGGGTGGAAGTATAGGAAAGCAGGAGGCTGCCCAGGACATCATCCTGCCAGGGCAGAAGGATGGTCATGCCCTGTGCTTTCCCTGTAGCAGAGCCCTGGGAAGCCAAAAGACTAGAAGTCACTGCTGGTGCTGAGGAACAGATTGTGGTGTGTGGAGTCATGTTTGCACTGTTTTTTCCTTCCAGTTAGTGAATGCCTCCTGCTTCAGGCCCAGAGACAGCAAAAGGTGCACCAAGATCCACTCTCTGACTCTGTCCCTGTTTTGCCTCTCCCTTCCTGAAACAGATACATCCATCTCTCTACCTTGGGCCAGTGTTGCTGTTTAGCTAATACTGCCAGGGAGCCCTGAGCCACCTTTACCCATGCACCAGAAAAACTGCAGCCTTCCCACAGTTCACCACCTCGAATTTCCTCCCTGTATTAAAACAGGACTCAAGGCTAGGCAAGATGTTTTGAATTGAGGCAGGTAGGAGCCTGGTGGGAAGGAGAGGGCAAAGAGTGGTGCTGAGCTCAGGCTTGCTCAGCTTTGCTGCTGAGCCAGCCCACCTGAGCATAGAGCTGCCTCCCCCAGGCTGGTGGGAAATCTTTGCACACACCTGCACAGCAAAAGTAGAAGTGCTAATGTATTTTTATCAGCTGCCATTTAGTGAGTATACCTAATGAGCAGTGTGAACCCAGCAGCACAGGTGACAGGCAGTGGAAGTCCTTGGAGGGCTTGCACTCAAGCTCGCTGGGGCTGGGGCACTGCAAGCACCTGAAGCATTGTCCCTTCCCCTCCCAGAGGGCCCAGCAGTGCAGAGGAAGGAGCTCAGCTCCCTTGAATGACCTGTGTAAATGGATGAGATGAGGAAAATTGTATCCAAGCCAGAAGAAAGAAAATGACAGCTGTTTGCCTGTTATTTCCAGGGCCATAGTAAGAGCTGCCTGTGTTGGTTTAACTTTGGCTGGTTTTCCTGGAAGCTGTTCTCTTGCCCCTGGAGAAAATGGCAATTGTGAAAATGAAGCACTGACCAACTCCATCTCCTGTTCCCAAACTGTACCTCAAGTCAGAATGGCTGGCTGAAAGTACTGGGGACAATCCAGGTTCCCTGAATGCTTGAAGTCTCTCTAGCTTTCTTCCTAGTGGTAAGGAAAATGATTTCTCTAGGGATGCTTTCTGTACTGACTCCTGCACCTGCAATTGTGCTGAAAACAGAAGTACTGCGTCCAGTTTTTCCAGGTGCAAATAAGTTATCCTATTCAAAAATACACAGCCAAGTGCAGAGCAGGTATAAGCAAACAAGAAATTAGTCACTGAATATTCACCCGTGTTCCCTTAATCTTTGTAAATATGCCCCCAGACTTGTCCTGCAAAGGACAAGGGGAAGTGCAGGAAGGGGTGTGTAGGTCTGCCCTGTGTTTTGTAGCCTGTTCTTGTTTTTTCTTGCGTTTTGAGGAAGAATATATAAAATGGAGTTGCCCTGATGAAAGCCAAAGGAGGCAATTCCTGTTTATTTTCCTTTGTTTGCCTATTTGCTTTTCCTTCAGCGAAGTTTCACATCTCCGCTCCTTCTCCCTCTACCTTCTCCCCAGTCACTTCCCCCTCCTTTGAGCTGATCCTGTAGCAAAGTGACTCAGTCGTGCTATTTGTGGCATAGCAGTCATTTTTCTTTCCAGCAGTCTCTGATGTCAGAGACCAGGCAGGATGACACCCTGGCAGGCCCCTGCCTTCAGCAGGTGTTCCAGTGACCGGCAGGATCGGCCTCAAAAACCCTGGATCAGACCCCAAGGTCCAACTTAGCTCAAACCCGAGGCAGTGGCTGTTTTGTTTCTCACTTCAGTGAGAACAAGATCGGGCTTCAGATAACTTGTTTGCACAAGTAAATGAAGTCCTTAATCCATTGTGAGAGCTGGGTTTCAGGAAAGCCTATTCTTGGTTTTGGTAGAATTAGCAAATTAACGGATGAAGGAAGTGCAGGAGATGTAATACAGCTACATCTTAGGAAAGCTTTCGATACAAAGGCTTGCTCCAAAATTAATTCCCACTGGGTTCAGATTAAAGGCTGGTTGCCAGGTCTCCAACAAAAGAAATGCATAAACAGCAGCAGTGATGCTGGGATGCTATGGGGCTGGAGGCAAGACTGGTGTCCCCTACGCTTTCCCCAAGTGTTTAGCAGATGGCATAAACCCCACAAAGCCAAACAGGGGCTTGGAGCCCGGGCTCAGCCTAGAGAGCACTCTGACCTCTGCGAACACCAAGTGGGATGGGAGGGTGCAAGAGATGTAACCTGGCATGATGATGCCTGCACTGACCCTGCCCCTGGACACCTGGTGGGACTGAAAAGTGCCTGTGAAGCACAGGAGAGCTGTTCACCCACGGCATGCAACAGGGAAGTGCTAAAATGATGTGGGAATTCTGCATTATAAAGGGAGGCTTAAAGGTGCTGTCGCCAAAGTGATCAGCTACTTACTGGTAGGAGGTGGACAAAGTAGTGAGGAAAAGCTGGATAGCACTGGCTGAATTTAAGGTATTTTTCCTCCTAAAGGTTTTTTTTTTGTCACAAATTACATTGGTTTCATCAAGTTTTAAACAAAAAATTAGGGGAAAATTTTTCATTTAAGGAAAGGTATTTCAGAGAATGATGATGTTTCTACTCCTAATTTTATGTAGAGAATGTTTCACGTATGTCGATATTTCCCTCACTAGTTCAAGCTGCTTTAGAACCATTACCAATGTCTCAGTAGGATAGAGAATTGTCAAAGGTTTCTCTGGACCTCCAGAGACTGTCTAGTCCACTTCTGCCACAATATTCAATAAGCTTTACATTATCACACATGCAAGCTATACACTACAGTCTAAGATTTTTATTTCCTTTTTTAGAGCTTGTAGCATCCATTTGGTAGTGAAACAAGTTGACAATTGTCAAGTGCTGATGTCATCAGTATTTAGCTGTCTGTTCTCAGAGACCTAAAAATAGAAACAACTGTAACAATGCTAAAATCCTTGGATGGTAATTGGAAATCGTATTTGAAAACAGCTTTAAAAATCCTTTAGGGAAATCTTGAAGCTATTTGATTTCATTCTAATTAGGGACAAAACTAGATTTCAGCAAAAAAAAGGTGATTTGAGAAGCCCAGGCTGCATCCCCGAGTTTGAGAGTTGGGAAGCAGGAAGCTGGGTGGACAGCAAGGGAGATGTGATGCCTGACTGGCGAGGAGCCCAGGCAGTGTAAACTGAGCAACTAGAAAACTGCAGAGGAATTTGATGATGGAGACTAAATCCTGTGCAGAGAGAACGAGGGATCTCCTCCCGCGAAGGTGGGAGTGGTGGTGGGGAACGTGTGCATGTGTGTTGTCAGTTTTTGTATTCCTGTCCATGATGATGTAATGAGGTGTGTTTTGGGGATGAGTCAGTTTGGAAGCACAGAGAGGTGCCAAGGCACGGTGGGGCTGCAAGCCCAGGGAGTACAGAGCTCTGCTACCCTCATCAGTGTAAATACCTCTTCAGTGCTTAAAGCAAGGGAGAGAGAATTGTCATTGCTCGAACAATTCAAAATTTGCTGCTTTAAGCTGAGAGAAGCTGCTTATATCTGGGCAGCCCTTCATTTCTGCATTTCATGGTAAGTTCTCATCAGTTAGCTGCTCCTGAGGGATGTCAGCCCTCTCTATTACAGCAAGTTATTGCTTATCCGCTTGTGGACCAGATATTCTTCCTTGGCAAGGCAGCAGTCAGGAACACCACTCCTGGCTCACCTTACACTTGGAAGCAGTTCAAGTTGAGAGACCTGTGCCAAGCATCCCACCCAATGGTTCATCCAGCCCCAGATACAGTGTCAGAGCTCCCCAAGCCACCCTGGTGTGCAGTGCCTCCAAGAGCTGCCCTGCCTGCTCCCCACAGCTGGGGTTCTGCTGGAGCTCATCCCTGAGGCTCCTTTGTAGCTCCCACTTCCAACCCATCACTTGATCAGGACATGGCCTTGTCAGTATTACGTTCCCCAGGTCTCAGCCTGGGGTTGTTTAGCCCTCCATCTCCTGTCTCACTTGAAACCTGCTGTTTGCAGCCATATCCTTGTTTTCTTCATGGGTGTTAGTTGATTTTCTGCAGAGAAGGTGGCCTGATGGACGGAGAAGTTTTTAAGACTGAGGGTTTTTTAATGTACTGAGACTGCTGAGCAATTTTTTTCTCCCATCTCACAGGCAAGAAGGGAAGAAATCCACTCTTTTTGCTTCCCTTGCCCTCCCTGAGAGAGAGAGGCTTCTCTGGAAATGAGAGAGATGATTCAGGCTCTACTCTGTCTCTAGGAGCTCTCCCTACTCCCTCTGCAGGTTAGCCAAAGGCAACAGAAATCTCTCCCTCGGCAGCTCAGGTGCAAAGAGTTGGGTTTACATCCGTCCATCTCTGACTCTTGGAGCCCGTCCTGCAGCCTTGTCCTGCTCTCAATGCAGAGCTCTGCCTTGGAGTAGCTCCTTAGCAAAACAATGTGGAGGTTGGAGAAGAGTCGGTTAGGTGAGTGAGAGGAAATGAGGGTTTAATTAGGAGCTCAACTCCCCAGTTGAGTTCAAGGACAGATCCTCTTCTCATTTTTGCCTCATAGGGTTGGGATGAGGGATTTAACAGGAAACACTGGAAGAAAGTTTAATAATATGAAATTTCTGCATAATCTTAGAAGCCGTGGAAGAAATTGGAGCTTACTGAAACAGGTAAAGCAGCAAGACAGAACTGCTTCTCCATCCTTAATGCTGCAAGAACAAAGGCAAACACTGTTAGGTTCCAGCTGAATTGCTGCCTGTGCTACATCTCCTTTATCTGACTTGTTTATTAGCAAAAGTAGGGGTCAAGGATGTTGTGAATGAATGTTTTAAGGTTGCACCACCACAAAGGAATATCCACTGTCTCCTGACAGATCACTGAAAAAGCTGGTGTGCCCAGCTCACCCTGGCACACCTCTTGGTCTTCCTGCTTGTCCTATCCCAGGCACCACTCTGAGCCCATCCCTGGATTTTCTCTATTCTTTGCTGCATCCCACAGGTTTAAGTTCTGAGTTACTGTTTTGTTAATGCAATTTAGCCCAGACTGATGCTGTTGAAGGGAGATATCTCCTGCTCCATTAAGTGGAGATCGCTAATATCTGAAGCAACTGGAAGAAATTACCCTTTTTAAAGGTGCTCCACTTGGGACTCTCTAGTTGTCCAGTTCAGATGGCAACTGGACAGACACACAGAGCATTTGGAATAACGGGGGAGAAAGAAACAGAGTGACCTTAGCAGGATTGTGCCAAGGCTTATAAAGTCAGTTTCAGGCAAACAGACACAAGGGGAAAATATTCCATATCCTTTCCTTGCTTTTGGTTCAATCATGACCTCCAGGAGGTCGCAAAGATCAGACTGTGTTAAAAGAATGGCAAAATTTACCATGGATTTATAAATCCCTCCAGGCCCTTGGAAGTTTGTGCTTACTGCCAAGCAGAAGGTGACATTTGCCAGCATGTGTTTGACTGACTTTGAGATGTATAGAATAAGAATTCAGTTTTTGTTTTATTCCCATATTTAGCAAAACAGTAATTTTGCCTCTTTCTACTCTTAGTCACCAGGATTCTTTTAGGAGTCTAACTTGCCCCATGAAAAAAGCCTGCATAAGTCCTGCAAAACCTGAGCTGTTTCCATCCCTTCTCCTTATTGCTGCAAACTGTTGTGAGCTTTGGGAGTCTGTACCCGATGGGACAGGAGCATCTTTAGCTTCTCGGGAGATCTGAAATCCAAAACGTTGCAACCAGCAAATTAAATGTTTATCTTTTGCTGCGAGTGTGTTTGTGTTAGTCCCTGTATAATGGCACTTAATCCATAACTAAAATGGGGTAAAGTGCCTGCTGGCTGTGTCTCCCCTTGAATCAGAAAGGCAATAGTGAGGGATTTGGGCTATAGTCCTCCTGTTCTCATCCATACTGAATTTTAGTTGGCATCCTTTTGAAGCCAAAGGTATCAGGAAATATTCCTGGACACTGGACATCATTGTCCTGCACAGTCAATTTGTTTCCTGGATTTGCTCTGTCTATAAACATTCTCTTGTGTATTTCTGAGTTGGACCACTGCAGAGGCTGGTGATGATTCTCAACAGGCTTTCTGTGTGTAGCCAGACCCTTTTGCTGTGAGGTAAGGATAAAAATGTAGACAAAGGCTGTTCTGCACTAATTGACATTGGCCCCGAAAAAAACAGTGTCTGGCATGTTTAGCTTACTGGTATAACCATAGTTATGATGCAGACAGTGCAAAAGTTTATTTTGTGAGGATGAGCTGGAGGGCAAAGGGATCCAACTTGCTTTAGGAGTGTCTCCAAGGTAATCATCTTCCCCCTTCTCCCACCTAGTCCTCCTTAGAGGGTCTGGACTTGCTTCTTTTGAAACCAGATCATATCGAGGGAAGTAATTTTTCACCCCTTATATTTGTAACTGGTGAACTTTGTTCTCCCAACACACTAGAGATGATGCAGAGGATGAATGGGTGACTGAGGGCCTTCAGAGGTAGTTTAGTAGAGAGAGATCTGACTGGGGCAGAAGCTGAATGGGCAGCTACCTTGAAGGTGGCCAGCCACGGGATAAGGAGGAGATGGAAAGGAGATATTCGACCACAGCAGGTTTTATTGGCAGGTTGGAGGTCCATGCTGCTGTGTTTGTGAACTTATATAATCATTCTAAATGAGACAGAAGAAGCCATTAATAAATAAACAGTGATGAGGAGGATCAGAGAGGGAATGAAATGGCTGGTGGTGTTCATGTCAGAGAACTGAAATATTTGTTCAGGACTGATGGTCTGCAGGAACCTGAGTGTTCCCTTTTGAGCTGCAGATGTGGTAGGTTTGAGCTCTGCTGCTGCTGGGCTCAGTGTGCAGAGCAGGCAGCAGCAGAGGGGCAACAGCTGAGGCTGCATCGCCCTCTCTGTGCCAGCATCTGCTCTGTCCATACAAGCCTCAAGTGAGCAGAGCTTCCCTCGTTATAAGAAATAGAGACTCAGCACTAACACTGTGACTTAAATCCTCATGACTGTTTTTCTAGAGGTGGTCTCTACCTCTCTTGGAGATGAAGGGGACTCTCCAGAGTAAGATATCCATGTTAATTTGGCTTCTGCTTGATCCACTCAATGCTGGCAGAAAAGGGGATCTTTGTTAGCCCACAGCCTGCCAGAGCTGCTCAACATCTCATACATGTCCCTTTTTTTTTTTCTTTTTTTTTTGAGATGTACAGTGTTTTCTCCACAGCACGTTCTCCCCTCAGAAGAACTGTGTTTGCCTGCCAGCTGTGCAGTGGAGTAGCAGGGCAGCAAGGACTTGGCTACTTGATTGCACAATTGCCCACAGACTTCAGGAGAAACAATTAGGGCAAGGGCATGAATGGCTATTGCGGGGGGCGCGGGGGAGGAAGGAGCCATAAAGGTTGTGACATGTGAGGGTTTTGACCCCGAGGCTTGTGTGGTGGGCAGAGATTGAGGGAAGAAAGGGGAGATGGAAGGGGGTGGGGTGGTGGCCGTGCTCGGTGGCTGGAAGGAGCCGGATGCTTCACTGAGCTCACCGTGCCCAGCACAGGCAAACCTCTCTTTCCGATGGGCAGTGTCTCTGTGAATCGCCGTCAAAGCAGATGAAATTTCACACCGCACAAATTTCTGAATTTAAAAGGGAAGGGAGGTGGGTAGAGAAGCAGGAGAGGAGGAGGGGGAGGGAGAAGATGCAGCCTGGCTGGGTGCCAGCCACTCATGCTAACGCCACGGGGAAGGTGGCATCCTTCCCTGGCGTTCCCTCGGGTCTCTGTGCTCCTTTTCACTGTGGTTCTGCCTTCTGGAGGCAGTGTGCTCTGTCTAGAGCTGTTTACAGGATGATGGTTTGTTCTCTGTCTCCTCATCTCCCTTCTCACAGAGTGAGTATCTACTCCTCTGCTTTCCGTCTTCTAACCTCATTCTTCTCCAGCAATTCCTCCGGCTGCTTCACTCCTTGTGTTCCCTAATCCCTCTCATCTGTTCCCTTGCACCACTGGCCTATCCTGCACTATCTCTCTTGTCTCTCAGCTCCACTTCTGCCTCCCCCATCAATGTTCATGCCATCATTACTCTAATCCCCTACTCATTTTTTCACCTCTTATTTTCCTTCTGTTTTGACTATCTGTTAACCCTAAGGAACAGGGTTAGAGTCAGTCCTCCTCATTCATCTCTCCATGCAGTTTTCCATGTGCCAAGCAAACACTTCTCTTCATGCAACAGCTCAGAGTATATCGAGGTAATACAATTATACCCATCAAAGCATGAGGCAAAGGTTGGTCCTGTAGATTCTGGACCACAGATGACATGTGCTGTCACTCCAAAACTGGGGTGACTGACTTGTGCTTTGTTCTCCTTTAGCTGTGAGAGGTGCATGAAGCCTCTCATTCCTTCTTGAATCCCACCTGCCCATAGTACACAGCCACTAAAGGAGCTTGAGAAAGCTCTAGTTGCCTTATCTAGGAGTGAGTGAATGTTTAGTCAGTCAGAGGCCAGAGATGGGCATTTCACCAATGGTGGCAGGTGCTGTGTAAAGTTAAGACAGGGTTCTGATGCTGTAAGCCACCCACAGATTTCAAGCAGGGTATATCAAAGGGAAACTGATGTCCAGGATGCTTTCTAAGACCTGAAGTCTAAAGAATTAAATACTGCCAACCTCCCTGGGATAGCACTTGCTTTATCCCACGTTGGACTGATTTATCAGGGCTTAGGAAGCCCAGAGGCAGGACCTGAGCTGGACCTGGTGCCTCAGACCAGCTGCCTCCTGTTATGCTTCAGGACTTCCACACCAGGTGCTCCTGTGGTGCTGGTGCTCCTGGGCTTGCCAGGCACTGCAGCTGAAATGCTCTGGGTGAGCAGGTGGCTCCAGCCTGGCACAGCCGCAGATGGCTGTGCTACCTCTGCTCTAAGCACAACAAAACCTGACATGGTTCCAATTTTCACCTGCCCAAGCTGTGTTATGTGGGCAGATCACCAGGAGTTTGCGACCTGCGTCTAACTGGAGTATCTCTGGAGATGCTGAACTGTACAGTGTGGATGCACCTGCTCTTTATTCAGAAGGAAAGAGAAATTATCCAGCTTTTGAGGACAGATGTCCTCTTAATCTTGTTTTTCTCCTTTCTGTCCTACCTGTCCCGTGGTTCTCTTTTTGAATCAACAGAGCTACATTCTGCCCTGATGTAAATCTCCGCTGATATAAATTGGTGTGATCTTGCAAAAATCATTGGAGTGGCTCTGGATTTATGCTGGCTGTTACTGTGAGCAGTGTTTGGTGCATGGAGTATGGTAGCCATATCTCACTGTGTCACGCTCTGCATCTCCAACCAGCACTGCAGGTGATAAGCAAATCCTGGCGAGAGAGTCCCTCTCAAGCCAGGAAAGGCAGAAGCCTGGATGTCCTTTTTGCAGCCAAGTTAGGCAGCCAGGCTCCAATTTTGGGATGGACACTGTGGAAAGGTTTTAACCCACAGGGTCTACAAATGGGGTGGAAAATTTTCATTTAATACATTTTTGCATCTCACACTTTAGGGAAAAGAGGAAAACGCATTTGTAAGTGCCATTTCCCACGGGTGCAGTATAATATATATAGTGAATGCTGTGTGCGGCATCGGGGGATGAGTCATAGCCGTGCATGACTCTTTGGTCTCAGTGCCTGGCCAGGATGGACTCTGCACCTCCCACCTTAGGCTTTCCTGGCAAGGTTGCAGCTCCCCTTGGGTGTGCTTTGGATCTACCCCCTCACCATGGTCTCCTGTGCCCAGTTACCCCAGTCCAGGAGGATTCGGGTGGGAGAGGAATTTTATTTCCAGCTGCCCTCCTAGAGGTGCCAAGCTGGGAGGCTGTAAAAGCAATATATGCAATCCCAAAGCCATGGTGCTAATTTTTAAGTGGCTCTTGTCCTGTTATCCTTCTCCCCCTCTGAGCTTTCTCCTCCACCCCAACTGCATTACAGATAAAAGGGTTAAGAGCTCGCCTGGGCCCCCTGCTCAGAGAGAGGGCAGTTGCAGTGTTGTATCTAGACCCAGTGAGGATATATATAAATTCCCTTCGTCTCTTCGGATCTATTTTTAGCACGGCAGGCAGTGGCAAAGGCTCTCCTCAAGGCTTCATCTCCTACAAACAGACTTCACAGACAGCAGAGAAGATAAATTTAGCACACGAGATTTCTTAAAGAGCCAGCAGCTCTGCAGGGCTGCCAGCTTGCCCTGCCACAGCCCCTGCCCCTATACCCCCACAGGAGCAGCCCTCTCCCATGGGTGCTTGTCCCCCTGCCTTCTTCCCTTCACCCCCCTGTTTCAAATTTTTTGTCCAGCTTCATCCATTCCCTCCCCCTTTCTGGTCTTTTTTGCTACCATTGATGTTTTTTTCTTTTTTTTTTTTCCCCCCTTCTTTCTCACTGGTTCGCCATCTCATCCTCTCTGCTTTCTTCTTTTTCTTTTTTTCCTCTCTTTTCTCTCTCCCAGGCCACAGGGCTCAGAAAATAAAGCTTTCTTGTTGACAGTTGACTGGTTATGCCTACATCGTAAAAAATGTGGAGCTTGATTAATGCCTTCCAGATGGTTAATTGAAAAAAATAAGGGGAGAATGCACCAATCTCTCCCCCCTCTTCAGCACTCTGCACACATATATCGCACAGGAAAAAAACTGCATTAAGGAGTGAGGGGAACAATATATCTGAGAAACAGGTGCAGCCTGTTAACTGCAGGGTGGTGTTGCCAGGCTGCAGAGTTGGTTCTCCCTGATTCATGCCCTCTTCCTTCATCTATCCCACCACAATTCCCCATCCCACAGAGGTATGTTCTTTCCTGTACAACACGTAACACACACAAACCCCCATCTGAACCTCACTGCTGTGCTGCTCTACACTCAACCCATGCTCCAGCACCCCCAAAGCAACACCCACCCTCATTGTCTCCCCCACATTTATTTTTTGGGGGGATGCACACTTGGATCCGTGTGTCTTTTGTGAATCTTGACCATGCAATCATTTGCACGTGACTGACTGTGCTCCTGGAGCCATGAGCCCACAGGAAAGAGAGGGCTCTGCCAGTGTGGTCTGAGCTTTGGATTTGGCAGTGCCAAAGTGGTAAGAGGGTGAGGGCTGCGATGGGGGTCATTGGGGCAATTCAGAAGGAAAGGAGGGTGATGATGTGGTGAGCTTTTCTTCTCCATAGGTCATTGTTGGACAATTCAATCGATACATCATCTGCTTCATGTACACATGTTGACTGTCTCCCTCTTATATATGGACGTGTCTCTCCTCTCCCATCCCCCCCTCCAGCTCTGCTCCTGAGTTCTTTGTCTCTCTCAAGGGAGAAATAGAGGAGGAACACAAATCCCTCCCCACCCAGTTAATAGAGACACTGCCTTGCTGACGTGAGTCTCGGAGGATTTATGCCGTTGGGGGTGAGCCACATCCAGCCCCCTGCCCTGCACACCTCCCACCATGGATCTCCCTGGTTTCCAGGGAAACAGTGGCCCCAAATGCTGCCTTTCACTTCTGCCTTTCATTTCTCCTTTTTTTTTTTTTTTTTTTTTTTGTAAGAAAAAATCCAGACACAACTGATTTTTTTTTTCTCTCTTCTCCTTTCAGGATCACCACCACGGCCGCCTGCATGATGGACCTGCGGAGATACCCCCTGGACCAGCAGAACTGCACGCTGGAGATCGAGAGCTGTGCGTATGCCTCGCACCCACCCTCCACACGGGGCCAACCATCCCAGGCACAGCTTCCTGCTCATGGGATGCCTCCCAGGAGTGTCCAACCCCTCCTGGAGGACATTCCCTGCAGCAGGACCACGCTCCCTCATCCAAACTCTATTCTGAGGGGACCTTGTGGGGGAAATGGAGCCCTGGAAAATGGAGCTCCAGCAGCAGGCTGGGTGTTAAAATGACTCTCAGGAGGGTGGTGGAAGCCTCCCCTTAGTTCTAAGAAAGCTCTGGGAACCTGTCCTGACTCGTGGCTGGCTCCACTTTGTGTGGGAGGTGGGATCCAAGCCCTCCCGCATTCCCTTCCTCTCTGGATCGTCCCTTGACTCTCATGGAAATCCTCTTCTAACTGTGCTGGCAGAGGAGGTCTGGCTCTCCCTCATAAAAATGCGCTGCAGTACTCCTCCAGGAGTGGTCCAGAGCAGCAGATCTTGCAGTAATGATGATGCAGCTTCAGTGGTGATTACCAGAGAATTGCTTTTCCCGTCCAAGAGGTCCCATAGCACCCATAGTCAGAAGGTGCCATGCTGCTGTACCCGTCCTGCCTGGGCCTTGGGATGTGCTGCCATCACAGAGCTTGGCATGGCGGGTAATGGGATGGAAATTAGGTCCTGCTGGAGGCACTAATGCCATGTCATCCCTGGCACTCCTTAGTATTTTGAGAATAGTTTACAGTACAACCAAGAAAACAGAAGGCACAGAATTACCCACAGTTCCCCGTGTTGCAATTTTGTTCTTAATGGGTCATGTCAAGCCAATTTGTTAGTTGAAGCTACAGTTCCTTACAGTAGTTCTAAGATCCAGGCAGAGATGAAGAGATTCAGTTTTTTCTTTCCTCAGAGCTTTTGGGGTTTACACGCTTGTATATCCGAAATCTGCAAGGCCCCATTTTCTTTGCTTTTAAGTCCACATAATTCTGTGATAACAGCTGTTTTATGGGCAGATTAAAACCCAAAATACATTAAAAAGAGAACCAACTCAAACCTCAGAGAAAGAACCCTTTTGTGGTGCAGAGGTGCTGCGTTTGTGAAGCAGCAGCAGGCAGATGAGGTTTCCTGCCCACAGCAGCTTGAGGCTTTTACCTGCGGGAGAAAAGCCAGTGCTGGCACTGCCTGTTGATCCCATACCTCCACCCCAAAAATAGCCCTCACCACATATACCCCTGACCATCTGTGTGCCACGATTCAACAAAAACCTGATGAGGCAGGCTGCAAACAGATTGTTGATCTGACATTTTAAGACGTCATATCAGTAGTTTCTGATGTTTCAGAGTGAAATGACTTGTCTTTGTGAAAGTTCTTTTGCTTTTTAAAAGTAAAATGGAAATTCAGTTTTCTTTTTAAGGCTAGAAATCAAAGCAAAGCATTTATTTTTAGACTGAACAACCTCTCCCTTTGGAAACACTTTTAAAAAATGGCCTCCTGAAAAGCACATTTGACTTCTCATTTCATAATACCATAACAAAAATTAAAAATACAAATATTGGTACCAAATACCAGCAAGTCATAGAATAAAATCTAGTTCTAGAATAGAGCTAGTTAACTGTGAGATCTCCTAAAATTAGTTACTGTAATTTGACATTTTCGTTGCTGATCAGGAAGTAAATTTGAAGTCACTGCTGTTAAATTTGTGGATGATGAAGATAGCAGTGTGCGGGGCTGGCTCGCTGCACGTTTGCATCCTTCCCCATTTGAATCCATCCGGAATGGGTTTGAATGCAGCTAAACACAAAGGTCTGTGGCTGCTGTGGGAGTGCAGGCTGCCATCTCCGAGGGGTTTGGACCCTCATGGCTGTCAGCTGGGGGAGATGATGAAGGGATGAGAGTCCTGAGCAACCACGGCAGGAGGTTTCGTGGCAGGGCTCTGACAAAAAGGGCTGGAGTGAGCCTTGGTTATATAAACCAGGGGAGCCGTGAGTCAGAACAGAGAATCGATTGGCCTCTGAGTATATCACTGGTGAGATGGAGGAAAGGGGCTCTATCTATATTTGGTTTCCAAAATTTAGGAAGGAAGTTGACAAATCGGAAGAGGTTGAGAAAAGATCTTAGATAGTGGTTCAAGGGCTAGAGCAGATGTTTTGCAGTGAGAAACCTCAATAGCTCAATCTGGTTTCTTTACTGCAAAGGAGGTGGAGAGGTGAATTGTTTACAGTCTGGCTGCACCTCTGCAGAGAGGGAGTGCTGGGTGGAAAGGGCTTGGGAACCTCCTGGATGAATTCAGAGCCTGAAAGACTGAGCCAGAAGAATTCCAGTGTAAAACTGTACACAATGTTTTCAGCAGTGAGTGTTGGAGATGCTGGAATCAGCCACGGGAAGGAGTGGGGGATTTGGCTGTTTTGTTCAGCTTCCCACCCTGAGCCTGTGTGCTCTGGGAGAGATAGTGCAGCCAGATGCAAACACCACAGCCAGTGCACAAAGCTGGGGTACTGACGCAGTGAGACACCCTGTGGCAGCCCAGTGCAGAAGAGACAGTAACCTAAGGGTCCTGAAACCCTGTGGGTACACACAGAACGTGGCTGCTTTACCACTTACTGCTATGGGAGAAGGAGCAAGAGCATGCCAATTGGAGGAAGAGGTGGAGCCCTGACTTAGCTGATTTACATCAAAAGTAGATGTAGCATGGCATTTGGAAAATTGGTTTTATTTTTTAGCACCTATGAACAAATGCAGTAATGACTGAGAGCACAGGACGTGGGCTTGGAGACTGCACAGTCATCAAATAATTCAGTTTGAGAAGAGACCTCAGGGTTTCTCCAGTCCAGCCTGTGGCTCACAGCAGGATCAGTTATGAGGTCAGACCAGATTGCTAAGCCCTTTGTCCACTCAGGAGCTGCAGGATGATGCAGTCCTCAAAGGTTCAGCTCTGATTTGGGGTAACCCCTGGCCCCCAAGGCCAGGGAGAAGAATCTCTCCTTCATGTTATTTTCAATAGCTCTTATTCCCCTCATCCCACTAATCCACTGGTGCTGGTTTTGGTGTCAGCTCTCCATAGTGTATGTTAGCCTTGCTGGGCATTGCCAGACAGCTGCCTCTGCTGTGAGGTGTGTGGGTAAGTCAGGCTGCTGTGCTGCAGTGCAGGTGCTGAACAAAAGCTGTCTGTGGGCACAGGTGAGACTCAGACCCCAAAGGCAGCCTTGCCGTACCAAAGCCTGTGCATATCTCACTGTTCATAGTACACAGAGGTGCTCCCAAGCAACT
Organism: Serilophus lunatus; assembly: GCA_013399895.1. Taxonomy (NCBI): domain Eukaryota; kingdom Metazoa; phylum Chordata; class Aves; order Passeriformes; family Eurylaimidae; genus Serilophus; species Serilophus lunatus. The sequence continues at coordinate 493,389 of VXBA01004867.1, read as the reverse complement.
CTGCACTTTGCTTGGAATAAGAAGCAACAGTCACAGGGCTGCAAAATCCAGCTTTCCACAGGAGGTGTTAATTTTCAAGTGGAGATGAATCCTTGCCCATAAGGGCAACAGGGAGGGCAGTGAACATGACACTGACGAGAGGGGAAATGTATGGTTTCATCCCTTGGGCCTCATTTGCCACAAGTCTAGAGCATTTCTCCCAAGACTGTTGCTTTGGGTTCCTCAGCACTTCCAGTCTGTGCAGCCCTGTTTGACATGTATAGTTTGGGGTTAAAGTAAGAGGCTATACCCTTGGCTGAGTTAACAAACCCATTACCCTGAAATGCAAGGGATGAATATTCCTTATCAGCCTGACTCCTCTTCCTCTTTTTTCCCTTTACTGCTCTTCTCTAAGAGCACTTGATAAAAGCAGCCCCCAGTCTCGGAGACACTGTCCACTTTTCAGATCCAAATTTTGACTGAGTTTACTTAGAAGAGGAAGATGCTCTGATCTTCAAACTTCTTTTCAACTGCTGTTGTAGATCTCTTTCTCTCTGAGAATATTTAATACTGAGATGCCCTGTTTACCCAGTCCCACCAGTCTGTATTGTGTGGTCTCCCCCTCCTGGTAAAAACAGGCAGTTTTTAAAAAGCAAAATGCTGTGTTTGGTGCATTTGACAGAGGCTTCTGGTGCACAAGTCCCTGTCATGTCAGCCGTGGAGATGATGTAGTGCAAGCTGAGGCTTGATGGGCCATGTCCCACTGTTTTTTCTCCTGAATTCTAGCCAGAAGTGGCTGTTCTGATCAATATTTTCCTTTTCTCCTGCGGACTATACTGCCAAGCTCAGCTAAAGAAGATAAGTACAGCAGCAGGGAAGAGGCTGGGCTTGCCATCTGATGGTGTGGGCTTTCTTTTGAATCCTTTTCCAGATCACCTTAGTGAAAATGGGGGTGTCATCTGGTCCAGCTTGTCAGCTTAGTTCTCCCTCTGTGCTTCTTCATCTCCGCAGATGGTTACACAGTTGATGACATTGTCTTCTTCTGGCAAGGAAATGACTCTGCTGTCACAGGGATGGAGGTTCTAGAGCTGCCCCAGTTCACCATTATCGAGCAGAGGCTGGTCAGCAGGGAAGTGGTCTTCACTACTGGTGAGTATCTGATGGAGGGATGCAATGGATTGGGAAACCCACTGTTGATCAGTGTCAGTGTGGTTGTTCCTCTGATTCAGATGCTGAGGCACTAATTTAGGATTGAGGCTTCACCTTAAGGTACTGTTTCTTTGGAAAAGAGGCGTCTTCTGTGCCCACCAACTTTGCTTTTTTTTTTTTTTTTGGCTGCTTCTCTTCAAAGACTTACAGGATCATTTTCTTCAATGCAATTGCTCTCCTTTCTAAGTCAAAACCTGAGTTCAAAACAGAAGCCCTTTAGAAGGTTCTCAGCCTTTGTCTAATTTTTATGTTGTTTACACCTGAGTCTAATGTAGGTGCAATAGTAAGGAGAAGAATGTATCCACTGAAAAGCAAGTAGTCTATAAAATCGTGCAAACCCATCTGTACAGGGCAATAAAAAGATTTGGAGAGAATACCTGGAATGGTTCTGATACTGCCAGTTGGAGAGGTTTGGATCTTGATTGCTGTCTTCATTTTGATCTGACACAGAGTTCACTGCCAAAGCAGCACCTGTTAAATGGGACAATTTTTGAAATGCCATGAAAACAGAGCCCAAGTGCATCAGCAGTGGTGGCAGATGGTGATAATGTTATAGCAGTGCCCTGGGGGCATGCTGAGAGCAGGGTCCCATTGCAATGGTAATCCAGAGACCCACAGCAAGAGATAGTATTCCTCCAGAAGAAGTTTGCAAGCCTAAATAAGCAATACCTTCGAAAAAAGACTGGTAAAATACTGTGCTCAAGCTATGCAAGTGGCACATAGTGGTGAGAGAACAATACCTCCTTTTTTCCAGTCTACCTCCTGATCATTGAAAAATATTGTCTTTTTGTTATTATAGCTGCCAAACCAGGATTATACCCAAGTTTCAGGTTGCTATGTTGCCTGAGGGGCAGAGGTAGGAAGGAGGAACGACCTGGACTTATTTTCATGAGGTCCTGAAGTCCTGTTTTGTCCCTGTCAAAATTAGCCTGCTCCAGTGGAAGGAAGTATTTATTGTCCTCACTATCCTCATTAGGTTTGCTAAAAGATGGAGGAAGTTGCAACAACTTGAAAATAATAAAAAAAGAAGACCTACAGATTAACCAACAGTACTCTATTTGCATATGAATTTGCCCAGTCTGACCATAACCCATTTTTAGAACAGCATGGGAAAAATGTGATTCAGGTCTTTATTGCTGTGTGGAGACAAAGGTAGCACATGAAACACTGGAAAATCATCTCACAGCACCCAGTTACAGGGTTAAAGTCTCCTGTGTAAGGCTCTATCAAATTGGCTGGTACCATAATAACAATTTCAGCACTGAACAGTCATTCTCCCATGATGTGTGATATAATAATGTAACTTCTGTAGTTTCTTTCCTCTTAATATTCTGAGAGAACTGAGCAGATTCTGCAGAGACCCCTTTCAAAAACTGATGATTCTGCAAAACCAAATGAAGCAAAAAAGAGATTTCTCATTATTCCTGCCTCTTGAGAACATTTTCCAAACAAAATTTCCATTCCTAACCTAAGATCTCTGCATAAATACAGCTTCTCCATCCTCTCAAACAATATGTCCCTTTAATATCTCTTCGTCAGGTTCATATCTGCGCTTATCCTTGAGTTTCCGGATTAAGAGGAACATTGGTTACTTCATTCTGCAGACTTACATGCCATCTATTCTCATCACCATTCTGTCCTGGGTCTCTTTCTGGATCAATTATGATGCTTCTGCTGCACGAGTGGCACTGGGTATGTACCTTTAAATTATATGTTGGAGAAGGTGTTTTCTTGAGGGAGATAGCTGTAACAAAGAAAATACCTTTTCTTTATGAGGTAGCAATTAAGAACATAGATCTGTTTGAGAACAAACTTCAAATTTTTGATGAGAAGAGCTCCTTTTTTTGTTGTTTAGAAGTATCGGTACTTACCAAGCTGGAGTCTGTTTTATTTGAGTCAGTGAAAGTTCTGCCATAACTCTTTGTGGGTGCGAGTTTAAACTCTCTAAACAAAACCATGAATGGTCACAGATTCTCAGATATGTGACACTGACATGCCATGGGGCCACCAGTTCCTTCACTCTGGTTTGTACTGATTTTCTTAAGAAGAGAAATCTGGGTGCCTCTTTGTCAGCAGGTGTGCCAGGACTGGTTAGTTGGATGATAAACGCTAAGAGTGGATGGCCAAGGAGTAGTATGTGAATGGTTAAAAGACGAAAGGAAGGCAGGGGCATTACACATTTTCATGATGGTTCAGGCCCCTTACAGACACTTTTTTTAGCTGAAGACCTTCATAGCCAAGGCAAATGTGGGACAGTAGTTAAAGTTCAAGTTCTTAAGCATGTGCTCTCCTAAATAGGAATGTTTTCCTAAAAGAGGAAAAAAAAAAGTGAGGTCTTTTAAGCAACAGAAGGGAAGTGGGGGTGGATTGCAGATGAGGACTTCGAAGAAGAAACAGGAGAAAGTGGTGGTGGGGGTGACTGACTTATGAGAATGGGTCTGTGCAATATGATATAAAGTTCAGAGGAAATGGGAGAGGTAAGGAGGGAACACGATTGAATCTCTGTGTGGAAAAGGGTCGGAGAGGCAATGCAACACAGATAGAGACTGGGCCTTAAACAAAAGGTTGGAGGTTTAAAGTATCTCTAGGAGAAGACAGAGTTTGAAAAAACTCAGAGGAGAGGTGGTTTTTGAAAGATATAAAATGGGTGATTTGGCTGTATTTGCTTGGAGAGGCTGGAGCAGAGAGACAGGGAGGGAAGAATAAGAGTATGGTAAATTAAAAAGGTAAGTTGTGTTGACAAGAGTATAATCAGTGAGAGAAGAAAAAGAGACCATGGCAGACATTGATGGCACAGTGAAAGCACAAGCAGAAGAGTGGATGTGAGATGCACAGCTGTTGAATTTCTTCTGGCATCTGGATTCAAAGGAGAAGACAGAAGAAAAACATTGTAGATCAGAACTGGAACAGCTCCCCCTAAACTATTCCTGACAGTTCTCTGTCTAACTTATCCTTGAGAAGCTCCAACAGCCAAAAACTCTGCAGCCTGCTCTGGTCATTTTATCTCCAGATTTACCTGCTTATACAGCCAAAAAGCTCTTCTTTGCCTCTGTCTTAAGTCTCCCTTGCAATTTGTCCAGTTCTTAATGGAGGCATGGAGAACATTCTATTCCCCCTTTCTTTGCCTCATATGTCTGGATATTTATATTACTGCATAAATATAAATGATATAACATGTTGTATGTGTATAAATACGTCTCTCTTCTGTTTGCTCAACTGAAGATTAATAGTTCTTTAGGTCTTTTATCAGGAATTACATTAAAGACACAATGAGGTTGAAGGGGAAACAGGACAAACAGAGATCCAGGATGCACAGAGAGCTTTGCAAACCATCAGTGATGAGGTAGGGCTGAAACCAGAGGAGCAAATGTAGGTCATCAAGATGGGTCATGCTGTTAACAGATACATAAGGAGGATGGACACTAGAAGAAAAGGAGAACAACAAGATAGTAAGGACAGCTGAGCTAGAGAAGTGGGAAAAGAAGGCTAAGTTGAAGAGTTAGCACTCCCAAAAGAAGTAGGAAGGCCCATTGTCATCTCTTTGGAGGTGGCAGAAGACTGTCAGAGTGTGAGATCTGAGGCCATTCTGACATTCCAGAGATGGGAAGAGGCTGAGAAGAAACTGAAGGGGACTGAAGCTGTGATAGTAACCATGGTGCACCAGGCTTTTGGAGACTGAGTAGATGGGGACGAAAGTGTTCAAGAAATGCTTATTTAAGATGCAAGAAATATGCGTAGGATTATAAAAGAGAGTTTGAGAACCATGGGAGGAATGTGTACAGGTGATAATTGAAGTAATGAGTGGTAAAGCTGGTGAGTGGAAGGTGGGAATTAGTGGGGTCAAGGATGTAGACAGATGCTTATGAGGGAGGCAGAAAAAGAGAGCATCATGAACAAGGAATCTATTCACTGTTCTGTTCATGATATTGGAAAGACACAGCAGATTATAAATTCATGTTAAGTACAGTGAGGGATGCAGTATTACACAGTAAAGCCTGATGAGTTCATGAAGTAGAAAAAAGGGGGGAAGAGAGATTAAAAGACAGAGGAAAACTGAGTGTTTGCCACATTGAGGGAAAGAAGGAAAATCAGGGAGGAATTATAGGAAACAAGAATGATGATCCCTCTCATCCTGATCATGCTCAACTTTGGCATTTTCTCCGATTGTTTGCAGCTGGTTTATTTTCTGCAACAATTTGTACTGTGCACCTGGGATTAGAGTAATTAGAATTTTCTTCCCAGTTGCACCGCCCTCACCCTTCCTGAGGTTGTCCAATTGTGAGGAGGGAGGGGGAATCTGAGAATGGTGTTTCAGAAAACCATCCCACTGGTAACAGAGCGCCTACCCTCTCCTTACAGGGGTCACCACGGTACTTACAATGACCACCATCAACACTCATCTGAGGGAGACCCTCCCCAAGATCCCTTATGTCAAGGCTATCGATGTTTATCTCATGGGCTGCTTTGTCTTTGTGTTCCTGGCACTCCTGGAATATGCTTTTGTCAACTATATATTCTTTGGGCGAGGGCCCCGGCAGCAAAAGAAACAGAGTGAGCGGATCAGCAAGGCCAACAACGAGCGCCACCGTTACGAGGAGAAGAGGGTGAGAGAGCAGGTTTGTCCTCTCTTTTCATTGTGGCAGGAGAATTCAGGCTCTCCACTGTTCATTCTGTCCTGGACGAGCTGTGAAGCAGCCTTTGTCCTCACCAGGAGAAGTGAAGTACAGTTCCCCTTGTCTGATGACAACTGGGGATTTTTTCTCCTTGGTAATTTTTTCATCATCCTAAAACAAGTCTCATCAGGACCATCCTCTTGCATGGGACAGGTGTACCCAAAAGTACCTCTAGCTTTTTTCCCTACACTGTTGGCAGAATCACACCCCTCTACTTAAAAGTTTGCTGCTAACACGTGTAGCTGGTCCTTCCACTCCAGCAGCAGTGGACAACACTTTCAAAAGCAGCATGTTCAGAGCTAAAAAATGACCAAATTAGTGGTATTGTTTCACAGAAAACAGCTCAAAATCACCCTTGATGGTGTGTGGATTCTGCGCAGGACATCCCCACTACCTTTCTCTCTGTCTCCCTCGTTCTAGGTTGACCCTTACGGTAACATCCTCCTCAGCACTCTGGAGATGAACAATGAGCTGCTGGCCACGGACATGATGAGCAGTGTTGGGGACTCTCGAAACTCTGTCATGTCCTTTGAAGGCTCAGGAATCCAGTTCCGCAAGCAGCTGGCCTCTCGGGATGGATTTGGCCACCACCCGACCCTGGACCGCCACATCCCGCTGACCCACCACGCCGCGGCCCGCAACCGCGCCAACTGTCGCCTGCGCCGGCGGTCGTCCAAGCTGAAGCTCAAAATCCCAGACCTGACAGACGTCAGCACCATTGACAAGTGGTCACGAATCATTTTTCCAATCACTTTTGGATTCTTCAACCTTGTTTACTGGTTGTACTATGTGAATTGATGCCTGCGGCCTCCGAGAGAGATAGGGACAGACACTCAGACAATGACAACACAAGAGTGTTGTGGTCTTTTGGGTTTGGGTTTTACTCTTTACTATCATTGTCATTTATTCCTATGATTCATTAGATTTATTCTAAGCTTACTTTTCTCTTTTCAGCACATGTAGAACCACAGAGTGTGGGGAGGGGAAAGGGAGAGAAGGGTATGGGAGGGGGTTTGGTTTCAGGGAGGGATGTGTTTGTCTTGACTTTGGTTTCCTGCAGAGGGACTTAAACCATTGTAAAAAACCAACAAAACCACCAAAAAAATCAAAAACCCCAAAAAAACAAAAACAAAAAAAAGGAAAGAAAAAAAAAGAAAAAAAAAAACAACACAAACCCCCCCAAAACCAAGAAAAGTTTTTAAAAAAGAGGGGAGATATTTAAAGAAATTGAGTCAAAAACTGGTGGGGGTGACAGGTTATCTTTGGCTGTGATCACTAATGCACTATCTTCACTTCCATTTCACTGCTGAATTTCATCTTCCACTTTTCAGTGTTATAATATTTTTTAATTTTTCTTCTGTCACTGCTCTTAACCCCTTCATGTTATTCTTCCATGGATTCATAAGATGATGGGGTTTCATTCTCATGCTATGAGATTTTTCTTTTCTTTTTCTCTCTCCCTCTCTCTTGCTTACAAGCCTAAAAGAATCTTTTAAACCAACAAATAAAAAGTATATTTATTTTGGAACAGCTGGGAAGGGGGGAGGACAAGGCAATTATTTGGGAGGGAAGGGGCATCATGGGGTTATGGGAGGTGGGGAGAAGGGAACTTATCAAAACCAAGGCACATTTGCAAGATGCCTTTTTCCACCTTCAGGAGTTTGCAAGCTGTTTTTCCTGTATGAATGAGTGAGTGTGTGTGTGTGTGTGTCTGCAACACATCTGTGTGTGTGTTTGTGGATGTGTGTCAATATGGATGTGTGTGTGCAAGCATGTTTTCTGGGGAGGGGGCTGGGGAGGGGGGTTTTGTAATATCTTTTGTAGAAAGAGAACACAGATGACATTTAACTGGCAGTGTTTTGGGGGGAATAGCAGGGGTTTGTTTGCTCATTGCAACTTGGTGAGGTCAAAGCCTCAGCTTGAATCACAGAGCTGGGGAGTTTGTGTGCAAATACACACTTGCTGAGGAAAGAGAGGGACTTGGGGACAGTGCCACTGTTTACTGCTGGCATCTGATGTCTAGGAGACTAAGATGATTCAGTCCTGAAAGGAAGGGTTGTTACTAGTCATTCCCACCCTGCATTTTTCTTACAGAGTTTGGAGAGAAAAGTTGTTGCAGGACTCTAAAAACCCTTTCTCTCTTCTTCCTGTTCCTTATGCCAGACAGTGGACTCTACACTCCAGCCCACTGAGTGATCATAACCTACATCAAGGTGCAGGAAAGGCTGGATGTCATTTAACTTTGTTATGCTTCAGGATGAAAAAAAAAAAAGAAAATTATTATTATTATCCCCTTTCCTAAGAAGTTTGGAAGCAAATGGTAGGGTGGCAACCTCTGATCTGTACGGCTTCTATCAGGCCTTCCTTTATGTCTGTTAATACGTGCAGAATGTAGAGAAAAGCACCCTGTGCCCTTTCTTGCAGATGATGTAGCTAAGGATGCAGTAGAATTCCATGGAGCATCATCTCGCTAGCAGGTGAAGGTCTTCAAAGACTGGGCAGGGTAAAGGTTGCAATGAAAATACTGACCTTGTCAATGCTTGTGGAAGCCCCCAAGTCTGTAGCAGCTTCCGTTCAGAGGCATTCATTATGAAGGTACAGAAGGGTAACTTGGCCTTGAATAGCAAGGCCAGCTTTTTCCAAAGGAGCCCATGATTTTCAGGAAAATCACTGAATTATTGGTCACTTTGGCAATCATTGATGATTGATAATCTCCCTTATAATATTAATAAAAGCCATGAAAATAATAAATTCACAAGTGCAAAACTTTAATCTTAGGGTCATTCTGCCATTCCTAGAGTAATGATGAGAACCTTATTCTTACCTGATGTAGTTTCTTCCTGCCAGACCCACAGACACTCATACTGCCCTTTACCCAACTATCCTTTTACTTTTCTGCTAGCATTCTTCTCCCTTTTTCTTGATTCCCATTACTTGGGAGAGCAGAGTGATCCTGTGAGACCAGGGAAACTCCTGTTTTTTCAGATGACAGATGAATCTAAATGCACATCTTTGATTCACTTATTTATCTCTGTACAGTGCTATGAAAATGTGAATCACTATAGGCCTGACCTAGTGACACTGAAGTCATGGAAAGTGATCCCATGACTTTGATGAAGCAGGACCAGTCCTCATTAGAGTAGTAAGTATTGTTGTTTTCCTATCAGTACATGTCTTAGGCAGAATCTGAAGCATAAAAGTAGAGGATCCATCCTTCCTAATCATCCCGTCTCTGTCTCTCTCTTCCATGTTCAGGCATGCACACATTTGGTCCAGGCCTTCCTGGACTCACCAAGGTTTTAGCACAATTGTTAAATCAGACTTAGATTCTCTGCTGCCCTGCAGAACAGATTCTTGCTGGCCTCCACATTCAGGAGCAATGCTGTTGAAAATGGGTTTTCCCGATTTTACTGCAGTTTATATATTGGGTCTGTATAGGAATAAGAGTCTCGATAGTGACTGCAGCTGGATTATTAGGCTAAGGCTGGATCTGGTAGTTCTGTCTACCTGATACCCAGGAAATTAAAGCTTGGCCAATGGAGAAAATTATGCTTTCTAGTGGGATCCTATTCAGAAATATCTTAAAATGTTTTAGTGGAAGTCATAAAGTCATATTTTATGGCATCGGCAGTATAATTTCAGTGGATATATGCATGTCATGACTGCAGTTCCCAGATGGATGTTGCCTATCAGCAGGTTCAGTTTCTAAGGGGAGTCTAACCAGATGATTGATTAAATAAAATAAGTTAACACTTACCCTTTACATATATGATTGCAATGTAAAGGGTGGTCAGAATGATAAAAGTAGAGAAAAAAAAGAGGCAGTTATAAGAAGCATAATAAGATTGGAGGGAAAACAAATTATGAAGCCAAGGGAGATGACTCAGGAACTCCACTAATTTGATAGTTGTAGTAAAAGCCTGACGAATGTGTGGCAGGAGTTAGGCACCTGAGAACTCTCTCAGCTGGTCCCAAAGCCTGGCAGGGGCAGCAGCACACAGATGATGCAAAACCCACTAAAGCTCTTTGTTCCTCAGGTGCTGAGCCCCACACGGAGTGGGGTCCTGACCAACCTCATCCAGTGCCCTGCATGTAATGCCCAGGGCCTCCAGAAACTGGAGATCAGGCACAGGGAGGCTGTGTTTAACATTAGAGGCTTCAATCAGAGATTGAGCCCAGAATTTCATAGTGACAATCCAAAAACTTTCCAGGGAAAAAGCACTGCTTAGTCGATTTCTTTACCTGCTGGGAGTGGAAGCCAGACTCCTTTGCTATTGCCTTGGTTCTCTGTTAGCTGAGTTCTCTTTCTTGTCAGGAGTCATCCTAGTTTCTCTCCTTGAATGTTTCTAACTTGGTATTACCAGGCCAGTTTTACTTCACAGAGTCAGTATATCCAGACATCTGGACTATTTGGTCCGGCACAATAATCTTTGCCAAAGAGTGTGCGGTCAGGACTTTTCACAGTTCAGGAACTGCCTTATAATTTCTGATGGTGGGGCAGAATGCTGGACAACAGCATAGTGTCCTGCAAGTCGGATGAGTAATAGAAAATGTGTTCTCACACAGGGGTGAGGGAAGAATGATGAGGGCCTTTAGAAATCCCCTCTTCCAAAACTGAGGTGGCACCTCCATGCCCCTCCTACACAGCTGTCTGCATCCACTCCTAAGAGAGGCAACAAACCCATGCCTTGTTTTGAGGTCCAGTGCTCCAGAAAGGAGATAGTGAAAAAAAAAAAAAAAAGCATTTTAATTATACTCAAGGCTCAGAGGTTTCAAGCCATCACAAGCATGAGTGTTATTGGAAGGGTGAAGGGGATTTCCATGATGCACCTTGCATGCCCACTGCTGCCCTCCTTTCCTTCAAAAAGGGAGAGTAGTGGGGAAAGGGGGAGGAAAGAGTGTGAGTGCTGTTCCAGACTGGAGCTGCTTCTGACTTTTCCTGCAGTGGGGCAGAAGGCAATGGTCAGGGCTTGGTTTGTTGGTAGCCTGGGGCAGGATTGCTGCTTCCTGGGTCGTGTTTTTTAGACTAACTCAAATGTGAAGGATGCTCCAGGCTGCCTGAGGGAGTTAGGCTGTGGTAGAATGTTTTGCACCATGTGAAAGAAGAGAAAGAAGAACAGAAATAGAAATGAAATCTCTCTCAGGATATACACGGCTAACGCAACTCTATTGCTTCATCTTCTGATACTGTATAGTGCTGTCACTCAGGGACCTTTAGTAACTAGGACCTTGGGACTGTAATTTCATCTGTCCACCTCGTATCCTCCCTTCACCTTGAGTGTAAAGATGTGAAAAGACAATGAGAGAAAGTGCAAAATAGGGAAATAAGAGCTCTGCTAGCAAACCCCTGCTATTCCGTGGGTGAAAGTAAAACTAAGGTAAAAGGAAAGTGAATACCTTTATATTCATGTCTTCAAGCATAAACCAGCCAATAGTGTATATAGGATAAGTTCACAGTGCATGAAACAAACAGGACTGTGGGTTTTAACTGGCATCCAACTTTCTTGCATGCACATCTGACACCATGCCAGCAGCTTATGTCTTGCAGATAACAGGGAACCTGCCAAGGCTTGGCACTTCCTCTGTCCAGTGGACAGTACATCCACTTCCCAGAAACAGAGCCAGGAAGGGAACTGATCTAGCCAGTCTGTTTGACCAGATCTGCTCCAGAGGCTCTGGCAGGAGGAGATAAGGGGTGGGGAAGTGTGTTGATTTTGTTTTCTTTATTGTGGGAAGGAGGAAGGGGTTTAAATCTCTGAGCTGTTTTCAAACAGAAGAGTAACCTCTGGGTTTCAACCAAAGGACAGTGGCTTTAGGGAAGGCAATTACTGAAATCCTGATGGAGAGGATGGGATGAAGAAAAGGTAGTTGAGGGGGAGAGAGCCGTAACTTCAGAAGCAGGGCAAATAGCAGAGAGGTTGTGAAAATATATCAGCAATACAATAGGTTTGAAGGGACTAGAGCACTGAAAACTGGGGACATCACTGACTCAGACAGGCTGGGTGCAGCTGCAGGCAGCACTCCAGGAAGCCCAGCCATGACAGCAGTCCCCAGTGGGCAGACCGTGGTCTCTGGAGATGTGAGGCCAGGAAGAGGATAAATAGAGGGAGATTCACGGTGTACAGCCATCAGCATGAGCTCAGTCCCTGGAGGCAGGGACAATCAGTTGCATCTGGACAAAGTTGCAGAAGCTGGGCTGCGATGTGCAGGGGAGTGATTGCTGTGCCAGGCTGGGGTATGGACCGAGCTCTACCCTGGTGTCAGAGATCACAGACAGTGAAACAAGAAATGTCCTGCTGGTTACCAAATGCTTTCTTGGAGATGAGGCTGGGCTTACTAAGCAGGGTGGGATGTCTACAGTAGACATGGAAATTGGGTTGGGGGCATGGGTTGGGTGAGAGCTGTGAAACCAATGTGTTGGAAGCAGGACCTAACGCAAATGCTGGGAGGGAGGGATAAAGGTGGGAGGGAGGGAGGGGAGCAGAGACTGGGGAAGAGAAGATGTATATAGTGTTGAATTTTATTTTCCATTTTGTTTTGTTCTTTTTTTTTAAAGAAAAAAAAAGATGTTTGATTTCTAATGTCTTGATGTAAACCAAATAAAACTGGTTCTGTACATTCAGAAGTAAAGAACAGCTGAAAGGTGACAAGTGTTATAAAGAAGCACTGCCCTTCAGGCTACTATAACCACTTCCCCAGACTTTTCCCACAGGGATTGGAGGGCAAACCTATGTCTGTGCCTGAACAGAGGCACAGCCCACTGGGATGGTGACCTTAGGGCTGGCTCCCTGATCCACCTCCAAACGCAGTAAAGAAGAGGTGGGCAGTAGAGGTGGAAGTGATGGTGTGTAAGTAACTTTTCAGTGTTTGATCTCACTGTCCCTGAGGCCAATGGGAGAAGGCTGTGTATTATATTTGAATCTCTTGTGCATATGGTCTCTTCCCGGAGAACCAACCTGCATTATGCTTTACTGTATCTTAAGATGTAGTGAAGGAGGGGATGGTAATATCAGATATCTCTTGGATAAATGAGGAAATGCAGAGGCAATGGGTCTGAACTCTCTTTAAGAAACTTTTGTTACTGCTGCTGCTGCTTTTCTCCCTGTGTCTTAGTCTAGGGTGACAAGTGTGAGGAAATGCCAGCTGTTCAGAAGACAGTACAAAGCAAGTCCTCCATGTAAAAAGAGTTATCTTAAGACCCTTTGCAAGTCAATTGAACTTTGCCTGTGAGTTTTTGGCTGTTTGTGAAAGATGAACTTGGAAAAGAGTGCAAACAGGGACCTTTTGTTAAGCTTAGTTATCTGTTAGAGTCATCATTGCCCCTGCAGAGACAAATTCTTCAGCAGAAGTACAAATGAGTGGTCTCAAGTGTAGGGCACTGGTTGAATTTGAACTGGGGTCACTTGATTTCCGTGCAGCTTCCAGTTAGCAGAAACAAATCATGGGAAATGCCAAGGATGATGGTGGTAGTGGGTCTGAGGCATATGGTAACCCTTTGTGTTGCAATCCTTGGCTGGGAAGAGTGTCAAGGGCAAAAAGCAAGATGAGAAATTGCCTGTCTTATGTTTAGTGCTTTGGAAAAGCACCTTGCCTTCCTGGGTCAGAAGTGTGGCTTCTCTCTACAGCTGGGCCAATAAATGTCATATTGTTTGTGTTATTCAGCGAGACTAAAAGGAAAAGAAGCCCAAAACTAAAGAACACTCCATGTGGAAGGCAGTCCTCTTAGGAAAAGCCTTTCTTTAGCAGTAAGGCTTCCCTCCAGCTTAGCTGCCACTCCAGCTAGAGTGCCCCAGTGTGGTACAGCCCCATAGCTCTGACTCAGCTTTTTCTGCTGACAAGCAGGCCATAGAGACAAGTGGGTAGCCAAGGACAGGGGTTTTGCTGAGACAAAACAAAGAGGAGTTGTGTGAGCATGAGCTTCTGCACTCCATTGTGCTCTAGACAACAAAACTCTGGAACAATATGCAGTCCCTTGCTCCAAGAATCTGATACTGTTATCATAACCCCTTGGAGACAATGGACCCAAACAATTCTGAACCTCCTGTCCTAAGGTCCATGCTGTGGACTGCCTGCTCCCATCTAGGACAGACAAAACTTGCCAGCGCCACAGGCAGAAAGCACTTACTAAGTAATATTGAATATGTGTATGATGAGGAGAGGAGATGTGATAGACCCATTTATTTTGCCCATTTTATCATCTGCACAGGCTGAGCTTGGCATTTATGCTGGCAGACTCTTCCCTCAGAAAGGAGGATATAGCGTAGTGGTGAGTAACATTATTTGTTTGAAGGGGGTGATAATTTCTCTTCCAGTATGTGTTTTAAACAGTAGATCAGTTTTGGTTCTCCCTCTGTTAAGCAAAATGTCTCCCAGCTCTCAGTGGTTTGCCAGCAGCAGGGTGAATGGTTATACTCAGATAGATGCTGGGTCCAGTTCATGTTTGGGGACCTTGCTGGGCATCCAGTGGACGCTTTCCAGGCAGAAGGGCCAAATATCTTTCCCCTGACTAGCTCAGCCTTCTGGACGTATCTTGATCACAGTGTACTTTACTGGATATGCCACATCATGCTGCCCAGATACACAGATAGTCCTGGTGTTGCTGAGCCTGGTGGGGAGGGTTTGGGATCAAGAGGCCAGGCCAGCAAGGAAGGAAACTGTGATTAACTTTGTTGTGATGTTGATGACTCTTGGGGACTCAAACAAAGGGCACTGGCCGTGTTTTCAGCATCAGGAACACCTTGTCTCAGGTTAGCTTTACTTCTGTGGCTCATCTCTACTCTTATCTGCAGGGAAAGGAGCCTGCACTGCCTCTTCACTGACAGATGCTCTTCCCCACACTGGGATGAACTTCCTTGACCCACTTGGTCTTTAAGGGAGTCCTCTTTAATTTCACCTATAGGTGATGGTGCATTTGGTTGATCTTTCCTATCTTATCACCATCCTCTGGCTGTGCCCAGGGCTGTGGAACACCAGGCCTTGCCCAGGCAATGGTTGGTGCCAGCAGGACCAGAGGATCTCAGTGGTGAATGAAGCAGGTGAGCAGGTAAATCCTCACTGCAAGGGTGGCTGTTGCACAATATCATGACATGTCAGGTGGGGGGCCAAAGAGGGGGTGCACCTTGTGAGAGAGCTGGCAGTGGCGTACATGGTGATGCTTAACCTCTTTTCTCCCAAGACAGTGTTCCACAGAACCTGAAGTTCTGGGGACCACTGTGCTACCTGCTTCAGGGATGTCTGGGGACCTTTGACAGGTGTTTTGAAAAGGAATATGTCTTTTGCTAGTGCAGCTTCCAGGCTTTTGTTAGAGATCTTGTTACCCTCGTGCCCCTTGAGTTTCGAGGCAAAGAGAAGGAAGACATGTTCCAGAGCCTGTCACAGGCAGAGACTGGGCAGAAATCCCTGAGTTTCAGCTGCTGCCAAGGCTAGCTAGGTTAGCAGAGGAGTTGGCAACCTTTCCCATCCTATTTCAATTGCACTGAAGCAAGAAGGGGATGGGCTTCACTGGGTTGGGGCCAATATGCTTGGCAGGCCAAAAGGGAAGATTCTCAATGAACAAACCCCTAGAAAGACTCAGCAGTCATCATGGGGAAGGGTTTCTAATATCTGGAAAGATGAGTAGCTAGGTGCTAGAGAGGACAATGGAAAAAAGTGGGAATCCAAGAAAGCCTCAGGAGTTACCTGGAAATATCCCACTCTTTGGCAAGTCCACATGACCCTGCTGGCAGGACTGTTGTCCAGTCTGTGGTGTGGATTGTTTTTTCTTTTTCTGTTGCCTGGCATGCCATAATATTGTGCCTTTGTGTGAAATCACATCCCCTTTCAGAAGAGAAACTGGTTTCTGAAGGGTAAATGCTCTTTCATGGTGTGATCACTACATCGGTGTTAAGCCAAGAGATATGAAAGCAAGGCTGGGGCATCCTTCCCAGGAAAATCTATTCCACTTATGCCAATGTATCATCCTCTCAAGCTGCACCCATCCATCTTCCTCTCAAAGATGAAGAAGCAGCAGCATCTTCTCTAACTGGGGACAATTTATGTGGCCTGAAATTCAAACAGCTGAACACCAGTGACAACAGGACAGGAAGATCAATGTCTGTGTCAATGTATACTATCAAAGGGACTGCTGTGAACCATCTTAACATACTCTGAGTGGCTGCGTTGCATCCTGTACAGCGTTATTAAAAAAAAAAAAAAGAACAAAAAAACCCAACCAGAACAAACCACCCATTTTTATGATCTTTAATTTGCATTTTCTGCATGAAATAAGACCTTGATCCTTGTCTTTTTTCACAAAAGCAGATTCTGCTTTAACTAATGTAAAAAAAATGGAAAGAAAAATAATGTTTCTAGCAAAGTGATTTAGATGTAGGAATTTTTGTAAAAAAAAAAAAAAAAGGAGAAAACTAAAAAAAAAAAGGGGAAAAACCAACAAAGAAATAAAATAAAATGACCTAAAGAGCCATCTTTGTCTACTCTAGAGGTGGGAAGGTGTGATTGGTGGGTGGCACTTGCTGCTCTTGGAGCTGTGGTGTGTGTGACGGAGCCCACAGAACCAACACCACACCAGAAGAGGGCTCCCAGGAAGGACCTGCTCACCAATTATGGCTGTATGCTTTCAAAAACTGTCTCCTTCTTCTTCTTTTAGGGAGAGTGGGCAGGAAGGGTGGAAAGAGGCCAGGAGAGTTGCCTTGATTTTCTTTTGGGTTTTTGTTTGGAGTATTTTTGTTCCTACAGTGACAGTTTTTGAAAGGTGATGATGAACAAAAGTAAAAACCAACAAACTTGAAAAGAGTTTACAATTTTGTACAAACATTATAAATACTAACGGCAAATGTTTTTAAAAATGGTCCATACCAGTGCCAAAATAATGTAATGTGTACATTAATTTATGCTCTTTTCTTTTTCTTTTTCTTTTTTTTTTTTTTGAAAAAAGGTGTTAAAACAAAAAAATTCTTTTTTAAAAAATGCTGTATGTGGACATAAATGTACTTGAACACTGTTGATTATTAATTCAGTAGGAATCTTTCTTGGGCTTTTGGGTTTGCGCTTTTTTTTTCCTACCCAGAACAAAAGTAACACTTATAAAACATAGCCTTTAAAGGTGAAACAATCAACTTCTTCTCTACTGGTTTGAATGTTCTACATGTTGCCATTTTTAAGGCACTGTCTTTAGGCCAAATCTGTACCTTGCCATCCAGAGGACTCAAACTTGTCCTGAACTTTAAACACAACTGCATTAATACCATTTGAAATGTCTGTCCAAAGGACTTTGCTAAGACTTAAGCAAAGTTTTCTGCATGTCCAAGCATTCTGCTGGGCTGAACCAAGAGCTGGAATATGCACAAGCTCTATGACACTAGAGCAGAGGGGAAAATTAGAATAAATTCCCAGTCTTATTTTTTCACCATAAGGTGCATGACTTGCCCTAACTTTGCAGATGAAAGAGCAGAATCTACATTTTGAAAGTCTCTTAAGTCCTATTTCCACGAGCAAGCGAAGTACTCAAGCCCTTCCAGACTTTTGCCCTGCTAACCAAAAGTGAATTAGAATCATAGAATGTTAAGGATTTGGAATGGACCTTAAAGATCATCTAGTCCCATATCCCCAGCCATGGGCAGGGACACCTCCCACTAGACCAGATTGCTTTATTACACAGGACCACATTCAGGAACGATCGATGCACTGAAAGCAAGGGGTTGAGGTATTTAATGGCCATAAACTGAATCTTAAACTCCCAATTTCCTTTTTAAAGTTTAGAAGGCCATCTTGGGATTTGCAAATCAGGCTGTCTGTCCAGCCAGGAGAGTGGGCAAGTGGGTTGAGCAGCCCGGATTCTGAAATGCCATGGGGACATGGGGGGATGCTGGTAGGGAGGTGGGATGTAGAGTTAGTGGTTACAGCAGGTAAAGAGAGGGATCTGGCTTTGGATCCCCCCTTCCCTTTGGTGCAATGCAATGCAATGTTACCACCCCAAAATCCCTTGCCATGTCTGC
Source organism: Serilophus lunatus (assembly GCA_013399895.1). Lineage (NCBI taxonomy): Eukaryota > Metazoa > Chordata > Aves > Passeriformes > Eurylaimidae > Serilophus > Serilophus lunatus. The sequence goes on along the minus strand of VXBA01004867.1, from coordinate 475,535 downwards.
CCTGTGTGTCCATACTCCGTCCAGGCCCTCTTCTTCACAGCTTGGTCTGCTCCACACCTTTGTGGATTTACACTGTAAGCATAAATCTAAGGATTAAAAATATAGGGAAAATGAAAAGTACAGGGATACTGGAAGCCTGATTGCTACTGATGGGGCCATCCTTGCATCCCTGAAGCAAATAGATGCTATCCCCTCCCACTCAGGCAGGAAAGCACGAAAATTTACAATGCCTGATATGCTCCAGCTGGGCATTCAGGTATCTGTAGCTCTTCTCAGCTGGGACCTTCTGCCAGTGGGATCAATGTGGTTGCTCAGATGAAAAGTCAGGAAAGAAAGCACACCATTCAGGAACTGCATTCAGCACTCAGCATGGAAAATCCAGCCCTTGTCCCCCTCTCCAACACCAACTGAAGTCACCACTTGCTCAGCAAATTGACTATATGGTATTTGGCAGGTAATGGGGGGGAAGTTTCTTTTTTTGTCTTTGGATTTTAGTTTTCTTTTTCAGTGAAGTCTATGTATAATATAAAACCATTATCTTGTTTTCTTCAAATACGACAATTGAACTTTTAGCTCTCCTCACTAGGCACTAGGAGAGTTCTTCTCTTTAAAAGCTCTGAAGCCCTGCTGAGCTTGGAGGCTGCAGTCACAGTCACAGCAGTGGGGAAGCCCTGGGAGCATCACTGCCCTCTCTTCTTGTATCCTCCTTCCTTGTAAAACTTTGGCTTTAAGCAAATGTGGAGGTGAGTGGGAAGCACTGACTCCGTATTTGCTTAAAGTTGAAGTTTTTTGAAAGCTAACATGAAAGCTAGACATTCTGTCCTCAGTCCTGGATGTCCAAACTCTTGTAGGTCTTATCCTCCCCAAAACCATAGAGGAAAGCTAAAGAGACTTTGTTCCCTAAAAGTCAAAGGAAATTATTAATTACATTAATGATGCTAATAAACTTATTGAATATTCAATTAATGATACAGCTCCACATTTTCACAAGTCCTTCAGTGATTAAAGCATCCAAGTTCCTCTGACTTTTCAATGGCTTGAGCGTTTATGTTCCATAATAGTAATAGCCAAAGTGATATGCAAAGTTTGTAAAAACATTAAAGCATGTTCAGATTGGTTTATTCTGGAAATTCTCTTGCTGTTGAGGAAAAAAAATCCTCAAAATCAGTGTGTATAGCAGCATGGAAGAGTACCAATAAACTCCCTCCTAACTCTATTTGCAAGAAATACCACTGCAGATCAACCTCCAAAAGTTTGGAAGTTAGGAACAAGGCAGAGTTAAGCGTGTTGCTCTGCCAATTCTCATGCTTTAGAGCAGATATATAGCCTCTTCAATATGAGAATAGATTAAAAAAAATTTAAAAAAGAGTTGTTTTGGAAATTTCAAAGTAATATCTTTAATTCATATGGAATCTTCAATGTCAAAAGATTTCATTTTTTTGTTGATGTGTCTTCAGAGCATTTTGTGTTCAAGAATAAATTATGTTTTTATCTGTATCAACACAATTTTCATTGACTAATTTCAGGCAAGAAGAGACAGAAGGAGGGGAATTGAGAAAAAGAAAAATTGATACTAAAGCTTAAGTGAAATAAAATATTTTATTCCAATGCAGCTGAAGAGCATTTCATTTGAATCACCATGACTTCACTTTATTTTTTTACAGTTTTCGACAAAATTCAGGTTTTTGAAGAAGAAAAAAAAAACAACAAGAATTATCCAACCAGTTCTCTTGTGAAGTCTCATCTAATAGACTCTGTACTGTAAGGCCCCTGTAAGTGAATCTCTGTCTGGATAGTAGAAGTAGCCAACTCAACCCAGCTGCCACACCAGCTCCTGGTTTGGGGGAGCCTCCATGTTTTGTGTTGGCTGTTTGGGCCATGCAGCTTTCCCCCAGACAATCCACTTCTGCAAATGAGGGTGATGCTGAAGCAGCTGCCTAAATCGGGCACTGTGTCAACAATTTAAATATTAACTGTTCCATGTGTTCCCGCCAGCCTGTGGGAAATGCAGTATCAGCCAAAGGATTTAACCTTGAATCCCGCTCATGGACTTTTTCCCTCAAACAGAGCTGTGCAGTCACGAACAGCCTGGAGAGAGCCCACATTCCCTTCCAACAGCCAGCTCTGTCATTCCGTTTCTCACACCAAAGGCTATGTAGGAAGACAGGGTTTTTCCATGACTGCAGGGTCTGTTTGGCCAGGCTGCTGCAAATACAGCACAAAAGTAACTCAGCGTCACAGGACGTGTCTGGTGAAGGGATTGAAGGCTCCTTCTCCATAAAACTGAGGACCTATTACCTACAAAACAGAGGCTACTTGGCCAGAAAAAAAAAATCCTAAACTAAAAACAATAAAACCTGCTTCATACAAACACTATGAAGTTAAAGTTCTTGGGATCAAACAACCCAGCAACAGATATTGCTGACAAGCATTGTATCAGGCTCTGCACCAGCTTTGATTAATTTTTGCTTAAGTTTCGACATCACACTAAACACAGTGCAGGAGTCTGGCCTTGCAATACTGAAGGCACAAATTATGATAGCAAGGTCTATAGCTGAGAAAATAGTCTCCAGAGGAGTTCCTTGTTAAAAATGTGACTTATAAAAGCCACTATGGACAGCGATTTTATACAATCATCTCAGTTTTAGGACTGAAAATTCATCTCTGTAGCCTGTTTTAAGTATTACTCTCACTTGTGTATTTACAGGGCAGATCCTAGACCAAGATTTAAGAGAGCTCCCTAAAGCTCATTCTACTGTGTCAAGGAAGAGTCTGACTTCAGACTGTATCCTATACCATACAGAAAAAAGATCCACCTATCCCTTTCCTCTGTGCTTGCACTCGTGTAACAACAGAAGAGTTCGTCCTCAGCACTCACACCACTCTCTGAGGAGATGCTGTCAGGTAAACATACAAGACCAATTAGAAAGTGTAAGTCATTGAAATAAGAAGCAGTGCCAGCAGATAAGACAGACACAAGATTGTGTCCTTCATTCCCCACATCTAAAATCCCTGCTGCACAAGCCCTGAAGGAAGAACTCTCTCCATGCACCACATTTTGGCGATGTGATACAGAGCTCACAGTGTTTGGAAATGGCCCATCCACTGTGTGCCCGATCCCACGGGGTAGATCCATCCTCACCCACCCACATCCTCACCCACCCACATCCTCACGCTGTATATTCTTTCACTCCGTGGGTTTGTTGGTGAATGATGAGTACATTTTCCGCTGGATTCATCTCCCTGTTGCTATGAGGAGATGCACCCTCCCCAGGGTGCTGTGCAAATCACAACAGGAGCAGCTGCTGGATTTCCTAAAAGACTGAGTTTAAAGGCAGGTGCTGCAGGTACAGGTACAGGTGGAGGTTCTTTTTAGAAGCGGGCAGAAAGTCAGCACTATGCTGACCACCACTGGCCGTGCTCCTGCAGGAGCAGGGGCTGCTGCAGCATCTCAGTTCTACACCTGGACCCCACCATTGATTGAATGACAGAGACATTCCTCGCCTGCCATGCACCTGCTGGCAAGAAGATTCTTCTGCCTAGCACTGGATATACACAAATACTATACCATATTTTTATTCCTAGTCACTATTCCTTTTCCCAAGGCAAGTTTTGGGGTTTTTTATTCTAAAATTTGAGCAAAATCCATTCTGCCATTTTGAAGTCAGATGGATGAAAATAAGCCAACTTTAAATAAGAGTTGCCAAGTGGTTTAATTTAATTTGGTGAATTAATCATGAGCTTAGTTCTAAGTCCTTCTTCAAAAAAACAACAACATGTTCTTAGATTCTTGGGAATATATCCAGGGCTGCGTTTGCATTTAAAAACAAAAAGTAAGTTTCTGTCATGGGGAGATGCTCTCATAAATGTGACTGCTGGAGCTTGTTAGCAGAAGACAAATTAAAGGAATCTGTCATAAAATGTTTATTAATCAGGTTATAGGCTTCAAGTCAAAAACAAGATTTTGGAGAAGTGGAAAGACAAATAACTCATGGCTGCTGAATATTTGTGTCTAACAGAATTTCTGTACCCAGTCCAAAATCTCCTTTCCTTTCCCTGTAACAAACATAGATGTGCCCATCCCCCCAAATCCCCACAGGAGGATATAACTTTCTCCTCTTGGACTCCCTCACAGCTGATCGGCTTTGCTGGACAAAGGTGTAACTAATGCAGCAAAAGCAAGGATGGCACAGAAGTACATGACTGCTCATTTTTACATTTTTGTTGGACAAAGTTTCCACCTGGCTTCCTGTTACGAAACAGTGATGATGATTCACATTACTGGAGCATGTGAATGCCCCAAGGAGTATGTGAGCAGAGCAAGAGTGACCACCCAAGAATGGTATAAACAAGAAAAACAGAAATGTAGAGCTCAGGTCTCCAGATCCCCTGACGCAGGTCCCATTCCACTAGAGCACGGCAGAATCAGAGCATCTGTGGTCTTGATGAGGAATGTAGAAGGATTCTTCCTTCAGAGAAGAGCTTGCTCTGCTCTGGTGATGGTTTGGAAAGAGCAGACAGGATTGTCATTCCAAAGAGAGGACGTTACTTACCAGTAGAGCTGTGGTGGGAGTAGTGGGATGCATAGGAATCCTTGGAGGCAGGATGAGGTATCTGCTGTGCAAATTGGTAAGATACTCCCACAACCTATTATGACAATGTGAGTGCTGCAATGGCAGAAACTGTTTTGCACCCTAGATCACCCTAATTGTATGAAAAGGATGTTCACAGGAGGGTGTCATGGTTTAAACTGAAAGAGGGAAAGTTTAGATTAGATATCAGGAAGGCATTCTTCCCTGTGAAGGTGGTGAGACCCTGATACAGGTTTCTCAGGGGAGCTGTGGCTGCTCTGTCTCTGAAAGTGTTCAAGGCCAGGTTGGATAGGATTTGGAGCAACGTGAGGTAGTGGAAGATATCTTTGCCTGTAGCAGGGGATTGTAACAATGTGTCTTTAAAATTCCTTCCAACTCAGGCCATTCTATGTTAAAACAGAGGATATTTCACCATCACCTCACCACCGTACATATTTTCACACACATTGTCCTACTTGCCACTGTGCAAACTTCATAGGCAAAGTCATGCTTAGGTGCTGAGACAGTGAAAAGCATCTTTTCCACAGACCTCAGAGGTGAGTGGACAGTGTTTTATGTTTTTGTAACCATTCTTTATGGCAGGGAAGGGATTGATGTGTAGACAGAGAAAAGGAAGATGAAACTTTCTCACCACTGAGGGAGTCTTTTGCAATTTCCCCTCAAACATGTGCCTAGTACCTTTTGTTAAAGAAGGTCATTCACAGGATAATCCCCTTCCATATGCAGTTCTCCAGAGCTAGCTAGATGTTCCTGTTTGGCTTATAAATCACAGAGGCAGCTGTTACCATCAGCATTTTCCTACTCCCTTGAAGAACAAACAGCCACAGCAGCTGCTGAGTCTGAAGTTAATTTCACAAATTAACCTGAGAGTATCCCACAGTCCCAGGACAGCATCCCCACCTGCTCAATGCATCTTCCTGGGAGGGACAAAGCTTGCAGCCTCAGCACTTCTGCAAGCTTTCCAGGAGGATGGAAAGTCTTAGGAAGGGGAAACCTCAGCTGGCTAAGTGTTTCAGCCAGAAGGCAAAGAGAGAAGACATGATGTATTGTAGAAAGGCAGAGCAGAAATAAAATGCAGAGCAGAAATAAAAATGAAAGGTTCCTAAGAGTATGAATGAAACATAGAAGGACATTCACGGTTGTCAGTTATGCTTAGAAAATAAAGAAATAAGGAGTAAATCTGTAGCTGGAAGAACTTTGGACCAGTGACAGCCAACCAAGTCACAAGACCCAGAACCCTCTGTAGGTTTGTTTAGTGTGCTGTTAATTTTTTTCAGTACCATGATAGACTCACACACACCAAGTTTGCCCGTGGAGATTTGTCTTTGCTCTCTTTTTTTGTGTCTGGGGTGTGGAAGTATCTTGTGAACTCTACTTCTCCACATTTCAGCTGTAGAGGTTAAGCCATGATTACTGTGCTGTGCCTCCCCTAGGACTTTGTCCTGGTACAGAATGTGCTTCTGTTTCTGGGTCTGTGCTCAGCTCTGTCCTGACTTGCTGGTGGGATTGGCGCTGGATTTTTCTCTTCACCTCAGATTTGTCTCACAGTTCCTGGGCTATCAGTTAATCTCATTACCTGTCCTCCTTGCTTGGGTACAGTGAGACTGTGATTACCTGTGGGACACCCCATGGAGCTCTGCTCCTCCTGCTCCCTGTCATCACAGAAGATCTAGTGGCACTTGGTAACTGGACATCTGGGACAACTCCTCACTTTTCAAAGGCAACATCTGAGACAGCCAAAACACATCTATTGAAAGCCCTGCCCACTGAGGTTGAGCCTCAGCTCTTGGAGAAGGGATGAGGTGGCAGGTTCTTTAAGGAAATCTCAAAGTGTGCAAAAGGACTTCCTGGGGTGTGATAAATGTGCTCCATGGTATCCAGTGCTTCAGAGTTCAGGATTCACAGGGTGTTTCCTGATAGTGAAATTGTTGAGCTCTGTTGTCTCCTTGCTCATGAAGTGGTAGAAAATGGGACTTTGTGAAATGACACGCATAACTCCTGCAGGCACTGCACCTGAGGGGGTCAGGCAGGCAAAGCATTTGCTAATGTAGATGAATGAATGGTGAACTCCAGCGATTGATTTAGGTTTCTGTCCTTAGAAATCCATTACCTACATGGGGTTTGTCTTTCCACTTAAGGCTGATTAATTAAATGATTTATTGCAGTAAATACATAGCAAGAGGGAAGGAAGGTGGCTGAGGGAGGCTGAAGCACACGGAGCGGGCTTCCTTCCATTGCCAAAGGATGCCTGATTTCCTTGCCCCAGCCATGCTCAAGAGGGAGTCCTGGCCTCCTGCCTAATCAGAGGCTGAGGGATCAATATTATCAAGTGTGCAGATTGCCTCTCAATCCTTTGTAGACCAAATAGCTCTTCTCAGGGACCTTGGCAGAGGAGTTGCCCCGTGGATGTGGTTACTTTGTAGTGTGAGTGCTGGAATTCTGCATGACTAGTGCTGGGCTGGCTCCAGCTGATCTGCGGAGTGAGGATTCTAAGCAATAAATGGGACCTTTTCCTGAACATCTCGATCCCTCATTGCACTTACCAGGGAGGAAGGGAGAGAGATGCAGGTGCTTTCCTTTTCCCCTTGGTCAGCAAGCTCCTTTGATCAGGACCTTTTCTTTATGGTGCACGGGGCTATCTCATGATATTTCCGCAGGTGAGGAATTTCCCTCAACACAAACAAAAAGACCTTAAAGGCACGCAATGGAATAACAAAGGGAGTATTGAGCCTGTCTGCTTCCAACCATATCCTGTTCCTTTCCTAAGCACAAGGTCAAACCCACTTTCTACCTGCTGCTGGAGAACATGCTCTGGGGATGCAATCCATGGCCTCTACATCCTGTGACAGTGAACATTCTGTTTCTCATGTAAACCAGAAAGCCATTGAAATGGGAGGGGTGGGAGCAGCTTGATATGCCCTGCCCACCCCAGAGATGTGGGACCTGCTGCTTCCAAACCCTTCGGGCAGAGAAGGGAGCTGTGTCTGGCCACATCCTGACTGTAACTACTGAGCCTATGTTGGGATTTTTCCTCCTGCCCCAGTTCTGTGAGACTACTTAGTTTCTTAATTTATTTTCCTATGAGGCTAAAAAAAGAATTAAGCCTTCTGTATGAAATATCTGATTCAGTGTAAAGCCATACACTCTTCATCTCCCACTTTTCTGTGAGAATTGCTTCTTCACCTGGACTTCAAAAACTAGTGTTGTTTGTGTAAGCACAGCCCTACTTACAGGAGGAAATAAAAGCTCAGCATTGCCCACAGTTTTGGGCTTTGATTCTTGAACACATTGACTAAACAAAAGGAGTTTGAGCTACCCCTTCTACAGAAAGAGGATATGTTGGAAGTGTGTGGTTGACTGTGCAAGACCTATTCCTGAATGCAGTTGAGCACTTGAATGGAAAGTGACAGAGCTGAGGTGACACTGTGCATTTCTTGTCCCTTGCTCATTGGTGTGAGCTGTGCTGCACCAGCCTCAGCTACAAAGCAACAATAAGCAAAGAAATCCCTGTCTGAGCTCTGTACAACAGTCACCAAAGCTCATTGCTTCTAAACTCTAAAGACTAATTTGACATTTCATTGCAGCTCCTGTGCAGAAGCAACAGGAACAGTGGGGACCAGAGAGGTCACGCAAACCTTCAGTAGTCCTCTGGATCCTTCAACAATCAGCTCCTCCTGAATGGGGTCGTGGTTACCCCAGAGCAACATTTTGCCATGAAGCAGTGAGATCTCAGGCATTCTGCCCCTCAGATTCCACATCAGGAGGAGTTTCCTGAGTAATGTCACATTAGATTTGCACCTCATGTCTGCTTCTCTGCTGTCTTATTGAATAAATGTGCTACAGGGCTCTGTACTAGTCTCATACAGTTTTCAAAGCTCTTTTTCTTCCCAGTGTCTGTCCCAGCTTTCTCAGCCAGGATCTTCAAAAAGAATTGACAGTCTCACAGTGAAGGTCCACCTTGATCTTCCTTGCCCAGGGAAGTTGTGGATGCTATGTCCCTGGAAGTGTTCAGGGCAAGGTTGGATGAGGCTCTAAGCAGCATGACCTAGTGAAAGGTGTCCCTGCCCATGGCAGGGGAGTTGGAGCTAAAGGAGCTTTTAAGTCCCCTCCAACTGAAACCATTATTGTATGGTCCTATAATTCTACCTTTAGGACCTGATGCAGGGTCAATAATGGAAAAAGTCTGATCCAGCATGTGCAGCTCTAGTCTTGGATTCCTCTTCACACACCCCCTTCTGCACTGTTGAGGTATATAGGCTACATGTCTTTCCACACACAGTGTTGCTGTGGTGGTGTTAATTCAACTGGTGATAAATGCCATTATTTTTGGTCTCCATCCTGATTGTACCTTAGGTGTCTGTGCCCGCAGGGAGAGCACATCAGGCTCAAATAAAGAGTCCCCGTGTTTAAAGGGGTAACAGGTGGCACTATGTTATGTAGGGGAGTGAAGAGTGGAATGGCCATCTCAGAAGATCCAACACTATGCCCATACTGAAGACTGAAAAGAGAAGTCCTTTTGGGGAAGGCTGTGGATAAGCTGCTTCTTGAGAGACTCATCTCTTGGTGTACATAGCTACACTCATCTTTACCTGGTGCTTAATCCCCAAGAACTCTGGATCTGTGACTTGGTTTGGTCTATTGTGCTTGGAGATGAGGCTGTGGCATATGTTCTGCTTTTCACAGAGGATCAAGAGCTCTTCTTGGGTCTATGTACTTTGTTTCTGATTTAATTTGGTACTAATTAATTTTCACAGTAAAAAGATGGGAGGCAGAATTGCAACAGAGGAAATTCTATTAAATAAAAGGAAAATATTTCCACAGTTAAGGCCAAGGTAGGCTATGGGATCTCTGTACTCGGAAATACTCATAATTTGACCTGAGGACTGAGTTACTTTTGACCAAAGCAGGAACATCTTTGGAGGCTAGACCATAGACATGCAGATCTCCCTTCCCATCTGAGTTATTCTGGGATGTTGTGAACTCTGAGTTGGCTCTTACATTGTTTTCACCTTCTCCTCCCTCTCTATCACCAGCCTTCAGTGTTGGGGATCTCCCTGGCACCACAAGACCTAAGGACATGGTCCACACCAGGGGAAAGAGCTCAGGTGTGCAGACATGACTCTGGAATAGGATTCAGTGAAGCAAACTGATTTGAGTGGAAGAGAGTAAAAATAAAACACTGACTTTATCAGTGGTCTGTGTCCAGAGGCTAACAAATTAAACCAGAAACACACACAAGCCTTGGGATGGGGAATTATTTAATCAACTGGAATTAGCTATGGGGTTTGTCACTTCAGCTTTTTGTGTTTGGACTGATTACAATTAAAATGCAAAGTTCTGACTGCTTAAGTGCTCTGTGCTAATTGGGGGATCAGTGAGCTTTATTTTTTCCTTTCTTCCCTAATTTCTTTCATGGCTTTGTTTCCAGTGCAGAAGGTGTGGCAAGCCCAGGGATTTGAAATGAGGGAGGGAGGGAGGTGGGCAACTCTGCCAAAGCTGGGGAGAGGGAAGCAGAAGGTCTTTCCCACATAGAGAACAAACCTTTGTGAAGGGATATGATAATCCTACTTTCCTCTCCTGTGGTTACTTTTTAAGCTCTGGTCCAACAGCTCTGGGATTCCATTGAATTAGATGGTTGGTCAATAGTTTGCATGTTTTTGCAGCTACTGTGTGGTGAAAGAACTGTTCCTCAGAGCAGCCCTTTTCTTCACCAGTGGGAGCTTTTCTCGGGGAAGGTCTGGTTTTTGGAGAGGGCAGCTGAAGAGCTGCCACACCAGTCTTTACATATACCCTCCTACAAGCAGCTAGCAGCCCCTTGCTTTCATTCCCGAGGTAGATGTGAGCAGCAATTAGCACACCCACATAGCTTCCCCAAATCAGCAAGATGCTTCTTTTCCCTGGAAGGGAGAAATCCCACTTGGATTGCTCCAGTGAACAATGAAAGGAAACAATCTAAGGTCTCCAACATGCACAGAGTGCAGACTTCATGCACAAGTGGTATCTGGGGAAGAGTCTTGCACGTGGTGCCACTGCATTAGTGATGGAGCCAGTCCACAAGGTCAACCAGTGTACTCCTGGTGCCAGCAGGGACCACCTTTGTGGTGGAGTCAGGATTCAGGGGCACTGAGGCACTGGCATCACAAAACAAATAGCATCAACTGCCATTATGAGCAAATGTTGCTATCCCCACCCAAAATTTACTTTGTCAGCTCTGCCTCACAGAGGGCTGTGGTCAGCAGTGATGGGGAACTGAACAAAATCACTTCTGTCTGCTGAATTTATCTTTTAAGCAGCTGACTGCTCCTTATGCTTGTGCCTATCTCAGCCCATTGACAAGGTGACATGTTACCCTTTCCTTTTTGATGGAGAGCTGAGGCCTAGAGCACACCTGCAATCCAACAAGGTGATGCCAGCACAGCAGGGAGCAGAGCCAGCAAAAGCCTTGTTAATCATGTCAGAGAGATTTGCAGAGTGCAGTGAGGACTAGCAGAGGGAAAGTTAGGGATGCAGGAAGTCACAGGAGGGAAAATGGTCCCAGAGAGCCCCTCCTCAGAGAAGTGTTACAGCAATCCTCTACAAACTCCATGACAAGCTCTGGGGGAGGACAGGCATTCTACAGGCTCAATATCTCCTTAACCAGAAGCAGGTGCAGCACTTAACAAATTAAATAAAAACCCAGGCTCCCCACTTTGGGTCCCAGGGGCTCAGCCACAGAGTACCCTATGGTGCATCTTCTGCTCCTGTTCCAGTGGTCTCTAGAGATGGGCACATATGTGTGAAGCATGTTCACCTTTTTGTGGGGTTTTTTAATGAATTCATCAAGGTTTACCACGAGAAAAGGAGGAAGAAGAAAGGAAAGTGTCTTCTGATCCTAGTGGGGAGCGTGGGGTAGTAGTTGAAGAGGGCAACGTAGGAAGCCTGTAGCTGTTAGAGCAGAGGTAGTCTGAATATACTTGCTGATGTCCATGATCATTTACCTTCCTCCATTGACTATGCTTCTCCTAGTTTCCCCACAGGCAGAGCTTGCCTCACCCATGGGATACAGGCACTCATCAACCCAAATCCTGAGCCGAGATTCACATCCAGCAAAGGATGGCTGTGTGTGAGGCTCCCCTGAGTAAGCAAGGACTGGCCAAGCCACAAAAGGACCATGTCCAGAAGCCAGTCCAGGTGTGTTTCTTCATATTCCTCCTCCTAGGCTGAGTTTCTGTCTGTAAGCACAGCCCTGTCCTGCTCATGTGAGCTGGGAACAGTACAGGGCATCTGTGTACCTGATACAAAAAGGAGGAGCAGTTGATTCTGAGTCGTATCATCATATTCCTGTTATTTTCCTTGCTTGGGGATGGTAGGGAACAAGTACTTTTGTGTTCAGGAAGCAAGATGGTGGGTGCTGGTGACAATCTTTATGCATCCCTTTGTTGTTTAGCAGTGGCCACCCTGTGTTCTGAGGTACCCAAGGAACAGGCCATGCCACTCCAGCAGGAGGGCAGGACCAGCACCAAGACTCTTGTTCTTGGTGGGCAAAACCCATCTGCAGAAACTGGCTCTGGCATGTGCACACTGAGAACTGGTAGCTGGTTTAGATTTGGAAATGTACCCTGTGGTACCTGAGCACTCAGGGAGCAGCATGATACTGAACCTGGTCCAGCTGCTCCCTCGCTGCTCCTACTTTAGGCTTGGGGGCAGCTGGGTGAGGCCAGAGGTTTCTGTTCCTAAGTAAGCTTCCTAAAAAGGCTGGCAATTTGGCTTGAAACAAGAACCAAAGTTGAGATCCGAGTCCTTGGAGCAGGTTGCCCTCCTTGAGAAGCCCACAGGCCACCTCCTGTGCTTCCTCCTGCACTGAAGGTGTGACCTAAGCTGCAGGGTTAGCAGGTGACCCCCAGATCCTTTTGGGAACAGCTGCCCAGTCAAACAGGTATGCAGCAACTGCACGCAGCATCCATAGTTCCCCTGGGGTGTGTGTCTTAATTGGAGGTCCCCAGGACTGGCTCCCCTTAGGGGTACAGGTGTGTTTGGGGTGTTGCTATACACACAGCTCTCACTTTCCCATCGTTTCCAAAGCAGCAGGTAAATATCTAATGGAAATATGCTGGACCAGCAGGGAAGGAATTTTTTTAACATCTCAATTCAAAGTGCTGTAAAATGAGGTGTTACTGAGGCAAGCTCTAAAGTAAAGGGCATGAGGGTTTTCAACACGTATTCCTGAAGGAAAACTCAGAGGCAGAAATAAGCAAACCTTCCTTGCCTAGAAGCCCTGGATTTTTCTTTTTCCCACCTTCAAACACCTAAATGGAACCTAAGAAGGACATGTCAGCAGCAATACCAAGTCATGTGCTTGAGAACAGCCTTGGGTGCCAAAGGCACTTTCCAGAAACCACAGGGAGACAAGGTAACCAAGCCAGTGCTAGGATCACCCTGGATTCTGTGGGAACTTGGTGTGCCTAGAGTAGGAAGGCAGAGCTGTGATAAGAAGGAGACACTGGGGTCTCTCTCGTCGTCTAGACCAGTGTACAGCTGGGAAGTTCTCATGGATCAGAAAGCCCAGTCTCTGGAGCTTGTAAGGGAAACCTAATGTGCCAGCTCCTAAAGACCAATTTGATAAGATCCCAGCTGGAGCAAATGCAGAGAGAGTTGCATTCAATGTAAATAATTTTTGGAAAGTGGAAAGTACCTTTAATGGCCTTTTTCCTAAGTAAAGTGATGAGAACAGAGAGGGAGCCAATTGCTCCAAAAAGAAAATGAAACTAAACTCTACTTCCTGAGTCAGAAGCTGTCTTCTGACCACAGAGACAATGAGACTTCTACTTGAATGTGCTGGCTCCTTACCTCAAAAGTGATTGGGGCAGCAGGATGAGGTTGGCTTCTTGTATCTCACTGCTGTCCAGCTTGAGCCACCAGCACTCGGATGTGTTTGGAAAGAATTTGGGAGTATTTTTGGGACCCAAGCAGTGCCTCAGTCATAAGGCCTTGGACTCTGCTATTCCTGGCACTGAGATGTTTCTTGAACCAGGAGGGAGGATAGCTGCTCAAAGAAAGAGTCCATTTTCTCCTGACAAATGAATTTAAACTGAACCAGAATTTTGAGCAAAGCTGATAATAGCTGTGCTATTTTAATCCATCCGTGTCTCCCTTGCCTCAGCATCAGCACCAACGTCAAAGGCTGCTCAGCCAGGAAAGACCCTGGGTAGATCTCTAGGAGCTGGAGCTTGGCAGCAGCACAGGAGGATTGGAATTTACAGGCAGCTGCAGCCCTGTCTTTGCTAATTGGCTCTGCTCCTCTCCAGCCGAGCATAAACAATGCTGAGGAAGTTTCCTCCTGCAAGAACAAATCTCAAACCCATATAGCCTTAATAAATAAATAAGGTTCCATGCTCTGCTCCCAGATGCCATTGCAGAAACCCAGAATAAGTTCAGTGGATGAATTCCAAATAGACCAGTGTCAGAGAGAGCCGAATTTAGCCTGAATGGCAGAGGAGGGAAATGAGATGCTTCTGCACACTGCATTGAAGCATAAACATAATTTCCCTTGTGAAGTTTTCTAGTGATTCTCTGAAATATAATGAGAGGAAACTATGGTTCCTCATCATAATTTCTTTCTTTAGCTGCCTTTTGCTGTTTGTCCTAGGAGGAACACGTCACCTGTGTGTCTGAGGTGCAGTACTACACAGGAACATATCTTTGGGGTTGTTAAAGCCAAATGTGTCCCAGATGGGCTCTCTGACAGGAATGCCTGTCACAGTGCAGGGAACAGCCATCTGAAAGACCTACCATGACCCTGGCTGCAATCTCTTCTGCCTAAATTTGAACCTCACTTCTGGTGATAATCGAGAAAAACCTCTTCTTTGCTATGAACTAGGGCAAAGTGCTCCTTGATCTTTGCATGAAACGGATCAGCTGAGCTCAAGAAAATTGTAAGAAAAGCAAAGGTAATGTGGTTTTACTTCTTCAGATTCTTTTTTTCCTTGTAATTTTCCTCATTCCAGTTCCAAGTGGATTTTTTGAGCTCAATTATCTTTTCCATTGTCCACCCCAAAATTTAGCAGAAGACTGCATAAAAAAAAGTAAAGAAATAACACTAAGTGAAAGCCTTCAAGCAACACAAAACCAAAAAAGAGAAACAAGACCCCAATGCAAAAGAGTTTCTTTGTAACCAAATTGATGTCAGCATCTGTGGAAATGAAATATTTAGCCCAAGATTCAGTGCTTATCCTTCTGGTGTCAGCTCTAATCCGAGCTGCCACTTAAGGAAATGAACAAACAAACAAAAAATAGCCTAACCTTTTCCCTTACAATGCTGGTTTCAGAGATGTAAATTCAGTACTCGGAATTCATCATAATGAGTTTCTCTGCATACACCAGATTGTTCGGGGGAACTCGTGATGTCCCACCATGGCTTCTGCAGCTCTTCTGCACCGTTGCTTCTCTTTCCCTCCCTACCCTCAGCTCCCTCTCCTTCCCAAATGCCAGTGCTGACACACATCCCAGGGGAACATCAGCAGCTTCAGGCCCTGTGGGCCATCAAGATTTTTGGCTTAGTTGTTTTGTTATTTGCTCTCACTGCTGCTCTAGCCCAGTGATGGATGGCTCTGCTTGGGTAGGCAAGGGAGTAGGCTGGCAGAGAGGAGGGGGACTCGTGCCTCTCCAGATCCATGCCAAGCTCCAGGGCAGGTTTCCTTAACACAAACTTAATAATCCATCTTGTAAGGACTCTTTAAAATGACCTTTAAACAACCCCTCATGAGATTCTGTTTGGGGATTTGGTTTTGATTTATTTTTGGAGGCAGTAACAACAAAAACTCAAATAATATTTTAAGCTCTGGACACCCCAGGAGCCTCAACAAATCCAAAAATATTCCTGAAAAGCAAGACAGCGGTAGTCTGCTTTATCCATAAATGCCACAAAAATACTAACCCCAGGAGAAGCCTTCTTTTTAATGCAAAAAGTGAATACTTCTTCAGCCAATATAGAAATTGATGTAATAGATTTGACTTTCTTACCTGATCTTACCCAGTGCAGGTGCTTTTTGTTAACATACTGGTAACCTTCCTACTCCAGAATTCAACTTTGGTGTATCTTAGTCATAAGGTACCCTCTGCCACGAGGTTGTGAGCCAAGCTGAGGGTGCATAAGAGCCCACCAGCTCCCGAGTTTGTCCAGCTGTTAGCAATAAGCCAGTCTTGCTGGGTTCTGGTGAAGAATGTCCTTCAGGCAGACCCCTGGTTTCTATGCCTTAGGTAGTGATGGTGGGGACCATCTATTCTGACCTCAGCACAGAGCTGCCAACGTTACTAGACCTGGCCAATGTAGCTTTATCTTGTGAAAACCTGATGAAACAGCACTAGTGATGGGAAGCCGAGGGAATAGAATAATAAAATCATAGGATTGTTGAGATTGGAAAAGAGCTAATATTACCAAGTCCAACCATCAACCAAGGACCACCATGTCCACCACCAAACCATGTCCTCAAGTGCCACATCCACACATTTTTGAACACTTGCGGGGAAGGTGACTCTACCACTACCATGGGCAGTCTGTCCAGGGCTTTACAACCCTCTTAGTTACTAAATTTTCCCTCAGATCTGATCTAAAATTGCCCTGGCACAACCTGAGGCCTTGTCCTGTCATTTGTTAGCTGGGAGAAGAGACTGACACTCATCTCACTGCAATCTCCTGTCCGGGAGTTGTAGAGACCAATGATTTACTTTTCTTGCAGCTGAGGGTCTTACACTGATTATTTATGTTTCAGGGATAGATGGTTCGATCTCTTATTCTCCAGAGCATGGCTGGACTCTTTATCTGGAAGCTGGTCTGGAGAGAGACTTCATTTTGTCCAAACAGGCCAGTTGTCCCCACTTCAGGAAATTCACAGGCTCCCTGGAGGGCTGCCAGGTTTCCCCTTGTGTCTCTGCATTGATGTGGATGTTGGGAGTCAGTGTCCTGTGTTTGCTTTTAATGACCACAGCAATGTTCTCATTGCAGATGAGCCTGCATGTGTTCAAAGCAGCAAAATTAAATTCCCCCTGACCCCTCTTCCCAGCCAAAAATGAAAAGTACAGCAAGGTTGGAGGGGAAAAGGCACAGCTGGTGTCCTGCCTGCCCAGTCAGCAAAGTCCATCTCTGAGAGATGGGGAGAGAAGGGGTGCTGGAGGCAGAGGGGCACTGGCAACGGCACAGAGGAAGGTGTGCAAAAAGAGGGCTGAGAGACTGCATGAGAGTGATAGCAGGAAAAGGCACCAGAGCAGTGGCTGTGTAGCATCTCCATAAATCCACGGCAAAAATGTTTCGGGCTCCCAGCTCGCTGGAGGTACCACCTAAGGCTGGGGACCGCTCTGTAAAGCAGGAAAGGCCTTTTGTCCCCAAATGCCACAGTGGCCTGCCTTGTTCCTGCTGTTCCCACCAGGAGTGGGAGATCATAGAATAATAGGGTGGTTTGGGTGAAAGGGACATTAAAGATCATCTAGTGCCACTCCCATGCCATGGGCAGGAACACCTCCCACTAGAGCAGATGGCTGTTAGCATGTTGGGGTTGGAGCAGGGGGATGTGGGCTGGGCAGCCCAGCACAGCAGTGGGGGATGTGCATTTGCAAGCCTCTGGAACAAGGCAGTCTCTGTCCTTTACATTTATGCATTAGCATTTGTTTCATGTATTCTTAGTGCTGCCCTAATGCTTCTCATGGAACTTCAGGTGGGCAATAAAGCAAAAGTAACCCAGTTCCCTGTGGTAAGTGTGCTCTCTGATCTTCCACTAGATTTTTCCCGTGCTATTATAAGCCAAATCCAGGCTTTTCTGGATTTGAGTGCTTTGCTTTTAACCCACTCATAGCTTTCTTTTTACCTTTGATCCTTGCCATTGGGTAAAACTCACAGAGCAAATGATATGTACCTTCCTTCACCTTTCATTCCAATGCTGAAATTCAGCCTTAGTTTTTTTAGCCAAGTGTTTTTGAACTAACTGAGGATGAGCCTTAGGCCACAAGCCTCCAACTTTTTCCTTTCCTCTGTGAGTCTACATATAGGGTCCATTTGGTATATGAACCTTGCCTTACATGCCTTGCCTTACATAATCCTTGCAGAAAGCCAGAGAGGGGTTATGAATGTCTTGGTAAATTCTTTTATATCAGTCAGAGAATAATTTTGTAAAACCAAAAGTAGATGTGGGCCAGGGAAGGTCTCAGTAAATTAAGCATTTTCAAAAAATAATCATAACAGCCCTATATAAATGTGCTCTAAACAAAAAGATCAATCCTTTCTCCATAAATTTATGTCCAATCATAGCTCAAAATTTAACTTGCCAGTCAAACGATCCACAACGAAGCAAAAAACAAAAATTAGAAGGACAGTGTGCAGCAGCTCAAATGTTCTTATTTGGGCCACTTTAGAACTTATTTTTCCATTTAAAATTTTTGTCCTCTTTTATGCTGAAAAAAAATTACTATGAAACATCCAAACTACACCTGAACTGGAAAAAATATTTCCCGTTGCTTTTGAATGGCTCCTTTCTCAGCCTGTCAGCCACCCACCCAGCTTCTGCAAATTCCCTTTGGGCACGAATAGCCTGCCCATAGCTCATTTTTGCAGTCCTAGCTCTGCATAATGCTGCTGCTGTTCTCACTGAGGTCTGATCTCTCAGTGGGATACCCCAAGAACCACCTTTCTATTAAGCCATTGTTGGCTGGAGGGCAGGAGGGCCCTGCACAGGGATTGGGACAGGCTCCAGCGTTACAGTCTGGAGTAGAATGGCTGCAAAGTGCCCAGGGGGACCTGTGGGTGCTGATCAACAGCACCTGAACGTGAGCTGGGTGGCACCTGGGCTGTACCAGCAGCAGTGTGGCAGCAGGGCTAGGGCAGTGATTGTCCCTTTGTGCTGGGCACTGGTCAGGCCCCACCTCAAGTCCTGGGGTCAGTTTTGCGCCCCTCAAGGCAAGAAAGACATTGAGGTGTTGGAGCTTGTCCAGAGAAGGGCAACAGAGCCTTGAGCAAAGGAAACCATTTTCTCACAGCTCCCTACCCCCCGTACTTTACTTACAGAGCAGAAGGTGAAGTCCGTGTTAAATCAAACACTGTTCAAACTGGACACCATAAAAACAGACCAGTGTAAGTCCTATCCCTTTATTTTTTTCTTCCTGTAAACAGCTGACAAGCAGCATTGTGGAAGAGAATGGGCCAGAAGAAATAGCTGAATGGGTCACTGCTCTCTGTGTGCCGAGCAAACCTTGCTCTTCACATAGCTGCACCAGTTACCTGAACTGGTAGCCAGTATTTGTGCTCTCAGTTTGGGTTAAGAAGTGTTTATTTTGGAGTCATGGAACAAGATAATCTTTAAACTCCCTCCAACCCAAATCATCCTGTGATTCTCTGATTCTATGGAGTCAAACCAAGACAGCACAGAGAAAAGGTATCCAAACTGCTTTGGTGGACTGCAGTGTGTTACTCATCTGAGCTTGCCAGGAGATCCCTAGCTTGGGTGCAACCTCCAGGGAACACCATGGGCAAGTCCCATGAGTTCTTGTCTCTCCTGAGATTTTTGGGCTCTGTTTTCAGCACTGACCAAAGCTTAGAGAGAGACATCCATGAATACATTAAGTAGTGGGCATGTGAAGGCAGCAAGTTAATTCAATTGTACTACAGCTGAGGTAGATTTAGATCTCTACAAAGTCTGGCACTGCTTCCTATTTTTCACCCAAAGTGTTCTCTTCAATCTTAAAAATGGCTTTGATATGTGCTGAGCACAGGAGAGGCTGTGATCAATTTGTTAGAATGAGTTTATTAAAGAAGAGAATCCTCAGAGGAAGAAATTGGGAACATGGCACCTGTAATTATCTTCATCAATTGAGATGGATTCTGAAAACCTGACTACCCCCCTGTAGCTTTGCTGTGCTCTGGTCTTTCACACATACATACACACACACACACTATATCTCTGAGCTGTACTGGATGACCTGCTTTTTTCCTCTGAGCACTGGGAGATTCCTTCCTCTCCTCTGCCCACCATGTCATGAGTAATCAAAAGAAATATGCCAAATTGATGAAAATTTTCCTTTTAGAAGAAGACCCAACCTGCGTGCAAGTTTGGGTCAAATTCCACAGTTTCAGCCAAAAGCAGGACATGTTGAAACATTTTTGTTTTGACATCAAGCTGAAGTGTTTTGAAATGGCCTTTTTTAAAATTTCGGAACTGATGCAAATTTTGTTTAACATTAAAAACCAGACTAGAAAATAAAGGACATTTTTCCCTTCCTGTTGAAGGGACCACTTAGGCTTGACTTTGTTTCACCAAAATGGTTGACCCAAATTTCCTCTGATTTCTTTAGGTTCAGCACTCACAGGAAAAACAGTGTGTTCAACCAGCTGTAATTCACACATCTCTTCTAGTTTCTTAACTTCTGCCCTGGCTTTCCTTCTCCATGGCCTCTTTGCTTTCTTTCCCTCTCCAGTTTAGTGCCAGCCCTCACTGAACCCCCTCTGTTTGTGATACACTCTCTTCTCTCAAGGCTGTTTCTTGGTGGGGGGCTGTTTAATTGTTTGGCATAATTCCCTTATTATTTAGCACCACAAATATATATACACATAATAGGAATGAATAATGGATGCTAATAATGCATAATTAATTCATGATAAGTGTCTGTTACAAAGTCAGCATCAGAAGCGGGATCTCCATGGGGAAATTCCCCATCCACGTCTCAGGCTCCCAATGAGGGGTTTGAAAAGACCTGAGCTCAGTGTGTGCCAAGGTGCCTCCTGCATTGTGGATGGGGGATATGGGGGAGGAGAAAAGACTGACCCTGTGCACTTAGAGCAGAGGAAAGGACTGAAAACTGCATTGCCATGATCTGAGTTACTCCCATATAGCACTGTGTGAAACTGGGCTGGGGATCAATCCCTCTCCTACCTGCTTCTCATCCTTTCCGCCCTAGGACAGGACATCAGATCAACACCAGCTGTTCTCCAAACTCCTACTGCTGTCAGAGAAGACCTGGGCAGAGCCTCCTCCTCCTGCTTAATCGCATTTGTTCCCCATGTCACCATCAGTGAAGTTGGCACTTGCACATGACAGCTTTGATCTTCCCAACTGTGCTGTGGGAAGCCTGGCAGGGCCGTGGTTGCCTGCTGAGGACCATTAAAGCCCACTTGTTGATGAACCCAATGTCTGAGGCTCTTTGCACTGAGTCCAAGAGCCAGGATTAGCCTCAGATATGAGCAAGAGTGAGTTCCTACAGCCCCTAATGCCTGTGCTGCCATCCAGGGGGCACTCACGCCTCCTCTACCTCTTGTGCTTTCCACTGAGCATTAGCAAAGCCACAGATGGACTCTGGCTGGGGCCAACCAGAAGGATGTGTGTGTTGATTGGAAAGGAAGATCCAGAACAAAGCCGTTTCATTCTCCTGAGTGCCACTGCCTGTCCCCAGTTAATAATTCCTGCCCATGTGAACAGGGGCAATACCCCTCTGAAGTTTACAGGATCTGCTTCTGTGGTGAGTATGGATCTCACATGTGTTCAGAAGAGTCCTCATTTCTTCCCTGACAAGAAGGCAGAGCACTGTCCTGTTACAAGTGGACTGCAGGCATGACTGAGACCATAATTCCGGGGTCAGCCTTTACATCCTTGTCACATCTGTGAGGATGAGAGATGCAGTGTAACATAGATCATCTTAGTAATGACCCATAAGGGAGCTTGATCAGGCTCTGCCCTCAATCATGGGCATGAGGGACCCCAGCACCATACAACACCACCTTCTGAAGGCAGCAGTCAGAGGCTCTGACAACCGGCTCCCACTCAGTTTCCACTGCTGAAACCAGACTTGCAAGGATCAGGAACTAATAACAGCTTGAAATACTCAAACAGCACCACAGTGCTAGTGCTGAGCAACCATACAAAGGCTTGGCTGAGTTGTTCAGTAACTTCTCTGCTGTTCAGTTTCCTCTGACCCTGCTTCCCACATGTCCCTGTTTCCAGTTTGGCTGATGTCAAATCTTACAGGCTACAGCAATGCTGCTGCTCTCCATTGCTGTTCCCTCTGCTCCCCCTTCATGTTTGGCTCTACACTCCTCTCCGCTTGTCATCCCTGACAGTGGAGCAGCTGCTGTCAGCCAAAGCTTTACTTGAAGGAAAAAAAAAGTTTAAATTGCTCCAAGAGGAACTCTTCTGAAGTTTGGCTGAAAGAAACTGAGTTGCTTAAACCAATTCTCCAAAAACAGCAGTAAGCAGGGTGCCCTTGCATGATGCAAAGACAGAGGCAGAAAGTGCAGGAAATCCCCTATAAGAAGGATCTGATCCTGAGTTATGTTGAGGACCACATTCATGTGGGGCCAGTCTTGCCAGCAGGAATGGGAATGGTGAGGGACAGAGCTGGGCTGTGAAGATGCTGGACCCAGTGGACCAGCATTCCAACTATGAAACTGCAAACACATCTCCTGACCCAAACGTGCATCCAACTTGGCATTTATGTCTTACAGAACATGGCTGTTCTCCCTTCCCTTGCCCATGAGACAATTAGCAAGATCTGACTCTTCTTTCCCCATGTATCCTCTCTCCCTGTGGGGCCACACTGCCTAGCAAAGCAAGACACATTTATCCCTTATCCCCGTGTCTCCTTGCCATAATCTGCTCCCCGCACACAGGAGTCTTCTCCTTGCTGCTGCCCTTTGCACAGCCCCATGCCACCTTCCAAGGGATGGGAATGCTTTTCTTGTGCCACCCTGCAACACAAACATAAGGGAGCACTCCTGGCCCCAGGGACATGGTCCCATCCTTAAAGTCAGCCATACCACTAGTACAGCTTGTCCCACATTTCCCCAAGTCAAGACTCATTCTACAATCCTACCATGGCAAACTTTTCTCTCCCCAGCCTTAGCATGTGCTGCCTCCAAAATTCCTGCCTCAACATGATGTGGAACAGCACCAGCACACAAAAGGTCAGCTTTCCATTCTAAGCAATTCAAGGCATTTAAGATGTATCAAAATCAGAAAAAGCTCATGATTCTGCACCACATAAAAACATGGTAAAATTGCAAAGATGTGTTTGACAAATCCATCAAGTTACATCAACAGAGAGCCTGGTGTTTCTGGATTTCTCCATGCATGCTACTGAAAGCAGTAGGAGTTTGCCAGAGGCTTTCACCAGAGCTGAGCTGCACCTTGGAGATGCAGCTCTCCACAAGATAATCTTAAGCTCACAAGCAAGCACATGAGCTGTGCAGTTTTATCCCCTCCATCTTTCCAAAGACAGTAAAAGGGCTGTGCAAGGGACAATGGAAAGTGTGGTTTGTTGTACTTCTCACCTGACAGGTGACTTATTTCCTTAATTTCTGGATTTTCCTGCTGCAAACTACCCACACATACTGGTTTTCAGCCATTGCTGTTTATCCAGTGACAGTCTGAGCATAGGAGCGGATTTTTCTCTTTTCATCCTCCCTTTCCCATCTTTTCTACCCATGAAATCTAGCAGGAAAGGAAAGGCAAGCTACCATGCCATCTTTGCACAAAGGTTCCACCAGCCCCAGCCCTGCAGTTTCTGCAGCACTTTTCCTGCTCTGTCAGGAAATGAAATGGCGTACAAAGGGTGACAGGCTGGCATCCAAGAACAGACAGCTCTTCAGAAGTCTGCCTGGGGAGAGACAGGCTGCCTTCAGACAGAGCTGGGCTGTTTGTCTTTCCAGCTCCCAAGATAAAGTCAGGAATTGTTTTCAAGCAAATATTTAGGAAAAGGGTAGACTGTTGTATGAAGATGAGTGAGAAAGAGATGTGAAAGCCTGACAGGGCATAAAATTAAGCTTCAATGTTTGCTGCTTCTCTTCCCTGCTATGTGTCCAAATCTTTTCTTGGACAAAACTGGCTGTACAGTCAGTTCTGAACTGGCCTGACTGCAAATCCTCCACTAGAGTCTCCCCTGAAGTCCTTGTAACCCAGGGTGCGTGAGAACAAAATCAGGTCTGTGATGCTCATTTAGAGACCTGTGACCATCTGGCCATGGATGATAGCGGGGCGTATTTGTATGGGAAGTGTAGGCAGGAGGAGGGTTAGTATCAGAACATCTTGATGCTCTTGACAAGAAAACACTTTTTTTTTCTTTAAGCAGTGCATTGCATGTGGTTCCTTTGCTTGAATCACTTGAGTATCATATTGGATCATATTGTACCCAAACTAATCTACTGCATCTACCAATCCATCTGTTTATGTTGAAGAATTCCCAGAATGTGAACATGTCTACAAGTGTTTTTTTAAAGTATTTGCCCTTGCTAAAGACTTCATGTAGTAATTTTGGAAGTGAAGAGTGTTGCCCTTGGTGCAACTGTGCTGCAATTTGCAGAGGGATGTGTGCTGTTCTGAGCCATGAAATGGGCAGACTGGCTGGAAGGAAATGCAAGGTGGATTGCTCCTTAAGGATAGGAGACGGCGGATCTCTTTGACATCTCATAAATTAAGAACTGTAAGGAAAGGATCTCTGGAGCCAGGAGAGCCATATCCTAGACTCTAAATGACTTTAATCCTGGGAGGAAGCAGCAGTGGGAGCTTTGGCTTATGCTACCTGCAGATCATAGAACCACAAAATCATTAAGGTTGAGTTTGGAAAAGACCTTTAAGACTGTTGAGCCCAGCTGTCAACCAGCACTACCATCCTCTTTCCCACTAAACCACATCCACAAGTGCCCCATCCACACGTCTTTTGAACACTTCAGGGATGCTGACTCCACAACTTCCCTGGGCAGCATGACCTGGCAGGTTCTGAGCTCTTGCAGGGGGAGGTCAGGCTCAGAGCTGTCTTGTGTGGGCCTGCACCCTCCCAGAGATGCAAGGTCATGCTGGGCCCTATTCTGGCCCTTATGGACCCACGATGCCTCTTTATTCAGTGGAAAACTAGATTTCCGTGGTTGTGAGGGGACAAAAGTGGGAGGGCTGTCTGGCTTTTGCTGTGTTCACTGAGTACCAGTTCTGCCCAAGCCTGACCCAAGAGTGCCTGTGGAGCTTGTGGTCTCTTTCCTCCTACAGAGAGATCTCTGCAGGTGGCAGTTTGATTGCCTGATGGTCTGTTGACAGTTAATGATTGTTACAGTTTTTTTAAAAGAATAAGTTATTCACCAATTTTCTTTCCTGTGGAGCTGAAAATAATAGCAGAATCAATCTAAACTATCTAACACTAAGAAAACAAATACATTATCCAGATGACCACTCACGGTGGTTCTGTTCATTTGCAGCCGTGGGACTCCAAAATAATTATTGCTACCAGACAAACGTGTGATGGGCTGAGACTTTGTGAGGGGAGGGATGATTCTTCAGTGGGGGTTGTGAGAAAGGAAGTACAGACACACCACGCAGTGAAAACCATGAATACACCTGCTGGTATCACGTAGGTTTAATAGCACTTGGTGTTGGCTTTTTTACTACTCTAAAGAAATACACAGATGACAGCAGTGATGTCAAAGCTTCTTTCCAATGTGAAATACAGAAAACAAATTCAGTGTGTGAATAAGGTTGTCTGGTAACAATGTGGAGTCTGTTTTCTCTGGCTGTGTAGGGCAGTGGAGAACCTACAGAAATACATGAACAAAAACATTGTCTTATAGGAAGGAAAGCCAAGGAAAAGTGAGAAAAGGAATTCAGAGTTGTTGCAGGGGGTTGTTTTTGTTTGGATATTTTTGCTGCCTGTGTCCCTTGTGAGGTCACATTTTAGCCATGATATAGTCAGGGTGCTGATAGTGTGCTCTTGAATTCTTCTGCCTTTAATGAGGTATTCCTGTCTTATGGTGTTAAAGACCAAGCTGAGATGCAGCAGGGTGGACACTGGATTAGTAGGAGAGGTTTCTAATCACAGAAAAATGCTCCCCTTTCTTTGGAGAGTGACATATCTGGAATAGCTATAACTGGACTGTCATCTGTGAAGGAAGGCTCCTACAAAGGAAGAAGCAAAGGTAAAAAGAAGGGAGGAGAGAGGCAATGCAAATGTTGTTCTGAGCAGAGAGCTGCAGACAGAGCAAGAAATAAGGGTGCAGTCCCAGAGGGAGACATTTGTGCCTGTCCTGAGCCTGGGGAGATGAGATCTGTAGATGTCAATAGACAAAAGGTTAGGAGCACAGACTGTACTTTCCTACCCCAAATGCAGCAGCAATCAGTGCTTTGACTTCGAATGACTCAAGTTTGGTTTTTTTGGTTTATCCTCGTAAATACTTGCGTGACTTCTTGGTGAGGCTAGACCTCCCCTGGCTTGTGTGCTCAGTGCAGGCTCAGAGATAAGGCTCCATTCCCTTCAGATGCTGGTTGTCTGCCTCTGCTGTCCTGCAGTAGCAGCCAAACTGGGAGCAGCTTTTCCCAGTACCATGGTTGGATAGCCTGTCCTCCTGTTGATTGCCTTTGCATTGCTTGTGATGTAGCTGTCTGAAAGTCCACCTGATGCCAGGGGTGCTTGGCTTTTGAGAGCAGCTGGAGGCCCCCTGTCAGCCTTAAGCCAGCCATTGGGGTGGTCCTTCAAGTTGGCAAAGCAGCTGGGATTGAAGGTGGAATAGTGCTATTCTCTTTCCACATCTAGGATCATGGGAGGGCACTGACATCAAGACTGCTTGTGGTAAGAGTAGATGGTCGAAGCTTGTCTTTGAGGAAAAATTACAGACAAAGCTGCACAAGCTGAAATGTGGAGACTTTACTTGCTTTCCAACAATTTCTCCTAAACTTATACCTCTTCTTCTCCTGTGAAAACGAAGACATTTCTCTCCTCTCCCTGTGGCTCAGTTTAAATCTAATGTGGTCCCACTTATGCTTAATTTGGCTTTCTATTACCCATGTCCTTTTTTAAAAAGAAAGAAATAAAAAGAATCAATGGCATCAGTAATTTCTTTTTCTAAGGAAACAGCTTGAGGATTTGATGCAAATCTGCTGATTAACTTCACCTGAGAAAAGGAAAGAAAAAGTTTAAATGTTTCCCTTGGAAAACAGCAGACCTGAACACCTGGACACTTCAGTGTGAAGTGTCTTTTTTATTTTTAAATTGGCTTTTTTTTTTTAAGTGGTTAAGAAACTCTAAGAAAAATGGTGTTATCAGGTAGGAATACTACCTCGAATGAGCACTGCTACTGTGAACCACTTGTCCTGATAATGGGAAGCTGCCCAGCTTTCTCCCTTTGTGATGAATGCAGGTGGCTCTTGCTTTTAATTTTTATAGCCTTCACAATGCAGAGAAAACTGCTTTTAGAAATCATCTGCCCGGTGACAACTAGGCTCCTGTAGCTTGAGACTGGTTTTAATGTTATTCTGTGTAATTAAGTGGAGCAAGAGGGGCTTCTGCAACTGGTAATGTTCCCTTAAATGTGGAGTACACTTAAAACAGGATTAGCCAACAAGCTGATTTAGGGGATGGAGTTAGACAATGCAATCCTCCCAAATCTGGCTTTGCATATGGAAAAGGACATTGAGGAAGAAGGGGCTGAGGGCAGACCTGCTGCCTGACTGGCAACATCATCTCTCCCCTGCTATCCCAGGCTCACCTGGAGGAAAAGCATAGAGGGTGACTGGGAAAGCACAAGCCTGGCCACCTGAGAGGTGGCTTTTGCAAGGAGCAAACAGAGACAAGGACTGGGTGAGGCCCAAGGGATGAGTGAGCAGATGCAGGTGGGGCTGTGGGTTGGGGTGGCGTGAGGAATGTTGATGGTGGAGGACCTTGAACAGAAGTTGTAATGCAGCACACCAATGCCTGGTCACCTTCCTGTGTGACCTGGAGTCACTTGCTGTCTTGCCAAGGGAGATCTGTATATGCAGTGTTTTTAGGAGGTATATCCCATCTCTCTGAATGTGCTGTGGCATTCCCTAGCCAGGGACAATTATGTTCCCTGGTCCCCAAGTCAACAGATCCCATATCCCTGAGAGCTTGTCACCTCCCCAACATAACATGAGGATAAAACAAGGCCTTTGATGGAAGGGGGGCTTTTAGACAGGAGTGAGAAAAGCGGGATCTGTTCAGCCTCGAGAAGAGAAGGTTGTGCAGAGACCTCACAGCAGCCCTCCAGAATCTTAAGGAGCTAGAAGGAAGCCAGAGAGGAAAATTGTGTAGACAGGACAAAGGGGAATGGCTTCAAATTCAAAGTGAGTAGGTTTGGATTAGATGTTAGGAAGAAATTCTTCCCCGTGAGGGTGGTGAGGCCCTGGCACAGGTTGTCTGGAGAAGCTGTGGCTGCCTCATCCCTGGAAGTGTCCAAGGCCAGGTTGGATGGGGCTTTGGGCAAACTGGAACAGTGGAAGGTGTCCCTGCCTATGGCAGAGGATTTGGATCAAGAGGATATTTAAGGTCCCTTCCGACTCAAAACTTTCTAAAATTCTACAATAAAAGAGAAAAGTGTGTTTATCCACAACTCAAATTCTAGGAGGCTAGAAGGAAGTAGTGCTTGGAATTTGAAATGAGATTTAAGGGAATAATTGTTCTGCCCTGAACAATGCCAACGAACTGGCTGGGAATAAATCAGATTTCACTTGAAGGAAGTGACCTAGAAATATATTATTGCCTGTCCCTTAGCCAAACTTCATCACCATGGGGTGTCATTGAATGGAAAGTGAGGTCACCCTGTTTGAAGCTGAGCAGGGCTCAGCTGGGGTGTGAAACCTTCTGGGCAGAGGCTTGGGAGCCTCTAAGGTGGCTTTAGTTCCAGACCATGGAAATCTCAGCTCTGGGTAGACCAGTCCTCATTGGTACAATTTTGCCTCTTGAAAATGCACACAAAATCTTTTATTAAAAGCCCTGCAGATGAGTTAACAGCTGGGAGAAGCTGGAATATGATTAATGTCTCGTGAATTAGCCCTGGAGGTACTTTATGGAAATAAGATTTACAACACTATTACACGCAGTCTTGAATGTGCTTTACATTTTTAAATGAGGGGAATGAATGTTTCTCTCTGCTCTGCTCCCTTCCCCCTTGGGCCTTTGCAGAGCTACAGAAAGATGATCCCAGCTGATTTAGGTGGAAGGGTTTGGTGCTTGGAGAGGTATTGGACTGTGCAGTTAATTGAGTGGTCTTACTGGCTCCAGTGCTTTATCAAGCAAGGAATCAAAATCCATCCTGACATGTAGGACACAATTACAAGTCATTAACAGAGAAATTAGAGATGCCAGGATGGAATGAAGGGATCTGTTGGACTGTTTTGTCCATCTTCTCTGTCAATGCAGGATTGTTTCTGACAGCATATGGTTCAGTGCCTCTGGAATAATTTAGCTCCTGACACCTTCTGAGCAGTGTGGTGCTTCAAGCAGTCCCATTTATTTCAGTGTTTTAAGTGTTCTACTTAAGTTTTTCCTTCCAGACTATCCAAACCTTGCTAGAGGAAGATGGCAATCCCTATGGAAGTGGCAGGAGGTAAAGCCCCTGCCTGGTCTGTGGAGACCTTAAGAAAAGTAAGCATCCCCTTCTGGAAGCCCTCTGTGGCTGGGACGTGGTACCCTGGCTTTACATCACTACCAGCAATATAATGAATGACTCTATATAGCAAAACTCTCCCGTTCCTTATTCATAGCATAGAGTTCTTTTCCAATCTTAATTATTCCAAGTTCCCCAAGTCCAACCATCAGCTCAGCACCACTATCATGTTCCCCACTAAAACATTTCCTCAAGTGCCATATCTATGCCTTTTTTGAATACTTCTAGGGATAGTGACTTCATCACTTCCACGGGCAGCCTGTTTCAGTGCTTGACAAGCTTTTCCATTAAGAAATTTTTCCCAATGTGCAATCTAAATGTCTGCATCTGAAGAGTAGCTGAGCTCCTGAAGTTGTGTGACCACCTTATACAACACCAACCAAATGTTCTCTCTGCTAGGGAATGCAGGAAAGACTAGAAATGGGCAGCTGAAGCTCTCAGTCTGGTGGTTCTGCTGACATAAGGCCAGAAGGTATGTGAAGGAAGGAAAAATCTCAGGAATGGACTACAGTGTATTGCTGAAGAGCAATGAGCTCCACACTCTTGTCACAAGAACTGACCACAGGAGATGAGACCATTTAGGTTACACAGGTTAATAAACCTGATGGAGGGATAAGATCTCTGGGAGAAGAGGGCAAAGCAGGTGCATCCACTTGGTTTTCTCTACTAAAGCATTACTTTTATTGTGACAAGATGATAAAAGAAGAGCTCTGAACTGGCCTTGAGCTCATACTGGTTTTGAGGCTTTTTGGGTTTTTTTACCTCAAATCCAGTAATTTTCCACAAGTGTTTATGTAGGGACTGTTTTCTTAGAACACCCTTGCCATCCATAGGCATCCTAAAGCTTAGCAGTGAGCCTTTGTGCTGAAACCCTGGTTCTGTCCCAGGTATCTTGGGTGATCATGGACCCTAAAATTATGCCAATCAAACCTGCTCTGATGTCTGGTATGATGTCTGCTCCAGGCAAGCTGAAGGCTATAACTGTTCACTGATTTACTGAATATTTTTCAGATGATTGCTTAATCTGAGAAAAATTTGGATCAGAAAGTGAAGGTGGCCCTTTACCCTAAATACAGTGGAGGAGTGGAATATTTCATCCTCAAACAGGCTTACAAGGGACTACTGTAAACTTAGCAGTCCCTTTCAGGTGTTTCTGTGACATGTCCAGGAAAAAACCTTGGTTTTCTCTCTTAATTGAATGTAGGGAAACCCAGGACCATTGGGAGCAGTGTGTAAAACATGGATAGCTTCCGGGAAGGTGGATGCCTGCATGAATATGGGGCAAAGATTTGCCTAAAGCTCCTGTGTGGCTTGGAGCCAGGGCCCTTAGAAGGGACTGTAACATGTGTTGACTCTGTCCTGTGCCTGCACCAGCCAGCTCTGCAGCAGTTACCACTGTGCAATGGGCTCTTTTAGCACAGCCGAAGAGCCCAGCTACAGCAAGCTGTGGGGGTTTGGAGATAAGGTCAGTTTGCTGGGTTTTCAAGGGGAAAGTGGTTTTATTCTGAGCTCACAGGCACAGATAGAGGGGCTGTGGTAGTGCTGGGAAACTCCTGCAGCTACAGTTGGCAGAGATGCTAAAGCCCAGTCAGTATTATTTTAGTTTCTATTACCATCTAGTGGCAAGCCTTGAGAACTGAGGACTTAAATCAAAATCAACGCTACCCCAGAAGATTGCATGATGTAATCTCATAGCTCCTTGCTCTCCTTTTAATCTTTTGCTGTCGCCAATTTTGGCTTTCAGTTGGAATTATATTTCCATTAATTGCTGGCTTCCCACAAATTCAGCCCTAATCTCCACATGAAAAATATACTTGCTTTACAGCACATGTCTTTCTCACTGTTTCACTCTCCTGCAAAGTGTAGCTTTAAGGCAGAAAAAAAAAAAAAAGTCCTAGAAGATGATTAACCTGTAAATTAATTGTAAAGTAGTTTTGGATAGATTGACTACAGAGAACTGATCAAGGGCTCTGAATATTCTGAGCCACCATGGTCTTGACAAGTTCTAAGGTCACTGAGAGGCTGCTGAGAAAAATCAGGAAGGCTCGTACTGGTGTTGCCATGTTTGGACTAGCAGGTGTTTTCTGCCCCACTCCTGAAGAGATTCCCTGGTAGGCAAATGAAATCCTGACAGTGATGATCAGGAGTTGCAGAGGACACAGGTACGTTCCTTCTTTGACCTTCCTGAAAGCTCTGTGCTGGTTAAGGGAAAAGTACCGAATCTGCAATTAGGGAAACTAATTTAAAGTGTAACAGAGAAGTACCTGTGCTGAACTTTGTTTTTTAATTTGATTGCCAAATCCAAGCATTTCGAAGGTCTTCTCTATTTTCTTAGGACAAACTAAACCCCAAAAGAAAGCCTCCTGGATTAAAATAGTTCTGTCCTCAAATACCATACGCCTTTGGACAGATCACCTGCAGGCTTGCTATACTGTCACTAACATGAACTTCATAAATCTTTAATCTGAAATTGAAATCTTCCAAGAATGCCTATCTGAAACAACATGAAAGTCACCAGAGAGAGTCCTGCACTTCTACCACAGAGATAAATAATCTTAGATTTGTATTTTTATAAACTCTACGTGATCTTCTGTAGTTCACTGCAGTTCTCTTGAAGAAATTATGGTCTACAAGTAGAAGGGCTATATTCTTGATGCTTGTCCTACAGTAACGGAGAAGAGTGGTTATGACTATTTTCAAAACAATTATAAAGCCATTTTCTAAGATTCCGACTCAATAGAAAAAAATACACTGGAAATTACTGATCTCAGCCACTGACAAACTGATTTTAGAAGAAAAGAATTATGTGTTAGATACCAGCCCCATCTAACTCTGACCTTTGCTATTTCTTGTGATGCAGCACAGCTGTGCCAAAGAAATGTGTGTGCTGTGTGCAGGCATTTTCCCATAAGGGGCATTGGGGTTTTTTCCCTAGCTTCAATTTTTCATGTTTCTGTCATACTCTGCTTGGCTCAGGGTTACTGGGTGTAATGAATGATCTAGAATTGCATAACTGGAATTTCAGAAAAAAATCAGGAGGTGAATGAAGTGTGGCTGAGGCTGGAATGGTGGAGGGAGGAGGGGTGACAGTCCTTGCACATCTGTTTAAGGAGAGGCATTTAGTAAAGGCAATGGAGAAAGACTTCTGTCCTGCATAACTTTGGATTTGTAAGGCTTTATGTGCAGTCTCACATGAAGTAGTCTTTCTGCTTTCCAAAGTTCATTTCAGAGTAAGCACAGCTGCCATTTTTCAAATGGGAAAATAGAAGGAAATGAATGGAGACAGAAAAGATAAGGTGCTTCAATGTTGGTTTTGGTCTTTCTCCTCCCCAGGATTTGACACTGCAAAGCAAGGTTTTATCAACTGCCAGGGCAAGAGGTGATCCCTGGGTGTGCTTACAAACTCCTCAAGAAATGGATGCACGTGAGTTGTCATTGCACATTCTTCTATGAAGAAAGAACAGCAAATACTTTTGGCTTAAATATCCGCCTCTGCCAACCTCTCAGCTACATTCCTGTTGCTGATTGGACTCTGTGATGTTTCTGATTCACTGGCTGTGGCAGAAGTGGTCAGTGCTTTGACTGAAAAGAAGTTGGGTGAGGTGGGGTTTGGTCTGCCTGGGATGACTAAAGGTCAGTGCCCTGCCAAATGGCACAACTTCAGAAGGTCCCAGAGGGTTTTAGGAGTGAAGTCTGGATTCACCCAGCAGCTTTCAGTTTGTGTTGATGTCCCCAGCTGCTAGGGAGCTTCACTGGTAGAGCTATAAGCATCCACAGATGGGCAGGCTCTAAATCCTTACTTCATTTCTGAGGTGTGGTTCAGATGTCTCCATATGAAACTTTCACCCATTCATTTCATTTATAGCCCACTTTTAGGAGGTAACCCCCTCCAGTCACTGCGGGGAGAAATTAATCCTGTCCTGGAAGTTGAGTACAAGTCCTTCCACCTGTCCTCCCCTTCTCAACCTTTGACTTTTTTAGGTCAAACAAAACCTTTTATCTACTTGGTGTGCCTTAAGTCTATCATGATGATAAATATAAAATAAGTTTAAAGAACTTTTCTGTATTACAATAAAGTATTGTGTATTTTCATCACATTTTCAAGCCTCTCATCCTGCCATAAGGTTATGACAATAAATACCCTGTAGGAGATTCCAGCTCTATCCTAATGATCTTTAACTTCCTGAAATGATTTTGTGAACCTTAGCCTACATTAATTCTATTTATGGCTCAGCAACCACGAGCAGGTTATATCTGATAGATGAGGCAAAAGCTAAAAAGGGAAGTTTTCTGACATCACAACAGATTTTAAAAAAAGTCCTGTGCATCTATTCTGGGAACTCAGCTGCCAGGTTGGCATACATGGGGTGTCACTGTGGCTCAAAAAGCAGCCATAACAGTTTGGGGAGGGTTCAGACATACAGGGTTCAGTTCTGACTTTAATGTCATATTTCTTGCAATAAAACACACCTGAAAATTGGAAAGAAAGAAAATTCAACCAAAAGTCTACAGTGAGGAAGGTCATTCCCAGCAGGCTTTGTAGTTTTGCACTAGCATATGCACTCCAGCTTAAGGCAACTTCTCCATCATGGAATTATTAAAGTTGGAAGAGACCTCTAAGATCACAAAGTCCAATTGTCAGCCCAGCACCACCACATTTGCCACTAAACCATCTCCTTAAGTCCCATATCCACACATATTTTGAGCACTTCCAGGGATAATGACTTCCCGACTTCCCTGGGCAGCCTGATCCAGGCTGATTTTCCTGATTTCCACCTCTGACCTGCATCCTGGCCTCACAGGGCAGCCCAGCTCTGCCAAACAACAATGCTGGTTTGTAGTGATGCACAAAGAATTGCCAGAAAACTGTGGACACCTCTTTTTTTGTTCTTCTGGCAGCAAGACTGGACAGATGGGTCACTTGGAGTCTGCCCTGTGTCCCTGGGCTGGTTCTGGAGATGTGAGTTTAGCACAGAGAGTCTCACCTCATGCACACCCAAGTGCAAGATGCCATTCTGGCTCTCTCAGTGGCCAGTGGTGCTGGCAGCCAGCACTGACAAATCGTAATGTGTGAGCGAAGAAAAAACGCCAAATTGACTTTTAAAGATGAGACATGAAAAATAAGAACCAAAGGTGCTCCATGCTCCTCATTCAATTGCTTGCTTGCTACAAATGTGATGATGAGAAAAATATCTCCCTACTGCCCAGAAATGAGGCACACAGGCATTTCAGGGCTTGCAGAAGCTTCAGATGCTTACAGTTTGCTGGTTATACTCATGTTTTGCCTTGCCTAACCTACCTCCTCGGGGCAGCAATAAAAATAACCAGCTTTAGTCCACTACTTGGCTGCTAATTGTCCACTTGTAGATCTTGGTCCCAGCTGGGCCTGCTTCTGCCCAAAGGCAGTTGTGTTCAGTAAAGTGGCTGCTCCCATTTGCAGGCAGCCTCACAATAGGAGCAGGTGGCTGCCATCTTCCATGCAAGAAAGCTCTTTGGAGAAAAGGAGAAGGGGCAAATGAGGAGAGAGGAAAAAAAAATTCAAACATAAACAAAGAATACAAAGCATCTAAGAGAGGAAAGCCTCTGCTCTGCTTAAAATTGATAGAGACCAAAAGCGTGCAGAAATTAAAAGAGAAGCAATATTTCAGGACAGGGGGAACAGGAGAAGTAGAAGAGAAATGCTGCTGCTATCATTTCTCTGCTAACCACTGCATCCAGGGCTGCCTCCCCTCCCTTTTTTCCATTTCTATCAGTATGCAACATCTAAGTATTTTCCAGTGAAGATGCAGCCCTATCTACAGCTAATTTTAGCCTCCTGATTATGACTTCCTTCAGTGAGTTACCTTGTCTTGACAGCTTACAAGTAGTATGTATTTTCCCTGGGGTGCTGCAGACCAGAGGTGGAAACCTGCAGCGAAGCACAAAGAGAGAAAATGGCAAGAAATCACTTCACGGCTGCAAGCTTCAGAGCTCTGCTTTCTTGAGCAGGTGAAAAAGGAAACTTCTAAAGTGCCTGTCACACCCTCTCACTGGTAACAGACGTCACCTGGAACAGGGGCAGCACAGAGCTTGTCTCTGGAAAGAAACAATAGAGGAAAAGTGCCACAGAATCTGCTTGTTCAACAGCACTGCTTAGCAGAAGCCAGATTTTTTGTATCAAAGGAAATTCTGCTATTTTTAAATTGTTTATTCATGCAGAAAGGTTGACAATGAAGCCTTTGAAATTTCTTGCCTTGTGACAACTTGGGAGGGAACCTATCAGTCTATCAAAAGACTTTATATTATTGTACTGAATTCCAGTATCTATTCTGTTACACCATCCAGCATCTACTCCAGTATCTCATCTCTATGCCCGCAGCATGTGTACACATGAGCAGAATAGAGAGAGTGCTTGGGCACTGACTGCTGACCTCTTTTCCACTGCAAGCATCTGGAGCCACCAAATAAAACTGATAGGAGCAGTTTGGAGACGAGAAAAAGGCTGTGATTCTTCAGTCAGTCATTGGCTCAACCACAGATCTTCCTATCTATCACAGCTGGCAAAGGTTTGCATGGGATCAAAGAGGAAAGGGTCAGCTAATGAAAGACATCTCTACTAGGGCTGCTAAAGACACAGGAATTGCATCTACTTTAGAGTCCCAGGAGCTGAAAAGGTTTTAATGTATTAGAGAGAATTAGTATCTCAGAGTCTTGCTTTACCTTTCTTCTCTTTGCTTTCAGCTTCTATTAGAACAAAAGGACTGGTGGGCAGGCCTGTGATGCATTATAACCTCCCAAACTTAGAATTTTATGCCATCTTATATTTTTTAATCTATGTATTCTAAGAAGTCTTTCTCTTTGGAAATTAAAAGGCAAATTCTTACAAAATGCTTAAACTGTATGTTAGAGTATTACTGTTTTTCATTTGTCTTTCATCATAAAATGTCAGGTTTTCATGTTGCTATTGTTCCACATTTTCACAACGTGTTTTGCCCTCAGCTATACATAATTTCTGAAGCAAATCGGTATTAGGTCAGGAATTTCCCAGGACAACGTTTAACAATGTGAAAAGTTCCTGGATTCAGATAAGGTATGAACGAATTGTAAGAGCAAGTTGTTCCATTGTGCAGGTCATCTCGTTTCAAAATAACTCTAAAAAGTGCATTTTCCAGCAGTTTCTGGGCTGCCAGGCTCAGTGCTTGGGCTGTCAAAGTAAGGAGTTTTCTTTTTAGGTATGAATATCTTGTGACTCTGGTAGCCTGAGGCTATGGAGGCTTCCCCCATCCTCAAAGAGCCGAAGCTATGGCTGACGCTTGGGTATCTTTGCTGTGGATTTCATAGCTGGACAGTGTGTTTCATCCTGTTCATCATCTCTGGACAGATGTGTTCAATGGTGCTCAACCACAGAGAGCTGCAGGCTGCTCCTTGTTTCTGAGTCAGAAGTGGCTGGGTTAAACATTGACAGCTTCAATTTACAAACTTGGATGTGTACTGAGCAAACAAAGGTCTCTGTGCAAACTCTCTAGTGATTCTACCTCCATGGAGAGGTTCACTTTACAAGGAGTCAAAAAATTCACAGAGAAGTCAGGAACTCACTGGAGAACAAATGAAGGAGTAGGAAAAATGGTTCAAACCCTCTGGAATCTGACTGCTCTTTAAATCACAGACGATGATGTAACAATTATTTGTGCAGATTCATCCGCAGATATCCAAGCAAGTAAGGTTCTTCTTTACTCTTCTAAGTGGGAGGAGAAAAGGGTGGATTTTACTTTGCTTCAATTCAACGATGGCAGAGATGAGCCAGTGCCTGGCCTATTGCTTCAGATCATACCTTGATAAACAGCCTCCTGCCTGAGTTGGGCTGCACTAGGAAATTTTTCAGTAATACAGTTTCATTGTGCAGGCACCCAGAGCATGAGCACAGGGCAGTGGCAGACCCTTCAGACCTTCCCTTCTCAGTAAATCTAGACCACCTTGATATATAACAGATTGAGACAGCATAGCAAGCAGTCATGGGCAAGAGCACTTTTTGAGAGCTGGAGAACAGTGCTTCTGGAATAGCCTGATGAAAGGAACACTAGGTAACATCTCTGCCGTTCTAGCCATACCCAGTTGCTACTTGCTTACACAGAAAGAAAAGAAATGTTTCTATGATTCATTAGGTTTTTCTCTTTTTGTTTCAGCTCAGATCTGCTGAAGGCAGTGACAAGTTTCCATCCTTCAAAAGATTCAATATGACTTGAAAACAATGAGACTTAGGGATCAGTAATTGTATTAATATTTGCCTGGCAGACTAGCTCTGAAGAGCTGATAATTCGTGTGCTCTTTCTTCACTGTGGTTTAGTGCCCATGGATTCTCTCTCTGAAAGTGTCTTGCTGCAGCATTTCTGTCTTTTGAGGTCAGTGTGATGAGCTGCGTGGGTGTTTTTAGACATGAATCACATGCAAAATGCTGATTCTCTTTTTCTTTTCTTCTTTTTCTTTCCCTGACAGATTAAAACCAAAACAAAACAAAAAACTAAAAAAAGACAAACAAAAAACAACACAAAAACCCCCACAACCAATAAAGCAGCCATCCAAATTCCCAGGCTTCTTTTTAAACTGAAAAACATGACAAAGTTTTATACTCATTAATTGCTCTCTCTCCTCCACTATGTGTCTGTGCATCACAAGAGTACCATGGTTGGTGCAGACGTCCTACATAGCAGGGACAAGGCCAAATGGCTGTAGCATGTACATACCACAGCAGGTCCTTTAGCCAAATGTGCTGTGAAATTCATCCTGCAGGCCCCTGACAGGTTGTAAAGGTAACCTGTATGTGAACTGCTCCTTGGAGACCATTTTTTGTGGCACTGGAGGTGTTGCTCAGTTTCTCTAGGTCTGTGGGTCAGCAGAGTTCCTAATGTCTGCCTCTGGATGCCTCTGCTATCAGCATCTCTTATATCAAAATCTATGCTGAAAATTTTTCTTCATTGTAAAGAAAGAGGTTGTGTTGAGTGGTGTTAAAAAAGAGGTGTCCAATTCTTCCAGGAAAGGGAGCCTTTTTGGGGTTTGGATTATCTCCCAGCTACCAGCAATGGTGATTGAATTATGAAGTAGACCAGCCTCCTGGATCCTGGGCCCTTCCTGATAGTGGAGATTGTTGTGTTAGTACTGTAATGACTTGCCTTTGGGTCCAAATAAGCAATATTTTTTTCATTTTTGCTGTGCTGGTTGTTCTTTGATTATTTAAATTGAGGT
The DNA here is from genome assembly GCA_013399895.1 of Serilophus lunatus. Lineage (NCBI taxonomy): Eukaryota > Metazoa > Chordata > Aves > Passeriformes > Eurylaimidae > Serilophus > Serilophus lunatus. The sequence continues at coordinate 437,333 of VXBA01004867.1, read as the reverse complement.
CCTCTGATTTTAAAATTGGATCTCCTTGCCAAAGTATAGTGACCTGGGGCTTTGAAATCTACCTTTGAAAGCTACCTGTGTCTGTGGGCAAAGGAAATGTAATGATTGCTAAAGTGAAGATTGTTCCAGCTGAACATAAACCTCAGCCTAAATTTTATTGCTGTCCTACCAGGGGCAAAAGTTCCTTCAGATTTACACTTGCTGGTATAGCAAGAGTTTTCTTGTGCCAGTGAACGTGTGTTAGGAGCTGGGTGGAAAGGCAGTAACTCCTGTGTCACAAGGGACATGTCTCAGGCAGAGACGGTGAGAGTTGAGGTGTCATATGAGTGTAATTTCTGCTAATTTGCGTCCCACTTTTAAATGAATGGTCCATTTTCAGAGTAGCAAAGTATCCTGTGCATGCCTTGTGACCATGTTTTATTGGAAGCAAAAAAAAATCTCAGTTGGAAACGATCTGATCTGAACCAACCTGTCTTTGACTTGAACCTGCTTGAGCCATTAACTGAGATCAAGGCCAATGCTCTGAGGGTGAACTGCTGGGCAAAGTGAAAAAGGGAATGGGGAGTCACCTGCCAGCCAAACACTGTCCCACTGGGGCAGATAAACCCTCTGACACTTCTGAGGGACCAGATCCATGTTCATCAGATAAGCTCCTGGACTGGTGATTCAAGGTAAAAAGAACAGCTGCTAGAAATCAAGTGAGTTCACACAAAAAACCTGCAAATAGAACTGCAAAGTCCTCAGATACTTGCAAATCTCTGTTCCAGCTTCCTGTGGTACTGGGCCCTTCTACATAGTAAGTCCTGGAAGAGAAAACAAGAGAAATCTTTGGAAGAAGAAAAGATCAGCAGCAAAGAACTCATGGAAATGTTTTGATGAGCTGTTCAGACATACCTGAATTGTACTTTTGGACCTGACCTTTGGTTGTCCATTCCACTTCCATCTATATCCTCTGGTAGGGAAATGCTGTCAGTGTCCTGATAAATATCATTCCTGCTTTTTTGGTGCTCTCAACTCCCCTGCCTGGGTGACTTACCAGTGCTGCTGAAGCTCAGTAACATTTGGAGCATAGGTCCCTATTAGATCTCCAGAAGGAGCCTAGGAGTGTTTGGGAGGGGTTTTTTTTGGTCCAGGACACTTTCTTTTTTGAAAGTCTCAAAACATTCTGCTCAGTAACTGTTAAGAAATCAAGTGAGAGGCATACACCCCCCTTTTTGTATCTGACTTTGGAGCAGATACCCATCTGTGCTGTTGTCTCTGGGGACAGGGCATGTCCAGTAGCACTAAGACAGCTGTGCATTTTGGAAAGAGCAGGTTTGCTTTTTTATTTTTACCATCCTCTTTAAGGATGTGTTGTTTGATCTAGAGCCTAGTGTCTCTTTCTTATTGATGAGCTGTCAGTCTCAGGGCTTGGAGCAATGCTTGGATAAAACTTCACTGACATATTAGCTGTTTTCATAGCTGATAACCTTGGTGCTTTCAAAATTCATGTCATAAAGCATAATGCATCAGCACAGGGCATCAAATGTGCTGTTGCAGGGCAGAGCTTCTCTTGGCCTTAATAGAGGCAGGTGTTCAAGAGCAAAGCAGTCACTTGTGTCAGCAGAGCCTGGGTGGGAGGTGAGGATCTTTCATTTGTGTATGTCTACTTGGTTTCCCATTAGAGACAGCAGGTATTTGGGTGACACAGGGCCAAGCAGCAGAGAGGAAAGGTGGAGACTCACAGGATACAAATGTCATCTTGAATGATGGCCCTGATGGTTGTACCTTCTGCCCTCCCTAATGGAAGCGGATTCAGCCCACCAGAAGCAGAGAACAAAGCCATTTATTATTAGTGGAAGAGCTCTGCTTGCCTTTAGCCAAGCCTCTGTCATTGACCCAACTTACTCTGAGCAGCTGAATTACAGCAGATTTTGTGGTGTGTGGTGGGTTGGCTGCTGGGAAACTCAGAGTGAACCCTCAGCTCTCCTCTGTATCCTTCAGCAAATCACAGAAGTGGATTATAGTGTCTCATTTTGAGTAGCAGAATTACTGAGCGTTCTTGACTCTACAAGGATGCTGATGGTGGGCAACATCACTGGCTTTTTCTGTCTCAGGGACCTGAACTTCAGCACAGATATGAACAGGTTCTCATTTTAATTCAAGTTAATACAGTATTTGGGATTTTACGGTGAGTACAATGACAATTATAGGAATGGAAAACAAGGTACTTGAAAAAGAGCTATCGTCAGGTATCAAATTCTCATTTGAAATGTATTAATCTTCAGGCAAATAACTTTTTTATTAAAGGAACACTGTCAAGCATTATTCTGATACTATATTTAACTTTTAAATTAAGTGTGCTCCGAGATCTTCATTTGCCGAATGATCTGAGCCTTTTGTCTGCAGCACGGTGGCAGTAAGAGCTCTGTCAAGATCTCCAGGATGTCTGTGTAATGCTGGGGAGGGGCTCTGGAGCTTCAGTGTCTTCGGAGCAAGCTGTTTAGCTGCTTTTAAGCTGAGTCATGGTCTGCACCCTCTCTATCCTTCACCTTCTGAAATGGAAAAGTCATGGAGCAGTTTTGAGTGCTTGTATATGTAAATACTCAAATGTTTGGGCTTAGAAGTTTATGGTTCTTTGTGTGGCTTGGAGCACTGTGTCGTCCTTTCTGTTTCAGGAAAGAAAGGCTGTCAGGAAAACAGATCTATTCAGCTTGCTGAGCAAGAAATGTCCAAGAGGGGAGATGAAGGGAGTAGGTGTGTAGAGGAGATGCATCTTCTTTATGTGTTGCAGTTGTAGCTGCCAGGCATGGGAGTGAGTTTTTTTCAGACAGTTCTTCAGTAACTGTTGTCTACCCAGAGCAGGTCTGTACAGACCATGCACTGAATGGTGGCAGAGGGGTAGCAATAAGGTGAAAGCCTCTTGGCATGAAGGAACACATAGCCAGACTTGGATCACTGAACAGCTGTTGGGATGTGCTGCTCCAGGCCCTACATGACAGCTTTTTCAGAGACAAAAAAAAAAAAGAGACAGTCATTCAACAGGTGTATTTCTGAATGGGGATAATGTCATGAAATGTGGGTCCAGGATGCAACCTGGGCTGACAGCTGGACCCACTGAGTATAAGGTGTACCATCATATTGGACATGCTACATCCCCGCCTAAAGGAAAGGAGATGAGTCTGAGGTTTTTTGGCTGGAGCACAGTCACTGCTTTCCTTCTCTGATACTTTCCTGTTGGAGTGGGGAAAAGTGGGCTTCCTGGGAAGATCTGCAATTAATGTTTAAGGACCAGGTGCTCTGATTACTGAATGCCTTGGCAAAAATACCACAGGGAGGAGACAAACTGATATGAGACCATCAGCAACTGACCCACTCAACTCACTCAGAGTTGGTGCTGTCCTTGGCAATGCACAGGAAGTTTAGCTCACCCCTTATCCCTAGAGCTGCTTCTTGTTGTCCTGCTCTTCTCAGCATCCACTTAATAGCCTAATAAAAATAATGAGTCTACTCTGGCTTCTGCATTCCCAACCAAGGGGAGGCTATGGCACAATATTTCTTGCTAGATAACCACTGAGTGGCATAGTTAAGCTGCCACAGCTCCAAGGTGTCCAAGAGCATTTTTGGACACACAGGTATTTGCTCATAAAGAACTTCTTGCCTGTGTTCTGACCCGCTGTTTGGAGCCACCTGGGGCTACTACAGCTGGAGCATTGAAGGGTAAGTGGGCTTGCTTTCCAGATGAATCTTCAGGAGAAGCAGTCATTGGAGCTTGCATTCTTCACCCACCAGTAAAACGTGTTGGAAAGAAGCAGACCTGCAGCATCTTTGAACACACTCTTGTGCTCGGTCTCCAGCAGCCTCTGCTCCCCTTGTTATGGAGCTTTTAATCTGCTGTTGCCAATGAATTCCACACTAGTAACATGATGCATCCTTTCTGCTTTTGGGATTGAGATTTGGAGACGGCCACATCCAAGACAATGCAACACTTGATTAATTTAAGACACAGCAGAAGAAGCCCAATTTTCAGCATACAAAGGGACAACAGCTCACATGGCTCCATTTCCTGCTTTTCACTCAAGTCCTTTTTGAGAAGATCACACTGCTGTGCTGCCAGTGCTGAGAGGCAGCAGCTGCCAGTCACATTCATCTCCCAGCTGCATCACTCCTCTCCTTTCAGTGCATCACAGCTGGGGAAGGAAATATCCTTCTGACTTTTCCTTCCATCCCATCCCCTATACAAATTATATTCTTGTACCACCTTGCTCTCTCCTTTTTGCAAAAGTGATGAAAGTATAACTTCAACTACTTACAGAAATATATTTCATTTGAAAGACCATAAATGAGTAAATAACAATATTTAAATGTAAGCAAATATTGAAAATTGAAGGCTTTGTTTGCTTTTTCTTCCTTTGTAGGACTGAGTGGGCTTGCAAAACTTGTAGGACTGCTATTTATACACAGTATCTCCAGATAATATGATTTAACCTAGTCATGTGCACTCTTACACAGATTTCACCCATTTACACACACACAGGCACCAACCCATGTAGTTTAACCAAGATCACTAGAGTATAACACAGATTGGGATGCCAGTGATGAAACCCCATCCCACCCCCAGGGGTTTATTCTCTGTGCTTTCACATATGCTCCTGTTCACACTGCAGTCATTGCCCCTGACATTGCTGGCAAGAACCTCAAATTTGGGAAAAGCTTCTGGATTCCTCTGCTCTCCATCTCCCATTGACTTGACTCAGCTTTCTAATATGATGCTCAGTAGCAATCTCAGTGGGGTCTCAGCTCCTCACTGCAGGAGCCATGCAGGGCAGAGCTGAATCATGGAGTGATTTAGATTAGCTAGGACCTTAAATCTCATCTAGTCCAACCCCCCCTGCCATGGGCAGGGAACACTTCCACTATCCCAGGTTGCTCCAAGCCCCGTCCAACCTGGCCTTGGACTCCTCCAGGGATGGGGCAGCCACAGCTTCTCCAGTCAGCATGTGCCTGGGCCTCACCACCCTCACAGTAAAGAATTTTTTCCTAATATCTAGTCAAAACATACTCACTTTCATGTTGAAACCATTCCTCGCCTTGTTCTATCACTGCATGCCATTATCAAAAATCCCTTCAGCTTTCTTTGCAGCCCCTTCAGGTACTAGAAGTGCCTCTAAGGTCTGCCCAGAGCCTTCTACTTCTCCAGGCTGAACAACAACCCCTCTGTCTCAGCCTTTCCTCATAGGAGAGATGTTCCATTTTCATGGCCTCCTCTGGACTCGTTCCAGCACCCCAGAGCTAAACACAGGCTGGGGTGACTGAAAGGAGCACGTGCTATTTGCCCACCAGCCCCCACAGCAGCGCCCTGCCCGGTGCAGCAGCTGCAGGTTGTCCTGCCCTGCACTCCAGACTCCCAGGCTGAGGAGTCCTTCCCAATACTCTCCCATGTCAGTGAGGAGTGGGGAGCTGCCCGAGTCTTGTAAATCCCGACAGAGAGTTGAGGCAAGGGAGGAAGCTCTCAGACAATCCTCATTAGCAGACCTGTATTTCATTAAGCTGTCACTGCCAGTGGACCCAACACCCCTACCCCTCACGGCAGCGCAGCATCCCTCCGACAGCCACACGATGGCAGAAGAACCAAAGCTCACTGTAAAGCGCTTTTAAAATCTCCGCTGCAAGCAGGGAAGGCACCTGCCTCTCGATCTGCTGGTGAAAAGGGTCTTGCCTCTTAGATGGGCTAACCCAGTTCCCACCAGGAATCCAGCCCAGCCCGGCCCAGAGGCAGCCGTGAGGACTGTGCTGCCTGGCAGCTCCTCTGTGGCTTTTCCACAGGGAGGTCACAGCGTCACGCCTCTGTGCAGGAGGTGCACATCATGGCATCACATAGCCCAAACATCACAGAGAACCCCTGTTTTCTCCACACAGTCTAGTGCCTGTAAGGGCCTGAAGAAAGAATTCTAGCATTTCAAAACGTGAGGCAGCTGTAAATTCAACAGCACAAGGCCCTGAGTCCCCTGCCAGAACTAGACCTGCTTTGTGCAGGCAGTGGGAGAGGTGACTCCAGATGTCCCTTCCAACCTGAATTACTCCACAGACCAACCCATCCCAGGTCAGCCTCTGCAGACAGTTCTGCTCCAACAGCTCCACACGCTCTTCCTTTGGCAACAGGGCCTTAAACAATCTGCTTTTGAACCAGAACTCTCATAAAGGTCTCAGAGTAATCTCACCAAACAAACTGCTTCAAACACTCCAGAGCTGTGCTCACCGCCTGCAATGAAAATGGTTTTTCCTATCAATCAACTGACCTCCTACGTAACAGATTCCAGAAGCAGTTTCACGTGATGTCTTCACAAGAGATAAGTTCCACTTCAGAGCCATAAGCGCCCAGAGTAAGAAGAACAAAGTTCCTGTACTTCCCAATACATCAGGTGTGAGAAATCGAAAGGAGGGCAAGGTGAATACAACTCCACAGGGACACCCGACCTGAGGAAGCTCTCTTTTATGATGAGGTGCTTTAAGACCGAAAATTCCTTTATGACAGATGCACAAGCTAATTCTGCTACTACCGAATCCAACTCAAAACATACAACCACTTTCACAATCCAGAGAGTTCCAGAATAGTTTATTTTCCTTACCATTTTGCAGCTGGATCCTGGCTGAGACGGGGGTCTTGCTGCCTTGCCAGGGCATTGTGTCAGCTCTAGAAGTAAGGGAGAGTGATAACTGCCTCTATTTCTTAGATTAAAATAATGGGTAAAATAAAGCAGATGCATCAATGTAAACATTCCTTCACATGTGATACACTTACACCAGCACTGTGATTAAAGCTGTGGAGCCAAATAATCTTCTAACCTGATCCTGTGCATCCTCTCTGGTTTTCTTAAATCTCTTCTTCTTCAGCCATCCCACCACTCCCAGTGAGGGAGCAGGGCCAGTCAGAGCAGTCACTTTCTACCAGGGTCCTGGATCACCAGACAAGTCCCTGGGGACAATTTATGAAGTCCATAGTTCAGGATCAGGTCCGGGAAAAACATCCAGCATCAGCCACAGCCCTGGGATGGCCATGCAGGGCCATGGTGATGAGGCAGATCCAACATCAGCGCAGGACATGAGTCCACAGATCAAGGCCTGGGGACAGGCAAGATATGACTGTGGCTGAGCCAGAGACCTGCAGAGCAGCTCAAGCAGATAATGTGTATTTAGGGCTCAGACTAAAATGGGCTCCTGAACTAAAATGGGCAGGTGTGGAGGAGAGGCTCCAGGTGGGATTGCTCAGGACCAGAAAGGCCTATTGGTGCCTTCAGGGCTCTGACAGTCATTGATTAAACCGGTCTGCAAGACCACTTGCTGCAGGGAGTCCTGACTCATAGACAGATCGTTTTTAACACATGATCTTTTTTGCCATTCACCACTTAAAAAAGAAAGTGAATACTCTCAATTGGTATAAATTAAGATTTCCTTCCAAATAGTAGTGGTGACTGGCTCTCTTTACCTGCTAAAGTGATCCAATAAAAGCTAAGGTTACAAAATATCAGAAGTGCATTTTGGTATTCATTTTAGATCACACAGTTTTGAATTATGCCAGTATTATAGACAACTGAAAGTGTGCTGCTTCTCAAAAGTTAAAATAAAATATGAAATAAAACTTTTTTGAATTTGGAAAATCAAAACTGAAAAGGACTCATGTAATGGACTCCTTTTCCTAGACAAACTCTGTTAATCTCGTCAGCACTTCTCCTGTAGCACACTGGACATCAGTGACAGCTAAAGCTCCAGCCTCAAGCTGAACAGCTGAAAAAATCTGGATATGGGAGTAAATTAAAATATTACAGGTAGATCCTGCCTGCTCCCAGAGCACCTTCCTCAGAGCAGCACCCGTTCCTAAAGCATCCTGCTCACGTGGTACCTGCTCTCAGAGCATCCTGCTCAGTGTGGTATTTATTCCCAAAACACCCTGCTCAGTTTGGTACCTGCTTCTAAAACACTCAGCTCCATGTGGTACCTGCTTCCAAAGCATCCAGCTCCGTGTGGTATCCGCAGTAGGCGGCGCTCCCAGTCTGCAGGCACGAGGGAGCTGCTCCCTGGGTGTCCTTGGAACCAGGCTCTGGGCAGGAGTGCCTTCCCCACTGCAGGGAAGAGCCTTGCACTCTTCAGTTATTCCTGCGGGAGCCACAAAGCCCGTCCAGCTCGCAGCTGGGAGAAATAAAGGCAGGATTAGCCGTGGGCATTGGACACCTAGAGCCTCTTGCCGAGCCAAGTGAGAAGGGTAACTTCAGGCGTTTTATGTTCTGAAAAGCCTGGAGGTTTGGCAAATGCAGCCACTCACTCAGCTGTGCAGCCTCCTGTAAACTGAAATGCCCCCTTAATGCTGCTGAAAAGAGAAAATAATGATTGCACTGGAGAATAAATGAAAACCGAGGCTAAACATGAGATCATTGTGCTGATATTAGAAATTATCACCCTAAACATCACTGTAGAGATTCAGCCTCAGGAAAAGGTGAGCTCTCATAGCAGAAACCTTTAGCTGACTTTCTCAGGTGTAAGTGCTTTAGATGAACCACATCACCAGTAGCAAACAACAGCAAAAAAAAAAAAAGGTAAGAGAAATTTGGGGTTGTTCGGTGAGGGACAGGCAATTCACAAGAGAAATCCTATGTAACTTCATATAAATACATCCAGCTGATTTTCTAGCACTTCCTCAACTTTCATAGAAGTTTGGGTTCTGAGGGCTCTGGTGGGCAGCATTAGGGTCATCTAGTCTGACCTCCTGCATATACAAGTTATAAAATTTTTCCTACAAGTTGAACAAATTATATCTTGGAGATGTATTTCAAACAACAACAGGCTGTGAGCTCTCTCAAGCAAGATCTTTCAATGTACAACCCTCTTATTAAGAAATTGCAGTGTCACTGGAGATAGCCAATTTCTGCTTCTAGCTGGGCTATGTGGACTTATAAACTCCTTTCCAGACCTCCTGTTTTGTAAGTAACTCAATAGTTATACTACCTCTCTATAATTTTTTTAATAAACTAAAAAAAGGAAGTTTCTCGAATTTAACCATAAAGATTTTAAGCTTCTTTTTCAAGCTCGTTTGAACTCTCTCAAAATATTTCAGATCGTAATACAAAATTCTGCAGCTGAACATGGAACAGGAGCCCCACTGAAGCTGCTGCTTGTATCTTCACATTACCCACACTACCTTTGTTCCTCTGATCACACAGGCTGCCAGCAATGTGAGTCTTCTATATTGTAAATAAAAATATACTCAAAGTAAAAACATGAAGAGAAATAGCCATTTCCTGGTACTCAGGAAGAAGAAATGGTGTGTGGTAAGGCAGCACATGAACTTACTCAGCACTGTTTCTGAGTGCGAAGAGACTATTTGTACCTCTGCTGCTGATCCATTTGAGGGGTCTCCCTAACATGAATTAAGAACAAACTGTGCTCTCAGTCAGTCACATCCAGAGAAATAATTTTTCACTTATTATTCAGCACATATTCACTTAAAACAAACAAATGACCTGTCTGGACCAGAAAATGGGACCAAAGCTGTGAAGACTCTACATTTGAAAATACTTAAGTTGGCAACATTTGTCCAAATTTACCACTAAAACAAGCATCATGAATCTCCTAAACAAGACATGCTTCCATCAGACACAAGACTGGCCTTATCCACTCTTTAAGATTTAAACTTCTGAGGAGACAAACAGGGTATTATTTAGTATGTGTCCTTTTCAAGCATGCACTTCTCATTAAGTAACTTTTTTAGACAAAGAACTTTTCATAGGAGGATGAGAAGATCTGCCTGATGAAATATTGACTCTCTTAATTCATGTTAGATTCTCAAGCATCATTCAACATCTCTGAATTGACTAATGGCCATCACAGCAAATGGATTTCCACCTTAATCTTTAGTTCTTGTCTGAATGATATTAATACACATTGTTTATCACTAATGAGCTCTAGAATATGATGTTAACAGAAGCAATTAAGGCCCAGAATAAGTGTCTGCAACACTGTGCTGGGGCTGAATGCACTGGTAATGAATCACTTCCATACTCAGTTCCAGTTTCATCACTGCAAATTGTAAGTCAGATCTTAGTTAAATTCATCTTAACTAAGTGTCCTGAGTGTTGCCTCTATTTTTAACTTGTGTGTGTGCAAGAGGTTGCTTATATAAGAAAGAAGAAGATAGGTCTTTTGAAGACCTAGTCTTGTGGTGTTTACTTATTGGTAATAGCAGCTACCTTCAAAGAGAAATGTCATATTTAGACTACCTTTTCATGTACCAGACCTAGATTTAAACTTCTCCTAAGGTGTTTGAGTTCAGGAGAACAAAGCTTGACTCAGCACTGTTTAGCCAGGCCTGCCAGACCCTGGCTTCTTGCGCAGACAGTCATGACAAAGTGGTCAGGCACTTCAGAGGTTTTTTTGCCTGATCAAGGGCATTCTCAAAAGGCTCTGGTGAACTGCTGACTTCAGGGAAGCATTTCCATGCTGTTTGTGGCCACAAGAATTTAAAAGCTAAGAGTAAGGTCAAGAAGAAAAGGAAACTATGATGCTACTCAGCTAATTTTTGTTTTGTAGTGTTGCCTTGTCCCAGCAAAGGCTGGATGTACCTGTCTTTAATGAACTATATTAAATACTGAATTTGAGGTACCTTGGAGCCCACTTGGTCCTGAAAAGGAAACAAAAGCTGCTACCTGACAGCCACATTCCCAGAAGTGAGGATGAGCATTGCTGTAAGCCCTCAATTTAATGACTTAGTCCTATACTCGAAACTAGAGAAGCTAGAGAATTTTCCCTGTTGGCATCAGTAGGAACCTGTTGTAAATAAAGCTCAGCTTGAACCAACTAAGCTTTTCTGTGTTCTGATACACTGAATAATATGCTCATCTAGTCTCGAAGGAGAATTAAGTAAGCCAGAAGTGTGAAACAACAGCATCATTTGCTCTCATACTGTAAAGAATTGCTGAGACAAGTCAATGCCAGTATGAATTTACTTTTGTCACTTATTGTGGTAGGAAGCTCAAAATCTGCTGGAAGGTGCTCTGTCATTCCAAACTGAGAAAATGTGAATGACCATGAAACCATTTCTGTTCATACACTCAGCTCCTTGCTTCACTGCAACAGAGCTGCATCCTACAGCTGTGATTTTTTTTTTCCTTATATAAGCTCAAAATTAACAGTTTTTTCCATAGGGTCACCTGGCTGGCTTGGACTGGGCTGCATTGCTGTTTCTCTCAGCCCCAGCTTTGTCTGATGTTTTTAAAACAACATGTGAAATGAAAGTTGAAACATAGCTCTTCAACCAGCAAAGTGGAACACACGCTTAACTGCTGCAGGTGAACCAGATAATTTTTACCTGTCTTCAGATGTTATCATCACACCTACAAGCAGGCTCTCCATGTGGACATTTTTGATCTCTGACTGATGCTTAGTACTGAATTAGTCAGCAGTTCCTTTTTCTTTATTTTTGAGGAGTTATCTATCTAAGGACCAAGATCAAAGCAGTAAGAGCATCATTTCATTGTGCTGACTTGAATTGCAGTGTCACTTTAATTTGCAGCCACTGAAGCAGAACCTCACCAAAAGCAAAGGAAATACTTCAGCAATTAGTCTGCACTCAACTCAGTGCTTCAGGAGTCACTCTGCTGTAGTAGCTGTGCCACTGAGCCCTGGGATGTCCTCACCACCCATCAAAACCTGAAGGTGAAGGTGCAGCTCTGTTATAAAGGAGCTGTGTCACTGTTCTTAAGAAAGGTACACTTCCTGGGATATCTTAGAAAGTTATGTGGAAAGGAACTTTAAGAATTCAAGCTTGTGCTGTTATTTTTTGCTTGCTTGTTTGTTTTTGATATATATATATATACAGATACAGATATAGATATATGAGAATGGAAAGAAGTTGATTTTAATGTAAATTAGTTTCAGTAAAGACAAGGCTATTAAGGAGTTTCTGGAATTACAAGGCTTCTTGGTTTAGTCAGAAGAAGACTGTGTACTTCCACTGGAAGAGATTAGAGGACCTGTTCTCTAAGGGTTGGGGAAAAACCAACAATAATATCCAGTTACACACCACTTGTGACAGCATGTGCAGGGATGAGTTCCCTCTCCTCCATATCCAGTCTCCTTGTGCAATTCCCTATAACATTTGGCTCCACGGATATCCTCTGGGTTCTCCAAACCTGGCTCGATACTGCAGCATAGTTCAGACAGTGTCACTTTTATGATTGTGCATTAGCAGCTCTTTATCACCATTACATCATCATCATTGCCACTGATTTCTCTTAAGACAGAAATGTCCTCCTGTACACTCACACAATCACATCCCCATCTCCCCTGTAACTGTAAACAGAAAATTTACCGTTTCTACCAATCAGGAAAGAACAGTCACTCCATTTTACATGGAGGCCAACTGAGATGATGAGTACAAAGCAGTTTATCCAAGGTCTACAGAAAACTTGGGACACTGTTACAAGTCAGACCTTCACCGGCCAGTGCCCAGGATCAAATGGGCAGTCAGTTCCTTTCAGGGCCACCAGCAGCACAGCGCTGCAGGACTCTCCTTCAGCGCCTGGACAGCTGGGTGCCTACCCCACCCTTGTGCAAATCAGACACTGGTAATTCAGAACAGTGACATCTCCAGGGCTTTTTTGCCCGTGACAGTGTTGGGAAGAGAGTTTAAGCTCCTTTCCAGATCCCCAGGCAGGAGCAGGAGCTGCCTCTGTATTCACTGATACCTTAGAAATGCTGCCATCCATCTGCAACACCCACTTTTTCAAGATGCCAGCAACTGAGCACCAAACACCCCTTGCTGTCCCTTGCCACTGCCGGGTGACCAGGTTTGCCAAACGGGATGGAAGATGCCAGTTTGAATCGCAGACACCCCCAAAAAGAGTTAAACACCAATTGGCCTTGGGCACCCCCTTCATCCCCCGTGACACCCACCCCATCTGCCCAGGCCCTTTGTCCGGGCTGTCCTCGGGGGGCCGGGGGTGGCCATGGGTGCTATATGAGGCACCTGCGGCTCACACAATGGGCTGTGGGTGCTCGGGGGAGAGACAGATTGATGTATTGTGTGTGGGGGAGGAGGGCTGTCACTGGAATCCATGTGAACCCAGGCTTTCGGGGCAGGGGAGATTGACAGCTTTTGTAGGTCGCAGCTCTCTTTCAAAGCTCTGCTTTATAGACAGTAGGTTAGGGGGCCCGGGCTTTCACTCCCATAATTCGAACAGGGCAATCATCAGCATTGAGAATTTCTTCTCTCTCTCTCTCTCTCTCTCTCTTTTTTTTTTTCCCACCCCCTTGTTATGCATTAAATGATTTCAGTGGAGGAATGTGCAGCATTAATTAGAATTGGTTAGTAGATACCGAGGGGAAAAGTTTCTTCACAACAACTAAAGGAGGTGTCAGTGCTACAAAGACGGTTTTGTTTTCACTCTCCCCCACATTATCAGTGCAATATGTAAGGTAGCGATTCTTTTCATTTAAATTAAGTGGAAAGCTACTAAATCTTGTTTTATTCTCAAAAAAAAAAAAAAAGGTCCTTAACACTTATCTTTTAACTTCTTTTATTTTGCAAGGTTAGTGTTTACTTTTGCTTTCAGTCCTCCCCATTAATCGGCCTGCAAAGATGTGTATCCAGTTCTGTGTATCATTTAGCTCATACAATTATAAGCCAGTACAACTAATATATAAGGATTGTTTCCTGATTAAAGCAACAACTTTACCATTTAAAATAAACGGCGCTTGTCTAGAAGGACACATTGAAATTCAGAAGTGTGGCTGGCTGTTCTCTGCAGGGATTTCCTCGTTTCTTTCAACTTTTTAAATAGAAGTTAAGCTAAAAGATAGGCTTGGGCATATAAAGTAAGAGCTTAAAATAAATGCTCACTAATATATTTATGTATGCTTTTTATTTCATTCTTTAAATTTTTTTCCCATCAACAGTGAGCAGACAAATATTATCCCTGATAGTGTTTAAATATTTTCTTCCATTAAAAGTACTCAAAAATTATTAGAAAAAATGAAAATTAAAAAAAATCTGAAATTACTATCAACAAGTAACAAGGGACACAATCCTAAATACTAACTAGGGTTAATAGTACATTCCTTATTTACTGTTAAGGGTTCAAAAATTACCAAATTATTACCACCATAAAACATGATCTCTTAAAACATGTAAAGTCAAGTGCTGTCTCTAAAAGTAAATCACTAAGACTCCATGCCATGCAGATTCCCTTGCCACAATTCCTCTGAAATGTAAAGACATTACACTTTGCCAACAGAAGCAGTCAGCATATGCCACTTGTGTTCCTTTTACCTGGAAAAGTATAATTCCTACTTGTTTCCCCTAAGGGAGTGCTGGAAAGTGCAGCCATAGGCAGAGCTCCCTGAGCAGGAGAGAGCAGGTAGCCCAGTGGTCCTCCTCCTGCAGGGCAGATACCAGTGCCTAATATTTTATCTGACGTAACACAAACAGTCTGACCTATGCATTATGAAGTCAAAACCGCAACTTAAAAAGTAAGCTTTGCCATTCAGTATCTAGATCTTAACAAGCTTGATTATATCTTCATCTTACTGATAAATCTGGAGTTGCTAAAAGGAGATACAATGTTAGAGGGTTTTTTTACATAGCTCAGCATTTGCCGCAGCAACTTTAAGGGCTGTGTAAAGATAAGCTAAATAGAGCCTGTGCAGAGGAAGGGGGGAACAGTTTCTACTAAGCACAGGATGCAGTTTTCTAAGTAGAAAACTAGCAATATAAAAAGCCAACTAAGCTGTTTCACCTTCTGGTTTCAGACTTTTCCCCACCATTAATAGGAGGAACACACTTCCTAAATTTCCAACATTGTATTGCAAGGAAAAATCCATTGGATATGAAAAGTTATTTTCCATAGAGCAAAGGAGGGGAGAAGCAGAGTCTCTTTCCTTCCACCTCCCTAAAACTGCCACTTCAGCCTCAGTAGCTGGGATTTAAGCTCTGGAGACTGCACCATAGCATCGAATGCCCTATCAGTAATAACTAATTAATTATTCGGTTGCCCCTGTGCAGAGGATCCCAGGCAGACAAGCTGTTTGCTGCCTCAGACACAGGGCAGCACCTCTCTGAGGAACTGAGAGCGCTGTAAAGATGGGGTTTGAAGTAAGGCCCAGTCCCGGGGTCAGCCAAGGCAGCCGAGAGCTTTCCCAGCTCAGTCCATTCCCTGCACATCTCTGGCACTGCTCAGCAGGACGAGCTCACTCCCTCCAGAGATGCAACACCACTACACTGATCGCTCTTGCCAAGTTTTCCAGTGTCTCCCTGACCCTGGTCCAAGGGCTGTCGCCTCTTTTTCCTTCTTCNGAGGGGTCCAATTACACGCAAAGGAGAAAAGGTTTAATGAATCGTGAAAAAGCAAGGGTTGCATAGAAAAAGCTCAGTCCCAGCGCCCCCTCATCCCCCCACTTGGAAACGTGCGTTTCTCGGTTTTGAGAGTGATGAGAGAATGTGGAGGAGTGAATGGGATAAACCCACAGCTGAATGAATACGACGTTTGTTTGTGTTTATTGCAGCCTGCACTTGAAACCTGTGATACCCGCTTTTACAGAAAAATAGTGAAGCACAGGAGTTATGTTTCTCCACACAGCATGAAGAAATGCAATATATGATTGCAGATAACTCTACGTTCAAGTTCTCCCTCCTGGAGACATTCCTCTTCCTGCACTCCTTTCCTCTGTGTGTAAGTAGAAGGTCTTACATGAGTCTAAAGGACAAAGGGCAGGCAGAAGCTGGTTGTTATTTGTGGGGCCCTATAAAACGCAGCCTTAGGTTACACAACAAAGCTGTATGACTAACTTCCACATCAGGCTGACCCTGAAATTAGTCAGTTATCACCATCTATCCCAGGTGAATATGAACTAGCCAGCACAGGATATGATGAGCATTTTAAGGCAAACCACTCTAAAGCAATATTATTAATGGCAGGTATGATTTAATATGACTACATTTAAAACAGATATTAAGGCAAATTTCTTTGTAAATATTTCATGACTCTTTAGAGGTCTTTTACTTCTGCTGTTGTTTTCAGGGGGGAGTGGGGGGGGTGTTGTGTTTGTTTGTTTGTTTGTCAGGATAAATTATTAATCACTAAATGTTGCTCAAATTACTTTAATATCTAAAATTACACTAAGAAAAACTCCCTGTGCCCTCATTGGGAATTGCACAGCATGATGCTGAGTTGTGAAAAGAAACAAACACAAACACTTGAATTTGTTGCCACATCAATGAAGGAATTGTAAGTACTGAACAATTGCATCTCCAAGTGAAATTTGGCGGAGTTGTAGGCCATTCAATATCTTTAAAATTTGTTCTCAAGATTTCTTTATTTAGGCATAGAAATACCTATGAAATTGCACATGGAAGTGGTTTCTCATTACAGTAGGATGCAGTAGAAAAAAGAATGGCTTCCACAACACCAGCAGGACAACTCTGTGTATGCACAAATTTACACAGAAATATGAATAACTTGTGGAATTACACCAACCCTGCCCCAATTTTTTACTAACTTGATCTAGAACTCTGCGGGCAAAATGCTCAAGAAGACCAGTGCATAACTTCTCACAGTTATGTATTAATGTCTCTCGTTAGAAGCATGTGGAATAAAAAGAAAGAGGTAGTGCTTTGGTGCTGCACATTCTTAGTCCCGAATTATTCTACCACAGATGGATAACAAAGCAATTTTTTTCAGTCTACTCAATTAATTTCATTCAAAGATGGTACAGAAAGGATGTTAAAGAGCACACATGTTGTAGGCAAAATTTTCATATGAATCACTTGCCCTTTATCTGGCCCACAGAATGACTCGGCCAAATAAATTAAACCTTCCTTAGAAACTAACATTTACAGAAGCACAGAGGGAAAAAATACCATCTTAGTTAGAAAACAATATCATATACAACTGTGTTAGGGGAAGGACACATTCTGGAGCTCATAACTGTGATACATTTCACCATGGAAGCTGGATGAAATATTCTTAGCCACAAATTTCACCAGTAGGCAGTTAACATGTCTTCATGAAGGGCCAAACACCACTTGGGATGAAGGACTTTTTTGACATTTGTTTTCCAATTTGCATTTTGTTGTAAGTTATTCAAGTTTCCTCCGTGCAACTGTTTCTCTGGTGCTTTTATCACACTGCTTTTTCTCCCGTCCATGCATGACAGATTCTTGGAGTGCTGGTGAGTTGGTTTGAGACACTTTTCATGGCTCATCCATTCAACCTCCACCTATTGGAAAGGTCGTGGTACTTCTCTAGGGTCTCTCTTCAGCACTGGGGTGAGAGGAGACCCAGAGGGCTAAATTCTTTCTGCTGAAGTGCACACAAACATTTTGCATGCTTCTAGAGTATATAATCCAACTCTTTTTTCTTATTTATGGGCTAACTCATAGTAAGAACACACACACCTTGCTTTGTTCTTCAAACCTCCTGCTTGTTTCTATATAGCTACTATCAGGAGGAGCACAGGCAGTTGAGCCCGAGGAGCATTGCACAAGGTACAGAGACCAACAAGGGAAATAGCAAAGATGTGTCTGTTTTGGTCCACCAGCTCTGGCACGTCTGCCTGTAAGATTTAACCGCCCAGGAGTTATGTTTTCATTAATCAGTTCTGATTTTCACAACCCAGGATCTGACTGTCTGCACAAAAGCCTTTGCTTTTCTTTCAACAGAAGACATACTAAAATACACTTTTGAGTTGCTGCAGATTTTTATTTTTTTTTAATGGGGAAACATTAGGTAATTAAGGAAATCATACACCATGCCATGTGGAGGCCTCCTAACAAATGCGACTTTGGTGGCCATGACCCTGGCCAGAGGAAGAAGGCTGTGATGTCACCTCATCCCCAAGTCCCAGTTTCACGGGTAGTATCTCTGAAAGGAATTGTCTAAAGGAGATTGTTCCTTATGAAAAGTTCACATGATGGAGTCTGAAGGGCTTGTTTCACTTGAAGCCCAGCAGGACAGAGCTGTTTGGAAAGAAGCATTCAGTGTGTTCTGTTTTGCTGAAAGCTGTCACAGTGAACAAGTACTTAGCAAACAGCATGAACAAGGATATGAACTAGAAAACTAGCAGGGCCCTGACAACATTCTAATAGTGGTCTCGTCTGTTCAGAGCCTGTACAGTGATGCATGGGGCATGAGAAGGAAAGCAGAGCTAGATTTCTGCGTTTTCATTTTAAAAGTGGCAGCTTATCATTGCTCCAAACTTGTTTATATTATCATGGTTACTTTTGGCATCAGTGGGAGGGGGCAGCACCATGACATGAAGAGGTGCAGGGCAGAAACACAGCAACAGCCCAAGGGGTGAACTGATTGATTAACTAAAAAGCAGTCAGTTCTTGTCCTATTGTCCTGCTTTGTAATGTCTTTACTACTGTTATGATGGGCTCTCTGTTTAGGGCTGTCACTTCTTACTTGTCTAATCCATATTTAGCACTGAATAAAAGTTGTCTCAATCCCAGTCCAGAACCGGGAGAAAACCTGCCCTTCCAAACCTTTGAAAACAAACTACTGTTTGATGGCACCATATAGGTACAGACTAGCACCAATAAAAGACTTCACTCCCTCCAGACTGTTGAAGGCAGCACAACATTAAGAGACATCAAATGAATAGGAAATAAGAATAGGATAAACAAATATTCTCCTTTTGGCTTTACTTACTGTGTCTACATCCTTATTTCTCCACCATACCTCAATAACACATTAACCACATCTTTTCCCCATCATTATGACAGTTCTCTAGCTTATGACCACAGAATTTCAAAAGCTGTAACAAGCAACTTTTAATTTATTCCTTCTAACATGCATTTTCCTACATAAAGTCCCTTACAGGTGTCCTTTACTACAGAAGACTAACAGTGCCTTCTCCAGCTTGTCTTCTACTAAGCAATTTACACAAAATCCCTTTTCTTTCATTCCCTTTACAAGGACAGAAGACTTGGAATGTTTGAGTGAACCCACCTCTTTGCTTATAGACCTCAACATGCTCAGGATGAAAAGAACTTTTGAGCCTACAGGAAATGCTCTTGAATTTATCAGATCATGGGATATGTTCCTGGACCTGTCATCCATTCCCTTCATACTCTCTGCCATGTCTGAAAACTTCTGCTAATGATTTGTGGAAAGACCACATGTGGAGGAAGATGGAATGTAGATGCATCTGCTCCTGCATTCACTGTTGAGAGGGATCAGAGCCACCACTCCAATCCTGACTCTCTGCATGCACTTCCTTTCTCCATTCATGGCCAGAAACAGCTCCTGCCTGTAAATTTGGAACTTAATTTATAAGGCAAATATACATTGTTTTAAAATTGTTATGAAGATTATTTTGTCTGGCCTCCTGTCTCAATACAGCCCATGCACCATATATAGAAATCTTGGCATCTGAGGAATATCTATCTTTAATCTAAAGCTTCTAAACCCTTTAACATTAAAGACAGGAATGTTTTTTAGTAATCCACTTGGTTTCTGGCTAAGTTCCCCACTAAGTCCTTTCACAACACTGACAGATGGCTAGCTTAGGGTGAGCTGTGTTCGAGGGAAATCCAGAGTTGTGTCCACCAAAGTGACAAGTCTGTGCTGACTTTGTCTGGATCCGAGGAACAACTCTTATCACTTTTATGATACTGCAAAAGAATTATTCTCTAGTAAACATGCAAACATTTGTCAGACTCAAAAATACCTTGTGGGATTGGACCTACTTAAATGACACTCAGAGCCAGTCTCTCCCTCTGATAACAGCATCCCTCAGATCCTGTTCATTGTATTACAAGTTTCTTATCATTATAACAGAGTTTTTTTCAGCAAAGCAAGTGTCTTGTGCAAGGCAACCAATTATGATAAGACATTTCTCCCACTTATTTTTTTCAGCTGCTCCCTGAACCAAATAGCAGATTTTCATTATTAAAAAAAAATAAAATAAGAAAAGTGATTCTCCCCTTTTTTTCTCTGCTTTTTTCAGCCCAAATATCCTTTCAAATGCAGTGCAGTGCAGAAGTTTGAAAGAGAAAGGACTAGACTTTTTTAAAAAATGCCAGCATTCTTTAGAGACCTGTCTCATAAACATTTTTAACAAAATAGCTTGGATTAACCAGGGAAATGTCTGTGTAAGAAAATAATCATATTATTGCCTCACCAGAGGACTGAGACTGAACACCCATGCAGAGCTGAAGTCCAAGTAGAAACAGCAGCATCTCCATCTGGGAGAGCTGGCTACAGAAGATGCCTCCACTGCCCACTGATTCTCGACAGCTGCATAGCTGCAGGAGGGCAGGATGCAATTACATGTCCCACCTCTGTCCCTCTACCTCTGTAAAATATCTTGTCATTTTTATGACTTATATCTTTACGTTTTGTCTCTAAATTTGCAGAACTACTTTGCCCCAACTGTACTGTTCCTTGCAGCATCTGTAGCCCTCTAACAGGGTGACAGATACAGATTTGCTGCTAAAACTGCTACTGCCCCATCTGCCAGCCTAGAAAATAGCACCCAGCAGCAGGATTTTATGTCCTTGTATAGCATGGGAAAAAAGACATTCTTTCTTCCATTCCGCTCCCCACAGATAGCCCATATTCCCATATTCCTTGTCTCTAGGCTGTTCTCTTCCCAGGCTTGCCTATCTTTAACCCATGCACTATTTGAAACTGTAAAACACAGAGCCCCTTTCATGCAGGGAGGGATGTGTTCCTGCCAGGTCCCAGTGTTCTAGGGAATTTGCCAGATCCCTCAATAATCTGATCCTCTGCCTTTTGGCTTCAGTGTTCAAAGCTGGCTCTTTGGTCTGAGTTCTCCCAAAACAGGATCTCCATCCCCTCCTGTATCGTGCTTTCCCTAGTGCCTGGTAACCGTGTGTAGGGTCCACCTCCTTTAGCATTCCCTCCCCAGCAGAGCAGCCTGAGGAAGCAGCACCCTCCAGACAACACAGGCGTATGCAGGAGCGAAGGCTTTCTATTTAGAGTGTCCCATTTAAGCTTTCTGGTTTTTAGAGCACTGCAGTAAATGCACTGGGTCTGATTCCCACAGCACAAAACCCCCTTCATAAAGCTGCAGGAAGCCAGCAGAAGTGCCAGGAACAAAGAGAAGGAAAGTGATGTACAAAATGGTCCAAACAGGGACTGGAAAAGGACCAGGAACAGCTCAGCTGCACTATACTGAGTCCCCAGTCCCTTTTGGGTACACTTGCCACTAGCTGGAGCAGTCAGCTTTGTGGCCAAAGATATGAGATGTCCACTACGCCTTGAGGCTGCCAGCCAATCATTGTGCACATGCTAAGGAAAAAGTCCATGCCAGCAAGGCTGCGATAGTGCCAGCCTGAGAGGGGAGGTTCACCCTGTTCAGCTGTTAGATCACACACACAGGGGCTGGAGGATGTTGCCACTCAGACATGGGCTGTCTGACTGACTTCCCTCAAAAATTCTTGTTCCCTCTTCTACCCCAAATGGACAGATTTTGCACAAAAAGGAATGTAATTTTAAAAGTCCTGAGCTAATAAAATGCTTTAAAAACACAGTGCCTGTGATACAATGGATCAACTTTGTCCTGGGTGTCAGTCCGTTCACTCCAACAAGCTTACACCAGAGATGAATTTGCTCTGGTGCCTTTGTCAATAAAATTCTAGATTAAAAGAGACCCTATATAGAGCTGGTCCCAGAGGTAATTGCTAGTTAATCAGCCAATTAACTGACCCAATGAGTAGGAAAAGGGGAAGGGGGAGTAAAGGGGAAAACAAATCAGTCAAGGTATGGTAGAACATAATTCTTTAGGAGTTAATGTTAGAAACCTTTTCAAAGGGATTGCAGCCTACCTTGACTCATTCCCCTTCTTTTTTTCTTTTTCTCTTCTTCCCAATTTGTAATTGTTGGTTCCCCTAATTGGCTGATTAACTACTTATTACAGACAGACCTGGAGGTATGTGGGATCCCGTTAGCCACAGAACTTGATTGCATCTTGCAGAGCATGACTGAATGCAGCAGAGCATCTGCAGGGGCTGTTTTATTCTTACCCAGTCTGATGGCTTAGAGTCAAGTAGCATTCCATCTGAGATCTTTTTTTAAACTAGCTTCTATTTTATTTATGTAATACTACAAAGAAAGGGAAGGAATTTTTTAAACACTCTGTTATGAAAACAGAATGATTTTTAGCAGTGTAGTTTGTATACCTCAAACTAAGCTATTTACTATCACTGGTTCACTACGAACATTATCAGGGTATTTTAATGAATGAGCTGTTATAGCTGCTTAATGCTACAATAATAAGTAATGACAAAAGAATGAACTTTTATTTTCCTTTGATAGTGTTATCAGGCTGCTTTCTATAAGCAGCAATGCTGGGAGATGAGTCCTAATGGTGAAAAGGGCAAGCTGAGAAAGTTACCCCTATTTCCCCTCCTTGGATTTTTGTGGGGAAAAAGAGCAGAGCTCTTCCTTGCATTTGTTGACTTCACATAAGATTTACAGCAGGTCAAAAGGGAGGTACTAGTCAGTTCTGGTACATCCTGAAACCACACAACCAAGGAGGAGTCCAAATTGCTCCTCTGAAACTTCAAAGAGGAGTTTTTCTGCTTGTTCAATATAAAGCAAATGTTACAGCAACACTAACACACCTTTTCTGGCATCATATAGGCAGAGATGGAACTGCTAAATGTAAAACAATGACAATCACAGCTACACAGGGCACCAGGTTTGACCCCTCTAAAACAATACCTGCCAGAGCTTGTGGCCGCACTGTTTTCTAAAGTCGGTGGATTGTTTTGGTCGCTCACCCTGGTATGTAGATAATTAATACTAATCTTTTTCTCCCCTCATTTCTTGGGCAGCAGGACCCTGTGCAAAGCAGCAACTACTCTGAGTGCAACTGTCCAGCAAGATGGGCCCAGAATGGGATCCTCCTGACGAGCCTCTGTTGCATAAGCCACTTCTTCAAATTCCACTTTTCTCCTTCAACTTCAGAAGAGAGTTCGGGATCCTAGTTCTGTTTCATGTTTGTAATGATTTAGTCCTCCTACCCCTCTTTTCTCCCTCAGCAAAAGGGCAGGCTGAGCCTGGACAGCCCATCCTCAACTGCATGTAAATCACAATCTGATTAGGCAGTGATATATTCATCTCTAACTCCTGTATAAAAGTTATTCAAGTATTTTGACAAAATAAGTGCTGTTTACTTTATACATTTTCTGCTAATTCTAAAGATTTCTGCAAACCTAAAGGATCTCATGGAATTTACAGGCTTGTGGCTTTGCTATTGAAAGTATAAAAGCATGCTAAATTAAGTTGATTTGCCTGTGAAAGAAACACGTCCATTATTCATGTCAGGGCCCTGTCACATCAAATTGAAGGAGTGAAGAAAACCCTTTTTTATCAACGTTTAGAAGCAAGGAAAAACCCAACCATTCAGGAACTGAATTTCAATTGGGAGAAAGTCATCCTGAAAGCGAGGTTAAAAAAAAAAAAAAAAAAGGTGGGGACATGTCTAATGTTGGAAATCAGCAAAGGGTGGTTTGATTTAACTTTGGCTGGAATCTTTCAAACAGAAAGCCAAGATGAAACTCAAAATAGCAAGTAGTACACACAGTCTCCATGTCTCTCGTGTAAACTTGTCAGAAGTAGTTAAGGTAATTCAGATTTAAAATTCTTCAGACCTTGTTCTTCTTGGATGCCTCAAAATAATGATAAAAATTGTTAAACAAAGCACTGCACTTGTGTTCAACTAATATATTTATCCACTGGTTATTACATGACTTAATTCTTATTAGCAGACATCATGTAGGGGGTTAAAGTTTGATTAGCTGACAGAGAAAGTGGAAAAAAAAAAGGTTCATTTACACATAGCTGTTCTTTAGCTGTGCAAATCTGTAACAGGGGGCTGACAGGATCAACCCTAGTCAGGATTGTTTTCAGTCTTCTTTTCTGTCTACTATATATATATATATATGTGTGTGTGTGTGTGTGTGTGTGTGTGTATAACTTCATGTAGCCAGAAAATCTTCACTGACTTTTATGATACAATGTGACAGGTACAGACAAAATAAGTGGCACAAGCCGTCTTTTAAATGAAATTGATTTTCAGTCTGCTAAGCTATTCAAACATGCACATAGTTAAATGGGAAACTCTAAGAAGAATTTTATACACTGAAATTCTTATTGTCTGATGATAATTTCTCGTGTGTCTTGCTTACTTAGCAAACAAAAAGCTTACAGTTCCTTCTCCCTACAGCTGGTTTTTATAAGCTTAAAACCAACATGTTAAGTGGCATTTCACAGTTTTCTGCTTAAAGTCTAATTGGTTTAGACTGGACACTTTAGAGGTACTCTTTAGAAGAAGCCCAGTTTTTATGTTGCTGACATTATTATACTGTACAAAGGGTAATTCAGCAATTTGTTTTCCTTAAATCATGCTTCTGGGTACCAGGCCTACACATCATTTCTACATGAGATTTGTTTTGCTACCTTTTGTTTTTCCCTAGCCTCAAAGCCCTTGGGTTAACATGTTTTCTGCTTTAAAGCTCTTATGTGAAAGACACTTTGCCACCTCATCCAGGCACTCTCTCAAGCTTCCCAACTTCAAAGTCTCAAGCTGGGAAAGAAAATCTAAGTCCCAAATGCTGGACTCTGCATCTTCTATAGGACCCTCCACTAAAGTTAAGTTCTTGTCTTTAATTGAAAATTGCAGCCAGTGTAAATAGGAGATAGTTTGCAGCAAGCTTGTCACAAAAGGAATTACCTCGTGGAGTGGCTACACTGGGGTAAACAGAGGGGATAAAAAAAGAGAAAGAAAAAAAGCCAGAAGTAAGAGAGAGAGCCATTGTACTGTGGAGGTAGCATCAAGACAAGGATTAATGGCTTGAGGAATTGTATTTTCTGTGCTTTCAGCAAAGTTACAATTTCCCAAAAGTAAGTGTTAGTAATAAGCAGGCTAGCAAAGAAAGGTCAGTGTATTAAGGGGAATGGAAAAATCAGGCTCTGAAAATAACATAAGCCTTTTATGCTGTAAAAACCAAGCAAAGTCTTGCTGATCTGTTTATTTTTAGTACTTATATTTGGGTCAACTGGTGAAGTTTGCTATTTTAAAGAGTTGACAAGTGATAGGAAGTGATACACACATACTATAAATGCCATTTTCTATGTGCCCACAATTTATTTATTTCACAGTACCTAGCTGGTAAGGAGAAATTCAGTTCACTGCACTTCGACTACTGAAATATTATTTGGATTTAAGGATGAAATCCAAGCAGCTGTGCAGGAAGTGTGCCAAGCCCTAACAGACCAGGACAAAGAGAACAGTGTTGGTGGGAAGCAGGGCAGGATCCCTTTCTATTCCTCAAATCTCTGCTGCTTTGGGACTATGATGTTTGTACAGGCTCCCACAACATCATCAGAGCTTTGCAACAACTCAAAAAGACACAGGGAGAGCAAGTGAAGAGAAAACCCTGTGGTTTTCCCCCTCTCCTTTCTCCCACTCCCAGGAGCAGGGCTGGGATGGGTTTTTGGCTTGTTGAGCTCCCTAAAGTGGCTCAATGAATGGTCAACAAGCACCAGTGTTGGCAGAAGGGAGTGGATGAGGGGGAATGAGATCTCCCTTTTCGGTAGGATCCACAGCTTTAGTAGCTCAGCTATGTTATGGAATCACACCTGAGACTTACTAAATTTAAGCTTAGTTCATAGGTCCTTTACCAACTCCCTGAATCAGCCTGGATATGCCACTTGATACCTTAGTGATGGAATTTCCTGCCTGCAAAATGGGAAAAAAACCTGATATCTCTTTTCCAAACCCCTGGCCTTTTCTATTTAATCCTAAGCACAGTATGAACACTATTTTCATGGGAACCCATTTAGCAGCTGCAAGATATTTTTGTATTCAAATTATTACTACTAAAATTATTGTTTAAGCAAACTGACCTCTATTCTGTCTCGAATAGGTCACTTATGCCATGTCACATCACTCCTTAGCAGAAACAGCTCAGCTATGGAAACTGGGTATTCAGAAAAGTGACAGGATGGATATTGTCAGGTAATAAGACTGTTCCAGTGCTATCAGTGCACCTACTGCCGGTTTTGTTTTGTGGGTATTTCAAATTCATAGTTCATCATATTCAAAATGCAGTTTTGAATGGAAGCCAATGGAGCCAGTGTATGAAAATTTAGTGGAAGTATAATTGAGTCTGTTCATACATAATGCAGAACTACAGGAAATTGTGACAGGATTCATAAAAATATTCTCCAATATGGTTTTTTCATGTTACATAACCTATTTTTAATAAAATATAGAATCTGTGAATTTAAGAGCACTGCTGACACAAAACAGAATCATGCCATTATACAGCAGGAAATTGCACTTGTTTCCACTCACTTTTCAGTGGCTTACAGGTTGCATTAATTCGAACCTCTTAGAAGTTTCTACAGCATGAATCCATTGGATTCATCTGTGAGAAACAGAACTGATTAAAAATCCAAAATACATCCTAACTATCCACATAATCTAACTGAAAAATAGCATTATTTTGAGAGTTCTAAAAATTGTTCACTTTAGCCAAGAATTCATGAAGTTCTCTTTCAGCTTTTCCTCTTCAACTTGAATATTTTCATGCTTTTTAGCTTCTTGGGTTTAATAGTGTTTTCCTTTTTTTTACTGTCATGGGAAATAATTTAATTGTGCATGGTATGAGAATCTCTCCATGTGTACACAAAAACAAACTCCATGCCTTTTAAACTTGGATCTAAATGAAGTCAGTGAAAGAAAACGCTTAGCTTGAGACACTGCCCATTATTATTCAGCTTACAGTACACACTTGGGAAGTTTCCATGTTCATAATTCACTGTCTCCAGTGCCCTGTACCTCTTAAAGATATGCAACTTAATTCCAGCATTTATCTGCCTTTTTCTCCTCTGGAGTTCAACTGGTTTTCCGCCCGATGGTTAGGATGAATTGAAGATTTTGAACTCATCCATCAGATTTGGAAATGATCCCTGAATTGATGAGAGTGTTTAACAGCTAATTGAACAGTTCTGTTGTGAAGTTTCATTGTTTCAAAGTGCAAAAATACCGCACTCAAGAACACAGAAAAGGAAAAGAGGATCTGTGGCTTGTTGTTTCCCCACAAATATTTTCATCCTCTAGAGCAAAGCAGGCTATTAAATAACAGAGGCATCACTCTGGTCTCTCTCTCTCGGATATCACAAGTAAACAGTGGCCTGGAAAGGACTTCCACAGCACCTGAGATCTCACAAGTTCTGCAGCAGGAAATAATTCCCCAGGTTTTCAAATCCATGTTCTATTTATGCTCATCTCACACAGGCTGACTTCCCCAAACACCCAATTCAGCCACCTGACTGCCACTCAAGCCCATGTGGGGCAGACGTTCAGAACAGCAGCCTCAGACACTGCTTTGCCTGAGTGGTCCTCACAGTGTGGTTTATTTCACTGAAATGGTAAAATAAATCATCATAGGCAAGTACAGACACAAATTCTGCAGCCAGCAAGGCTTTCCAAAGGGACCGGATGATGCCAGTAAGTATTTAGTTGGTTTTTAATCTTACTGGAATCTCTATGCCCCACTGTCTTAGTTGACTTTGAAGATTCAACCAAGGAATCTGCAACCAAGGAAACAACAAGGAATCTGGACTTTTTCTCATGCTTTAACAGTCATGAAAAAAAAAATCTTTGTGCTCCATTATAGCAATTCAGCTAAAGAGAAAATTTTTTTTCCATTCTAAAACCACAAAATTGTTTTATTATACTTCACTTTTCTCCTTTTGATTGACTTTTGTACAATTATTTAAGAAAATAACCTGGATTTCTTTACTCTAGTCTACTAGAAGGTGTCCCTGCCCGTGGCATAGAGTTGGATGGACATGATCTTTAAGGTCCCTTCCAAGCCAAACCATTCTATGATTCATCTATGGCGAGCCCTTAACTTAGTGTCACTGTTTCCTGTCATCTCTGGCACCCAACAGAACATCTGTGCTGTGTCCCACCCCCTAGAACACCTTCACCAAATTCACAAGTACCTTAAGAATACACTTTCCTCCTTGCACCTCAGTGCTTTTCCTGTGCAGAGCTGCCTGTTCTGCTCCAGTCACAAGCCTAATTCCCTAATTCCTCTTGACCAGCTCCCTTTATTTAGCAGCTTTTTTTTTCCCCAGCGTCAAGATCGTTCCTCTGTGCTGGATGGTTAATTAACTCTCCTCCCAGGTTTTCCAGGCTCTTGTGGTGTGAGAGGGCTGGCTCAGCCCTGCAGCTCTGGCTAAGGTGTCACGTCTCCCAGCCCCATAAGGTGGAGATCTGGGCTCAACTTCTTTTGGAAGATTTCAAGGCAAAAATAGCTCTTTCTAAGCTCTATTTCTAAACTACATTTCTTCCTCTCTGGGAAACTGCTGAACGTGAACTTTATATTTCCAAGGATGATAAACATTTTTTTCTTAGCATAAATTCTAATTTAGAACAAGGTTTGCTCAGCACCAACTTGGTAAAAGGCACTAGACCCTATGCATTTAAACCAGAGCTAACAGCACATGCCACTCTCCGTCATGGTTTTCTTGTTCCTATGCAGGCATCTGTGCAGTTTTGTGATGAACCAAGCTGGGAAATTGCTCCAGCTGAAAGAGGATCATTTCCTTATTTTTACCGAGCTACTTTTCAGTGTTTTAGAAACACCACAGCTAGAGGTGGAAATCAGCAGCGGGGACAAAGGGCTGCGCTTTTCTGCAAGAGTCACCAGTAAGTCTCTGCAGAGCAGCCACTTCCTGCAGGATCAGAGGACAGCCAGGAATCCTGAGAGGGAGCCACGCTTATCACAGCCTTCATCTGCTTTCAGAGCTTGCAAACACCAATTACAACAGATACATCACAGGAATGCCTCTAGCAATCTGAAATTCATACACATGCAAATCAAACCATTTCCATCCTCTGGAGTCCCTGCCGTTACACGCAGAGATCCAGTAATGTTAATTAATATCCTGGTGCAACGCACACACAGAAATGCACAACAGCTCACCAGAAAAAAAAAAAACCACAGCCCCGGGGAAATTAAATCCGTTCACTGCTGCATATACCTGCTTATGCTCAGAACACCCCTTGGACGGTGTCAGAATAATTTCCGATACATTCCCAACGACAACGGACCCACGGGAATAGCAGGGATGGCTTGGGAGCGCTTAGATTCTGGGGTACGGCAACTCTGACGGTTTGAAACACAGGCGGGGTGTTTGTTGTACTGCAGCCAGCTGTGTGGTTAGCTGGTATTTCTCTCTATGTGTCAGGTACTGTATGAAGTCCATAAAAGCTGTTATTCCCTAATTTTTCCAGTTCTCCATCCCCTCGGCTCTGCCCGACCTCGGGCCGGTCCCTCCTGCGCCCTCTGCTGGCCGTGTGAGGCATTGCAGGCCCCGAGCGCGGCCCCAGCTCCGGTGCCTTCCCGCCCGTGCCGCTCCCCCCATCCCGTGTTTCCATCCCTGTGGCTCTCTACATAAATATTTGAGGGCTATTCCTCCAGAGTTTTCTAAAATTACTACAATTTTTATCTCGGATCAAGCACATACGAGTCCAGAGGAGGACACCAAAGTGATCAGAGGGATGGGAGTACCTGGAAAAGAGAAGCCTTCGGGGTGACCTAACGGTGGCCTTCCAGTATCTGGAGAGAGCCAACAAGAAAGGTGGAGAAAGACTATTTGCAAGAGTGTGTCTCTAGAGGACAAGGGGGAATGGATTCTAAGCAAAAGGGAGTAGGTTTGGATTAGATATTAGGAGGAAGTTCTTTGCCGTGAGAATGATGAGGCATTGGCACAGGTTGCACAGAGGAGGTGTTCAAAGCCAGGCTGGATGGAGCTCTGAACAACCTGGTCTAGTAGAAGGTGTCCCTGCCCATGGCAGGGAGTGGAACAAGATGAGCTTTAAGGTCCCTTCCAACACAAATTATTCTATGATTCTCTAAGTCTCTGGTTTGAATAACAGACACAAGCAGCACTGAGCTCTAGCCTAACCCAGACTGCTGCCTAAATATGTGTTATCCATGGGGGAAGGAGCTTTTAAACTATGTTGTTTTGGAAATCTATGGGAATTATAATTCCAGCTTCAGTGAAGAGGAGCACTTCGGAGAAAGACTGTGCCAAATGAAGTCTGACAGACCAACTTATCCAGCCTTACCCTTGCTGCTACATGCACTGTCGAGTTTATACCTGAGACTAGAAACTCCCCAGAGTTTTGACTTCTCACCAGCCCTTTAATTCAGAGTTGTCTTTCATAGCACCAAGAGCAAATATAGTGAGAAGCAAAGGAGCAAAGCAGAGAGGGCAATTTCAGCAGTTGGAATAGAAAGGGAAAGGTAGGATGGAAGGGAGTTTCTAATCAATGACAGACCAACAAACATTGACCGAATGATGCAGCTGAAAAAAAAAAAAAAAAAAAGCAAAGCAAAAGAACCCAGGGCCCAGCTGGGAAGGCTGCTGGACTGGCACAACCACCCAGGACAGCACTGAGACCTCAGCAGATATAACCGAGCTTTGTTGTCTTTAGGGAAGTGAGACCCAACTTAAATTCAGTGCAAAGAAATAATAATTTAAAAAAACAAAACAAAAAAATATGCAAGGAGATTAAAAGAACTTCCCACAGATTACAACTGAATTAGGGTACAAATTGTTTTTTAAAGTGACACCCATGGGTAAAATAAGGCAGAGCAAAGCTAAAAGCTTCAGCTGAAAGACAATCTGACTGCAATTAACTGCTTGTGAAGGATCATGGGGCACAGGGACCTCACACTCTGTCCCCACGGAAACTCCTTCATTACTGTGATAATATGTTCTTTCTCTTTTTCCGACTTTGGGAGTTTTGACTCCTCTCCACCCCATGGCACAGCTGAAAGTTGAAGCAATGAAGAGCTGCCTTACCCAGAACAGCCTCTGGGCACAAGTATGTTTGAAATCTGTCAGGATGAGGACCAGTTAAACCCAGGTATTGCATTTGTGGTAAAGGTTGTGGCCAAAAGATTTTGCCTGTGAACATATGCGATGACAGTAATGTTTTCCAGCAGGTTTAAAACTACAGAACGCACCAGAGATCCTGAAAACAGGGCATGGTGCCACTCAGCACTGATGATCAGGGAGGAAGTCAGGAGAATACACCACCAAAGGGACAAAGCTTCTCACATAATATTGCTGGGCAGTAAGGACATTGGCAGTATTTGCATTCAAATAAAATAGATCCCATCAGGAGTCTGGCTTAAAATTAACTCTTACAAGGACTTCTTATAGAAATTATGAAGTGGGGGGGTTTCCATTGTTTTTGCATTCTATTATTTAAAATACCAACATGTATCTTGGCCACAGGATCCAGCTCTCCTTGCAGCCATGAATTACTTTTTAAAAAAATCTTCACGTCACAGAAACACAAGGTTCTTGGGAAATGCCCTGATTTCAGAAGCCAGTTAACTCCTTCAAATTAACATTATTCTTCCCCAAATCCAAACTCAGTGCTTTATCCTGTATTGGTCCTGGATAGAATATGTGAGCTGGTGATACCAAAAGACACATAATAAGAAAATCAATGCATGAATAAAAACTATATTTTCATATCCAGGCAGAGTGAGGTAAGATGCCTTTAACTCCAGCAGGTTTCCGGACAGCAGATCTGGAGCAGTGTGTAGGGAGGGGCCAAGATGTGTTTGCAAGGCTGCCTCGTAAATACATTCCTGACACCGCTCCTTCCACCACCTAGAGTAAGGTATCGATGGATAGTTATGATGCAGTGGAAGTGGGAATAAAGCTTTCACACACATATCCAGCAGCTCCCGTAGTGACATGGCTTCAAGCGCTGCAAATATTGGTCCAATCCCCAGTGCTTTAACAGGCTGTTAAAGGTTCTGACTACACCACAGAATACTTCAGACACCCTTGAGATCCATATCATGGAGCAAGATATGAGGTGCTGAGGGGAGGAGGGGCAGGTTTACAGGGTGATGCTCAGCTCTATAGGAGCTTTGGAGAGATTTGAGTGGCTTTATAGATTGTTCAGCAAGAGCCTGAACAGGTATTCTGTATCTTTATGCACATACAAATATTTACAGATCTTTTAAGGATCAGGACTGTTGTTATCAGTTTATGTGTTAGATATTGTCATTATCCAGTGTGACCTCGGGAAAGGCAGCCTAATGCAATGGTATGTTCAGCTCTGCTGGATCTCCATAGAGTGGGCCTGGAATGCATTGAGGAACAATACCCAGGACTGCACAGAGCAAAGAATGAAGGGCAGCAGAGTTTGATAACCACATTAAAGCACTACCAACATCTGTTCAAGCCAAAGACAACACTATCTCCAGGAATTAACCTTCTGAACCACTTAATCATTAACCTCAGAGAGAGAAAGTTAGACAACAAGAGCCTATTTGTCAGCAGCCCCTCAGAGAGATGCAGTGAGCAATATTTTACTCAGAACAGCGTGAGAAGGGCTTGCCCAGCTTTATAAATTTTAAACACAGAATATATTTGTGTGGGAAACAAGGAGACAATGGATGTAAATAAACAGCTGATCCTACCTTGAAGCCTTCATTCATTTATCCTGTTTAAAGTGGCTTGACTGGTTTGTCCTGTATTGTGTAACAGCATTTCCTCCAAATAAGAAGAGATGCTGCAGTTCTTACCCAGAAATATTCCTGTCTGTGGAAAGATTTACAAATGGATAGGATGTTACAATTTTAAACTTGCAGCAATATCCACAATTTTTCTACTGAAAAATAAATGTGGAAATATTGACTTGCTTTGTTTAATAATTATTTGTCTGTTGTTTCCATCTCAGGTCACCTTTAAACTTACTCTGTTGTAAGATGACCAAATGTCATCCCTCCACGTGATAACAGTTGTTAGAGATTTTGTTTCTTTTAGGTTTTATTTTGTTTTCCAAAGGAGGAAAGGCTTTGGTTTCTTCAAACTGCGGTGCCCCAGATTCGTGGCAGAACTGCGCTGTGGTGTGGTGAGGCTGACAGCTTATTTCTCTTGGACCTCATGTAATCATTTACCAAGGGGGTGTAAAACACTGCCGCATAAGAATGATGCTGTTTAACACCCACTTTGCACCAGCCACGGTGGCCACACAAGGTGTAGGACAATGCATAATCAGGGCCCATATGTCGGCTTAGATATTGCCACAGTCGGAGGAAGCAAAAAGAAGAAAACTACAACAACAACAAAAAAGTTGGGATGACTGACTGAAAATTGCTCTAATCTAAGAGTTGTATAAAAATAAAACTGGTTTGTGCCGGGAATGGCCAAAGGTCTCAACCAATCTATCCATGCAGGGAAAAAAATACCACACTTGATTAAAGCATATTGTCCAGGTGACACACTGTTCCCTGCTGTCTACATGGGGGGCTCCTATCTGTTACTGTTTAAACTAACATACTTAAAAGAGAATCGTGTTTCTGTTGCAAGGGAAAAGGGATGAAGACGGAAAATCTCAGCAATTTGCTGCTTTTTCTGGGTTAGTTTTCTGTTGATCAGCAAGTTGAATTGACTCAGTACAGAGCCTATAATGTCACAGCCAGGAAAAGGGCAGCATCACACAAACCAAGGACTGAGACTCACTCTTTCACACAGCAGCAAGACCTTAAATCAGCTCAAACCATAATGTGTAACTTCATGTTTATGCATTTCCTTACAAAGCAGGCTGGTAACTTCAGCAAAAAGGAATCATGATGCTTAATTTCTCAATAAATGGTACGATATTTACACTCTCGGTAGAAAAGTCATCATTGCATGGGCATAGAAACTGAATTATTTGCTCAGACTAGTGCTCAGACTGAACAAAGTGTGGACTGCCCCTGGTGTGGAGGCACCATCCCTGTCTGTCTGTCTTACCTGTGCCTGTCCAGACACAAGGCAGAGACAATACAGCCCAACAGTAATCTACATGTTGTATTAGGCATGAATTATGCCCCCTAGCTCACCTTACCTTAATGCTTTCAGTGTAATTAGTGATATGCTGACAAGAAAATAATCATAATAATTACCTATTTTTAAACCAGTAAAAGGTAAACAGTGTTGTCTCCCCGAAGACAGTCACATTTACCAACAGTCGGGGAAGATGCTCCTCTGGTCAAAACAGCTTAAAGAAATGCTCCTCAGGCAATTAATTTCTCTAACAGGATGATTCATCATAGTCTATACTCTCACAAATTGATTTTTCAGGGTTTATCATGGTAATTTAATAGTTGCTGCTGTCTGTTGGTGCTCTTCAGAGGCTGAACTGCATAACTGGTTTTTAAACTACTGTTTGCTGAGAAGACTAAATTGGACGAGCAGACAAGACACTCTCCTTTCACTTGGGTTGCTGAGCTCATTAACGTGGATAATTAATTGGAGCTTTGCAGCCCTCCCTTTGTACACCGACAACAAGCAAGCCACAGTAGCTGCAGTGCCCCCCCCCCCTCACCTGAGCACTCTTGCACAGACACCTGCTGCTCATAATTAAGATCCATTGCCCAAATTTACATATTCTGATTTCTATAACTCAGCTCTGAGAGACAAAGGAAGGCATTTACTACAGGGAAATAACAGCTCAAATGATGCTTCTGGAGCATGGCTTGCCTGGGCAGCTGCTTATGCTAAAAGGCCCTGACATGAACCACCAGAGTGTTTCTATTTAAAAAGTATATCTTTGGACTGAATTTAAAGAAAAGCACATGGCGATTTCCCCTTTAGGGGGATAATAGTCTTTTCATTAGATAAAAAGTGTCAAAAGATGCCATAAACTTCGGGGCAGGCTTTGTTAAGCCACAGGGCTGCACAGAGCTCAGCAGTGAACCTGGGGAGTCCCCACTTCCCTCCCCTCCCTGAACAAGTTGGTCAAGTGTGTGCACCTGGCTTGGGAAGAGCAGAGCCTCACAAACCAAGCAGTGAAGATCCTTGAAGACTCTTGGCTCACCTGTGAGGAAGAGGCTGACCCTTGCAGTGAGGCTAACGTGGCACGGGAGAGAGCTAATGTGAAGTCAGTTGACAGTCTTTGAAATACAGTCAAACACATCAGATATTCCTCTACAGAGGAAATGGATCATGCAGCTCCCTCTCGTGCTTTGGGGAGAGGCACTTTTCCACATGCACACCTTTATTGCATCAGCTATCACCTGTTCCTCAGCTTTTTAAGTGATGCCATCAGCCAGAATGAATCTCTTGGTAATAGTTCAAGTTGTTCCTCACTACATTTTTCCCTCCAGGTTTATTAGGTTGCTGCGATGCCCCAGGGCAAGATGCTGCCTTTGCTAGGTTTAAATCAGTCATCCAGATCATTAAAATTATTCTAAATTTGATTTAGTCACATAGCAAATGGGGGCCAACCCAGAACGGCCACCAGGGCAAAACTAAAACGGTAGTGGGATTTGGATTTACAATTTGCTTCAGTTAATTTACAAACCCTGAATTCTCATTCAGCCATGTTTTCACCTCGTATTCAAGGAAAGGAATAAAATAAAACTATGAATGGGAAACACAGGAGAGTGATTGCAGAGGCTCAAAGGGTGACCTCAGGACAAATACCAATGTATGATATTAATCCAGAGTGATCTGCAGGAAGTCCAAGGGGCAGAACCGGATCAACCAAGAGCATAATGAGGATGTGTCATGATGCTCCTTTAGCTGAAGGTCTGCCCTTTAGCTGACGAACAAAAATTGGTGTTCATCCTCACTTTGCTGCTTGCTCTGTGCTTTACTTGCATTTTTATATGAGCTAATCTAAAAATTGATGGCTACTGTCTCCAAACTCTCATAGTTTTGCTCAGAAGAATGAGATGGCATTCAATACAGGAGTCTTGAGAAAGTCATAGGGTGTCTCAGATTCTTTATACATGTCCCTTTTGGAAGTATTTTTCCTTTAAATTTTTCCTTAATTAAAAAAAAAATCAGTTAGATGTTAGACCCATTTTTCTTCTTCTTGAACTTTGAAAGAGAGAGCTCTTCTATTATTGAAACTGGGGTGATAAGACGGATAGAGCTGAGGTCTGATCTGGCTTAGCAGTTCTTTTCAAGGATGAAAGCAAATATCCAGTTCATGGCATCTGTAGAGCAAAGTTACACAGCAACTAAAACATGATTTTAGTTGCCTAAAATCATGACTGTACCTGAAAATAATAAGGTGTGAATATTTGATTCCTTACACTGAAGAGAAAACAGAAAAGAAACCAATTTCTCATGGAATTAACAGCTACTAACTTCATTAAAAATATTAAGACACTTCAGAACTAGACACGAATGTGGTACATTATTCCTTATCTGTGACATAACTTCAGAATACATCCCTAGGAGTACCTGTTCAGCCGCCTGTGGCAAATGAAAAAGACAAAGAAAAACATTGCACTGGGAGTCATTAATTGAATTAATTAACCTAGTGACATTGTCATAAGAAGAATTTATCTGGCAACCAGCAGGAGCAGATCTGCAATCATTTCACCATGGCTTCTTCCCCAGATTAACACTCACACAAGCCCCTGGCAGCTGGCTGTTAACACTGCAAATTATCAGAAATTAATTAGCCAAATGCTGTGCACCCATGTGGATATTTTTGTTTTTAAGTAAAGATTATGAAGCCAATAGCTCATCTGATGATTTATTGAGAGAAAACATAATTGTTTAAACAAATAGGTTGCAGTGTGGCTTTTTAATGGGTGAAAGAGAAAAAAAAAAAAAAGGGGGGGGGGAACTTGCAGCAAAACCACAGTAACAAAAGCCAAACACCTGTAAACAGGAATTAAACAATTCCTTATGAAAAAAGGGATATATACAAACTAATTCATAAAGGTCTATTATTTTTTGAGAATAAAAATAATTCAGTTTGCATACTTTACAGAATAATTAAGATTGCTGCTTCAACCTGTTAAAATGGGATTCAAATGTTCAGAAATGCTTCTGCAAGACAGCTTTACTCACCCAGGTAGTATTGACTGTATTACACATGAAAAACAGAATTTTTAGGAAACTGAAAGAGCAACTTTAAGTTTAACTTTTTTTTCTGCAACCTCTTGTCAGAGTAACAGCCAAAATAACCACAACAGTTTGGAAAGACTCCTTCTGATACTACAGTGCATCTTAGGACTAGTCAAGGACTTGTCTAAAACAAAGTCTTGATCTCCATGTGATTTAAACAAAAGTAAACCAGAAACATTCTCACTGATAGGTCTCAACTGTCCTCTTCAAAAACTCTTTTACTTCCACCTGACAGTGGACTCAGAAAACTCCAGGAAGAAGTTTTTAAACATGAAAAATTGACCCTTAACAACTAATTGGGAAGTGCATTGCATCTATATTTAACACCCTTAATAATCCATGGTTTTGGAAGAGTGGGGTTTGTAGAATACAAGTGTTAATAAACTTATCCCAAGACTGCAGAGATTCACCTGGACACAGAGCTGCTGTGAGTGGAACACAGGAGAAGAGAAAAGTTAGAGTGGTGACTAAATTTTCTTGGAGATGTATGGAAACACAGAGGGTCAGATGAGATGTTGCTGTCACTCACCTGGGGCTCTTACAGGTGATCACAGGTTTGAAATAATATCTTGTAAGAGACCCTCAAGGAAACATGACTGGCCAGGTTATCATTCCAGGCTAATGTGATGTTCTTCCTGTTGGGAGCTGCAGGCTCACAAGCTCAGGTTTCCTGTCCCTGGGGGAAGATGAGACTCAGAAGGTCTTTCTGAGGGCAAGGCAACACTCAGAGCTGGGAAGGGGCCTCCCTCAGGTGTTGTGGATGCAGAGTTGTCCAAACACATCCAGGATGGTGCAAGGGAAAGGATGGGTGATGCTCTCCCCTCTCTCAGTGACAGCAAAATTATCCTAAAACTTGGGAGCACTGGCCCTACCTGGGCCAAGATACCCTCTGCCAGCCTCTTAATCACAGGTATAGAATCATGGAATCATTCAGGTTGGAAAAGACCTCTGAGATCACCAAGTCCAACCATCAACCCAGCAGCACCACCATGTTCACCACTGAACCATGTCACTCCAAGACTGCCCTGGAGAGCTTGTTGCAGTGCTTGATGACCATTTCCATGAAGAAATTTTTCCCAATATCCAATGTAAACTTCCCCTGAAGCAACTTGAGGCCATTTCCTCTCACCCTGTCACTTGTTACCTGTGAGAAGAGGCTCACAATTGGGGCATGCCAGTGGCTCAACACACTCATTTACGCCTGGTGGGAAACAAAAACTTCTGTATGTGGGAAATTAGAGGTTTCCAATGTTACATTTTGTATGGGAACAAAGCTCACACCACAGAACCTCCTCTAAAGCAGAATGGTCTGTGCCAGTACCTATACAAAAAACAGGGATGTTCAGGGTAAATCCACTAGCAAGACAGGGAGCCGCTAACTTTGCTTATTCCTTGTTTGCCCAGGGAGCTGGCAAGTTACTTCCATCCAGGTAGGGAGATAGAAAATGTGCCTATGTGCAGGCAGCTGAGAAGCCTTGCCTGGGAAACACATAACATTAGAAACCTGAAGTGCTCAGACATCAGCAACTTTCAGTGCTATTGAAGCAGTGTTTAAAAAACTGCTATTTTCTAGTATATTCCCAAGCTCCTGCTAGTGGATGTACAGTTGCTTGTTAACAGGTCTACTGGTCTAATTTTAAACAGCTGCTTCTCTTCCTATGCTTGACAGGAGTCCTGGGGATAAATACTGCAGAAGCAAAATAAAAGCCAGTTTCTTGAAAGCTGGTACCTCAGCTGGGCTGAACTTCTTGCTTCTTGAGCAGCCATTTTATCACAGCAAGAATCTTACTGAACTTTAGCTCAAGGACTTAAACTCCTAAATCCACATTTGCTCAGCAAAAAGAATCAAAAATACCTTGTTTTTTTGAATGTTGATTTCTCATTGCCTGGCTGTACAAACCTGAACTTTATACCACTATGTCTATACATTATATACTTTGTGTTTTCCATTATAGAAGCCATTACCTACTTTATTCCCCTGAGAAAGAATGAGGTGTTAAGAAAAGGCTATAAGGAATAAGACAGATAAGTAGAAAAACATGCTAGAACCCAACTATGGGATAATTTTCTTAGAACCTGAAAACTCCTCAGATAACTTTTACTATTATATCTTAGGGTGTTTGAATTCTTATAGACCTCTTACAAGCATTTATCCTACAGAACTGCTACTACTCTGACAAATCAAATTTTAAATAACATTATCAATTATCATTAAAAAAAGAAAAATAGAACACCATTGCACAAGCTGCAGCTGAACTCTTCTTATCATAAACTTGTTGGAAACTTCCAATTGTATGACACTTCAAGAGAAGTGAAAAACATGCTTCCTGTAAGATTTGTGTCAGAATTTAGAATGGACTTTTGTGCTACAATCCTTGTGCAGAGATGCTCAGGCAAAGAAGCAGAGAAAGAGGCTGTGTTTCATCCTGAGAGCAACTTTAAAAGCCCTGTGAAAATTTCGTGTGTTATGGCCTGAGCATTACACTGAGCCAGAAGTAAAGAGAACAACTCGAGTATAAGGGGATCCTTTTTCCTTAGGTCAATGGAATTCATGGCTTTCTATTTTTCAGTATTTTTTTCAGAACTGTACCTTCAAATAGAAGAAATCTTCAGCACGTATGATGTGCTGCCATATAGTTACACAGGTGTTTCTCTTGTGTATCTTATCTAAAGCCTATGTGTACATGTGTTTCTCCCTACATCACAAATGTGCTGATGCTTTGTGCAGAGTCTTATGTCCCTTCAGCTTCTCAAATCCAAACAAAAATAATCTTCCCAAAGGCTTCTCCTGTGAAAAAACTGCAAAAACACTTTCTGTATAAGTTTTATTGTGCCCACATGACAATAACTTGTGTTTTTTCTACATCAGAAAACCTTTTCATGTATTTTCCCTCCCCCTTCCCATTATAAAACACATTTTTCAGTGCAATGTAAAACAAAACCTGGGGAGATGCAGCAGCTTTAACCAGAATTCTCAGAAAAATATGGGTTTTGTTTTCTTGCACTTTCCTGGGTGACTTGTCATGTCAAATAGTGTCAGTCACATCTGATTAGGTGACTTTATGACTCCCAGACATAAAGCTACATGACTGATGCACCTCATGCAATGCACTGCAAGATGACTCACCCGCTGGGAAACTTAAAACAATGCACTTCCCAAAAAGCTTAACCCTTAATGCTCAGAGCCCAGACCCACTTCCAGCATAATGATAGGACAGAGGATAGCCACTGATATCAAGGTGTAAAGAAGCAGCATGGCTTTACAGAAATGCATCTTATTTAGTTAAAGGTCAGAAGAGTCTGCTGGTGAGTTTTTGACTTGGAATTAATATATCAGCACTTATAAATACCATACCACACCACCCCTTAATTAATGAAATACTTTTAATTTTTTATAAATCTAGGATATTTTGCTCAAAATTCACATGGAACATTTTTCTTTGTATCATTTATCCAGCCTCCTAGTTTTCAAAATTACATATACAGGTCATACATGGCATTTTCTGTTGAAGAGTCATTACCAATGGTCATATGCATCTGCAGCTATTGAGGCTCTATAATTGAAACAGCAGTACACAGTAAATAGAGAAACAATTGACAAATAATTATGGTTTTACCACAGGATTTCCTCTGCCTAAATGAGATGTTTTAGTAAAATATTAATTGGATGATGAAAAATTTGGGAGCAGGCCACATTTATTGCCACCTATGGTTATTTTCCCCTTTTATTTAAACTCAGTGATGAGACAGAGATGCTTTGAGACATGGTTCTTGAGGACAAATGTTTCTCCTGAGATTTTGAAGGTAATTTACTACTTATTTTGTTCAGGAAAAGAGACACACAAGGCAATATACACATGATATTATTCCTCATGGATTTCAGCTTTATTTAATAACAGCTACTCATGATCTCTACTTAAATATAACCTAACAACACAGAAATAATTGTGCTGCATTATACTAATGCAAGTGATTTACCTGTAGGCAGTAATACTTTTCATCATTAACTATTACTATATCATATAGTACTAGCTAATACAATATCATAAAGGAATATTATTTTCTTGCTTTGTATGATGATTAGATCTAATTAAAATAATCAGACTGTTTATCTGTACAATCTTCATTTCAGCCACTTTAACAATTTAAAAATAATCCATCAGTAAAGAAAATTGCTGTTCTCTTGGTTGTAATGATATTATTTTGAGAATTTCATTAGCTATGTGTCTAAATATTCAACCATGTGGTGTCTAAGCAAGTAAGTAAGAAATACTAGAGCAACAACAAAGGGACTGCACTTTGCCTTAGAGCTCATGGTGAGCCATGGAGACCATCCAGCTCCCACTTTGGGAGCTTGAACCTCACACTTGTTAAAAGCCATCTCCCCAGGAGAGTCAAACAACATACTCCCCTACTAAAGAGATACAGTAGGAACAAGGAAAGCATCAGTCCAAATCTAGTCATCAAAGGTTTATCTACAACTTGTGCTGTCAGACTAACTCAAAATCAAAATTTTGTCTGCCAACCATTGATGAAAAGTGTTTGTGATGTTTATGGGTGACACCTTGATTAATAAACCAGATCAATAAACCCTAACATTATGTAATTAAATGGGTTAAAAGCTGGTTAAATAATAGGTTTCCACATGTAACTATAAATAGGAATCATGTTTAACAGCTGCTTTGAGTGCATTCCCTAAGGGTCTGTTCTCTGCTGCTTCATATTTCTATCAATGATTTGGAGGAAAAACAAACATGAAAACATTACTGATAAAGAATACAGAATGGGGGAAGGTTGACTAAAGAAGGCTAAGCCAAAAATACAATGGATGGCTCAGTAAACTATGCATAATGATCAAATACACATTTCAGTAGAGCCAAATATAAAATCTCAAACCTGGAAATGAAGTATGTAGGCCACAATAACAAGCTGATGAATCTGTCCAGGGGACTGGCAACCTGAAAAAGTATGTGGGGTTTGTGGGGATGAAAATTAGACTTCTGCATAATACAGTAAACAAGTGTAACTTTGGGGCATATGAGCAGCAGAATCTCAAGGAACATCAGACTTTTTTCCTTTATACCTGGCACTGGTGTTACTGTTCCTGAAATCTGTGCACAGTTCTGGCATTTGCGATTCCAAAGTGATACTGGGGAATCCAAGAGTCAAGTAGACCAGAGCACTGAGTGCCACATCCAGTCGTTCCTTAAACCTCTGGGGATGGTGACTCCATCCCTGGGCAACCCATCCCAATGTTTAACAACAATTTCTGTGTAGAAATTCCTCCTGATGTCCAAGAAATCCTAAGAAAAAGACAGACAGAACATTTTCACTTCTGCAAGATCTGCACAAAAGGCTCAAGAGCAATTTTTCCCAGTGGGAAGGGGAATGCTGGAACCGAGGGAATCTCATGAACCTTGTGCTATTGATTAGCTGTACTCAGCAAGGACAACAGTAAATACTGAGGGACCACTGCCTATCACTTCCAGTCAAGACTGCCATGTGCACTGGTGTAGAGACAAGAAGCACATGACACTTCACTGAAGAGAGGAGAAGATTTATCAAACTCTTTGCTGAAAAGAAGTTGCATTCTGTTATTAAAATCCAACCTGATTTTTTTACAACTATGGAATTTATTTGGCTTTTCTAGGAGGACGGGATTGAAAACCAGCCATTTTTATTCGCATTTGTTTTGCTTTTCTATCATGAGAGGAGACTGGGAGTTAGCCCAACACTGCCATCTGTATTAGTAAAACCTGCTACAGCCTTGTGAGATTTGAAAGGAGACACTGACTAATCAATTGTTCATTACCCCACTGTACCATTCTCTTATTTGCTTGTGCTCTTAAACCAGGACTAGGAAGGCTGAGATGCTGTGAGCAGGTAGACTCCTCTGCAATTGCAACCTGAGAGCAAAAAGACACTGCATGATAAATTCCCACCTGCATCAAACACTCTTATCTTCTTCCCATTTCTTGTGCCCTCTCCCACTCACCTGGAACTGAACACTTCCCCTTTGCTTTATCTTATCTTGAAAACAAGGAAATGCCACCAGTTACATGTCAATATGACCCCTGTGAACTAGGAAAAAGCTGTCTAATGTGATGCCTTGTGGCTCCATTAAACCATTTAAAAATGCATCTTGAATTCTAGCACTGTTGGGAAAAGAAAATATGCTTTAGGCTGTGAGTTTAAAAAAAATGTAAAGAGACTAGAGATAAAGATTTGCAATTCTGCTCAGGGATCCTTCATAAGCTGAGTTTACAAAGGAGCTTCCCCTAATTAGCTTTAAACTCTTTTTCTCCATTTATTGAATATTTGCACTTTGTATACATTTCATGCTTTAAATTTAAAATGTTCGCATTTTAGGCAAGGTGAAAGTTAAGTGGGGAAGCAGGAAGTAACCTCTAAAAAATGGTTAGGAATTTTCTTTCCATAGTTTAAGAATCAATGAAACAGCACCCAGATAAGCTTGCTTGCTCATTTAGATCCCTATTTACCAGAAAGGACCCTAGTTTCTTAATGCTGTGGATGTAGCAAAAGTAATTTTTCATTATAACATTAAACTAAGCAAAGTTAAAGAGACCTTAAAAATGTCTCATGGTCTTTGGAGAATGGAGAAAGACAATGTTGCTACATGAGTCCTGCCCTGCTGATGTCCAGACGTGATCTGAAGACAGATGGCATTAGGTATGTGCCAACTACATTAATATATTTTCACTGGACAAATCAATACAGAGACCTTTTCCACACACGACGGTTGCAGCAGTATACACTATTTTGGTGGGGTATATAGTCTGGTTAAATAGATAATTTGGTATGAACTTCAGGATGGGCACCTATATAAAGATCTCTTACACATCAGACTAGTTTTTTTCCCTCCTTATAAAGGAAAAGCCGTAGTGAGTGCTTACAGTAACATGTTTGGGCCCTGACAATAGCAGTGTAACAATACTGGGGTTTAGGAAAACAGTGTGATTGCTGGGTGCACCTTATGCATCAGTGTCAGCAAGGTTTGACAGAAGGTTACTTTTCATTATGTTCAAATTCAGTTGTCTTTGAATTCAGCCTGTC
Organism: Serilophus lunatus; assembly: GCA_013399895.1. Classification (NCBI taxonomy): domain Eukaryota; kingdom Metazoa; phylum Chordata; class Aves; order Passeriformes; family Eurylaimidae; genus Serilophus; species Serilophus lunatus. The sequence continues at coordinate 393,291 of VXBA01004867.1, read as the reverse complement.
TCATATAGGAAAATCTTTAGCAAAGAAATGCAAAATGCAACAGAGGTATTTGCAGTTTACCTGAAAATAGTTTGTATTTTTTTAATTTCCACACCACTGGTGAGGTCAAGAAGTCGCTTCCCTGTGGGCCTGTCTGACTGCAGAGAGGATCTGCAGTCACTTCTCAGCCACATCTGGAGATACTTGATCTTACATGAAAAGAATTGGTGAATTTGATGAATGCTCTGCTGAGATGAAGTCTGAAGACCTGCCCTCAGGTGTGGCAACAAGAGGCACCTACAGATATCCCACAGAAATACAGGTGCTGCTCCAGTAGATGACATCAAACTAGAAATACATTTCACCAGCTTCACTCTCAGTCCAGAGGAACAGTAACAGATTTACTATCCTGAATGCGGAGGGGCAGCACTAGCAAATTCCCTGCCATTGTAATGCAACTAACTCTCTTCCAAGAGTGAAAGATAGATTTGATTCTACAGCCAGTGTGCTGCAGCTGCTAGTGAGGGAAGAAAATAACTTCTCCATGGAAGACAGGTGAGGTGGAGATCATCTGCTAATAAATGAACTCAGATCAGCCTATCACAAACTACAATTACTGCTGCTGGTCCTGGACATCATCCCCAAAAGAATCCCACAATCATAGAATATCTTGACTTGGAAGGGACCCACAGGGATCATCAAAGTCCAATTGGCACCAATGGTGCTACATTAAAATGGAAGAGATTGAGTTTTAAACACAACCAATTAGAAAGCATCTACCACCACAGCTCAGATACTTTCTGAGGGTTAGCAGGAGCTGTCACAGTGCAGGTCTGTCTGATTTGCACCCCCTCCTAATGCTATTTAATCAGTCATGCTGTGAGTCTTATCAGCCGTGCTGGCATGGTGGGCAGCCACGGGTATTGCCCTGTTCAACTTTTCAGAGTTGACAAGGACAGATATGAAAAGAAGTGGAAAATGCTGTGTACTAACAACAAACCCAGCAGATACTCTAGCAGCTTTTTGGCATTGCACCTGGCTGGGACATTTTCTCTGAACAACAACAAGTCAATAAATCACAGTGAGCCAGTTGGAAGAGAAGTGTTTAACTTCTAACTAAACCATTGAGCCTTATCTGTTAGCAGATAAGTGGGACCCAGATTAAGGAGATCACTAGAGACAGGTAGCATGGAGAGGAGAAGCAAAAGATGTGATGTTTCCTCTCCCATTAACACAGCAGCAAGGGCATAGAAGCAACAAATTAGAGACAAACTTTTTACTAAAAGTTTTCTTTTTTTGGATACTTAAATGCTCAATAAAATGCTTCACTCGTTACACTTTCACCAACAATTTCAAAGAAACACATTTTGCACAAGTTGGGTACAAAAAAATTGACATGAAATGCTACATGCTGTGGAAAACATTGTGGGCAAGAAGGAATGAGCATATTAAAAGTCTTTCTGTATTTCCTCATTGTTTGAAGTTAAAATTTAACTATATTTTACACTATAGAGTAGAGCAATAAGTAGCTTTGAGTAATTGCCTTTCTGTCCTCTAAAATAAAACACTTGGATTACCTTTTCTAAAACTGTATTCTGTGAAGCATCATTGCTCTGGGAAAACAGCTAAATATTTCTGTAACATCAGTGGAAACAAAGCAAGACTGTGATTATTCTATATTAAAACTTTTTGTGTACTCAAAAAAATCTTATGAAATGGGAGAATATGTATCAGCCTCTATTGTAATAGGAAATTTTAGGGGAATGTGAAATGCATTTAGCTTCTCTGCAGAATGAGTAATTTAAAAAACATTTACTCTGTAAGAAAATGCAGGTTCCTTCCTGCTTCTCCCCCACACCACACATGCACAAAAGGAAATGTTTTGAGAAAATTACTTTAATATTGTTATTCTCCTTGTAATAGAGTCCTTGTTACCAAGGCAGGACTCAGAGCATGGCAGCACATTTCTGAGGCTGGAAGGTGAAGGTAGATTGATGTTTAACTTTGTGGTGTGCTTTGTAAACTAGGAGAACAGAAATGTGAATCAAAACAAGGAAATGGTATTACTGGTCATAGAGAGAGGTGCTGGCATGTTGAGCCCCTTGCATGGGAACAGTCAAAAGCAAGTGATTCTCCAGCCCCAGGGGAGCACAAGGCTTGAAGTTCTCTGAAGCAGGACACCCCAAACAGCAGGTATTTGGTCAGTGAGGAAGGGCATGAGAGGAATGAAATGTCTGTCCATCTAAGAAAAGAGTAAGGTAGCAGTTACTAGTAGCACTGCAAGTATTATTTGAGAATGCTGTAACTCATCATCTCCACTGTTTTTCACAGGCGTGGGCTGGGACTGTGTTAAGTCAAGGAACTGTTCATTTCTCAGATACAGGAGCCAGTGGCAATATGCTGGTAATGCCTTGTCCAACCCTAGTGAGCCTGCAGAGCAGGCCTTCCCTCTCAGTGCTGCAAAGCATTCCAGACTATTCATAGTGCATGTAATGACATCCCTGAACTCCTGTTTCTCTTAAGGATAAGAACCTTACACTATGTTGGCCATCTGTTGTATTAAAATGCCTCTAGTGCACTTGAAGGTGTTAAGAAAGGATAGATTCCCCTGGAAGAGGGGAAAACAGAGGGGAAGATCCACAGCCTAGCAAGGCCTTATATGGATCTGTTCAAGGATTCATCACAATCCACAGTGCCCAGATATACCAGGGAACAATGATAACTACCTTAGTGTGAAAACTGCATTTATCCTCGAGAAACAGGGAGCACATTCCTGTGTTTTTCAGATTTCATCTTAATGTAATCAAATACAGAACCCAGTAACTGCTGGATAAATTACTCCCATATTATTGTACAAAACAAGCATCATATTCAGGGAACTGCTTTAAATGACAGTATCCAGTGGTCTCTGCTTCTGAACCATGGTACTTACCATGTGCTGTTCAAGATCATGTGATGTTCAATGCCACATCCACTGAAGTCTTTATTTCTGGAAGCAATTAACATGTTTCTAGCTCTTACTGCTCTGTGATAGGCTGTGTAAGAGAGGTAGAAGCCAGTCTGACAAGCATGAAGTTATTTAACTTGCATATATGAAAA
>VXBA01004867.1:347401-390197 GCA_013399895.1 Serilophus lunatus | reverse complement strand
CCAATTTATTATTCAATTAATATTGAATTGCCATAATCCTGTATTTATAGAATAAGGCTAACAACAGGCAACCGCTGACTTTGTGTCTGTAAAGGTTTGGGTGTTTTGACTTGATGACACTTATCTTGCAAAGCAGTGTTTTGATATCTGCTGCTGAGGGCTATTTTTATCATCACCCTGTAAATACACATGTAAAACACCTAAATCTTCAGAAATATCCTGCTTACAAATACTGCATTTCTGTGATTCAGCATCTCATCCAGGAATCACTTTTTTGCCATCAGTACTTTGTAATGGAATTGTTTATTTCAGTGTTTTCTACAGATAGGAACAATCTTGCCTGTACTGCAAGTCCCAAACATCCTCAAACTAATGGTACCAGGCTTCCTAGATATTCCTGTTTCTCAGGACTCTAATACCTTGGCTGTTCAAAGGCAACCTAATAATTTATACAGATTATTCAGTTAGTAGTTCTACAACTCTTACATCTGCAGATACAGCATACTTGCCTATATTGGTGTGTATTCCCTTATTACATTCGCTCCTGGAGTTCACTGGGTTTAAAAAAAGGGAAGAAACGCATAACCTGGGACACATTTCTTAGAAGATTATCCCATAGACAAACAGCAGGATGGTCTGTGCCTCCAGAATGAAACTGAGCCCAGCTGACAACCACATCACTGTATAGGTCATGAATTTTTATGAGTCTAGGGTTTGTGGTCAGTTGTAAAAATGTTCAGTAAAACTCCACCAATGCTCCCTTTGCTTTGCTTATAAATCTTTAATAATTATTTCACCAAGGAAAGGAGACATTTAAGCAGTATCTTTTTGGTCAAGACTTCATTTTACTTGCTTCCTTTGTAATTAATTCAACTTAATCTTTTATGATTATATTAATTTATAACTATGAGGAGAAACAAACACCCTCCCTGCATTTCATGACATAGTTTAATAGGATCATTTCTGGCTCACCCCATCCAAAACTCCTACTGAAATCTCAGGGAAAGGAATGAAAGGCAGGGCACTTTGAGCTTTTTGTTGTTCAAAAAAGATCTCTGAAGCAAATACAATGTGAAGTTCCTGTAAGTAATAAATTTTGTCTCTGACTGATGTCATTCAGACTTTTTCTTCTTGCTGCTTAGTCAGGATTGTCTAACCACAGATTTTAAGTGTCTTTCCTAACATTTTCATGGATTTAGTTATTCCTGAGGAGAGTATTCATAGGGACTAGTTCAAAGCAGAGTACAGAGATGTCAGGAAATCACAGAACACAATTACTGTGTTTTGATTTTCCATGGGAAATCTGCAAATTCCTAAGAGGGCACTTACCCAATGAGGTTAACCTTTATCACATTTTGAGAGCAAAATCTGCCTTGATCCACTCTTCTGAAATGATTAAGACAATAGCTGCCTATATCCAGAATCCCTAGTCCAAATAGGAATGATTTAAACCACTGAATTCTCATTACAATCAGCAGGAGGATCTGGCTTCTCTGAACATTAGAAAAGCTCAGAATTTGTTCATTTATCAGATCTAGACTTAGGAACCTGATTTGAAGTGATTATATTTTGTAGTGCCTTGCAATATAGTTAGCTGATTGAGGAGTCTAACCACACTTAAGATATTAAACATTCCTGGACTTCCATAAGATACTGCAAAATGTATCATTCTTTTCTAGTTCTTCTATGATTCTCATCACAGTGTCAGACTGGAAAGCAATGAGAAGCCTGATTTCATATATCTATCCAGATGGAAAACACTAATAATCTGAGAATATCCTGAGCAAATTAATTCCTTCATTTTTTCCTGCTTTTGGAGGGCCTTTTGACTGTTGATGGTGATATTCAACATCAAAATATTAAGTCTTTTGTTTTACAAAATGCAGTCCTTGTAAGACATACATATTGTATGCTAAAATGCAATGTTTATACCAGTTAGTAAGTGCTGAAGAACCTGCTTTTGACAGACAAAATCGTGAAAGCAGCTCACGAAGCCAAGTTGGCAACGTCAGCCAAGATGCAGAGATAAGGACAACAAACCAACTCATTGCACCTCTGGGGAATCCACATCCACAACTAGACTTACACACATAAAATATGTTCTTTTTGACAAGCCACTGGTTTTTACAATTGAAACTTCTCAACATATTATTATTCACATTGTGAACATGTTCTTGTATGGATCCAGAAGAGAAGTCACAAATAGGAGTTCTGATAGCTAAAAATAATAGTCGTAAATACATGGCAATAAAGCCACATAACAGGCTAGAGGAAGATATAAGCAACTTACTGAATATTAATCACTAGGAAATGTGTGCTCATCTCTGCTTTAAACCTTTCATCCTTTAAAATAATTGATCATCCCACTTTGCTCATGTCAAGTATTGCTTCACTTCCTTATTTTTGCCACTTCTGAAAGCTGAGAAGAAACCCTCCTGCCTGAGGGTGTGCCATAAACTAAAACTGCCATTCAGGAGTGAACCCTACTTCCACTAGAAGGGGCAGAGCCTGGAATACCAGGTATATCACACAAGTGTATCTCCAAGATCAATTTGGGTCACAGAAATGAAATATGTAACTTTTTTAAAAAAAAAACAAAACAAAAAAACAAACAAACCAACAAACTCACAAAAACCTACCTTCAGAAAAATCTACGAATCTAAAAAAAATATATCTGCTAATCTAGGGAAAATAATTTTGTTAACATTCACCAAGCTGGCTCACATTTACATTTTACTTGTACTGAATCACTAAAAGGATTAGGAGGGCAGTCAATCAATGCAGAGGAAAAGCAAAGTTTATGCAGACTATTTTTAGATCTGCAAGCCCCATCACGAGGAAGCTGCAGGCTCCCAGCACAGCCACAAAGTGCCTCGGCCTCCCAAACAAGCCCCGCTCCAGATATATCTTCAGGATGACGATTTCTCCCCAGCTTTGCCGAGAAAATCAATATCTTGTTTTCAGATGTGTAAATGTAGTCGTCTCTCTGAAGTGCCCCGGTCAGTTTACCACACGTTCAGCAGCTGCTTCTTTCCAGGCTATCCCACGATTCCCAGCCTCCGAGGATTGACAAGGCAATGATAAACTAATGTGCCCCCTCAGCTCTGTGCGCAGCCCTTTGTTCCGGCAGCTGAGACCCTCTGCTTCTATTTGCTTTCTCCCACATACATTATTCAACAGCCCAGGAAAAGGCCAAGAACCTCTTTCATTCAGGAATTCTGTATTAAAATAATCAATTTCAAACTGAAGCGGGGAAAGGAGGCTTGCTACAGGCGAGGCCTGTTAAATAAGCCACCAGCCTCTGCCATTTGCATTGGAGTCATGCTATCATGAGGCAATATATTATTATATTTCTTCCCCGTAAAAGGAAGAAGAAACCTCAGAATACTTTTCTCTCTTTTTCAGCAACAGCATAAATTATCGCAACACCTTCCTGATGCCCCATTCTGGCACTATTTTCAATATAAGCACCTCGTTTATGAGGGTCTATATAACAGATTACATAGTCCATGACTTGATTTAAAAAGTCTTAGAGAGGGAAGGAGATTTATAGTTCCACAACAGAGAAGCTTGATGTCAAAATTAACTTATAACACTTTTTAATGCTTCAACAGAGAGTCCAAACCCTACTATTCTGTTCAAATGTTTTCCTGGCATTAAAATATAGTTGGTTGTGCCAGAAGAGGCCCAACACTGTTAAGTCACAAACCCATGAGTTTCAAGTACAGTATTTCTCCTTACAGCACTACCAGAAAGGAAACACAGGAATAAAGGCAGGACCACAGGATGTCATGACTGTTGCATGTCACAGGCTTTTTTTACTGCCATATTTAGGGAAAATAAGACCACTACCTTCAGAAAAAGTCAAACTTGTCACTTCCACAGCAAAAGAACAGCAATCTCTTGCAAAAAAATCCTGCACAGAGGCATTGCTTTTTATGGTAATAATTCGTTCTGTCAGGGTCAGTTCTGCTCACTCACCAGGTAAACTCTCCTGCTGCACTGCTGAGTTTTCAGTTTAACTTTTTCTGTCACATTTCTGCAGTCATACACATTATAGACAGCAGCATTTTTAATTTTTTCACTCTAGACACCTTGCTGTCAATAGTAAAAAATAGTGTAAAAGAAACACTGGTATCAACAGGTAAGAAAGGATGAAATACCCACATCCATGCCTGTGTGAGTTAACGGGATGCATCTTACTGCCTACAAACTATATTGACCAGTGGCCCCTTCTGTATTCATGTTTTCCCTTCTATTCTATTTGAGATATCATGATAGCTCCTGGTCATGAGTGTTCCACCCACTATTTGACACTTGTGCTAACCAAGGATTGTCAGTTTTGTTTAAAAATGATAGGTGGAAAGACCTGAGTGAGCAAACATTACATCTACTTTACCAGTAGCACCATCAGCCTAGTAAGCAGAGGAGTGGTGAGTGACTAAAGCTGGTTGCGAACGAGCTCTGCCCAACTTCATTAAAGGGGAAAAGCTGCACTAACAGCCCCACAATTTCTGCCCAGTGTCTTGAATGTGAAGCCAAAGTATAAAACTTTAGGTACTGTTTTCAAAAGTTCAAACTTGCATCTCAGTGGGGAATAGAAATTAAAGGTATTTTCCCCGTTCTGATATCAGAAAGAAGATTTTTTGCCAGTCTGTTCTGATGCTGTCACTGAATCTACACGTTTAGTGATTGCTATTCTGACAGGAAAATCCAACAAATATTTCATGTCAGAAACACACAACCTAAAGTGAAAAAGGCTAAATGTACTGGGATTTGTGCTCATGAGTCACTTCCAGAGCTCAAAATGCTCAGTGACTGAATAAAACATTCCAGAAAGTGCCGTGTACAGCATGAGGCATCCAGCTTCAATAAGCAGATGATTTTTTGCCAGCCAATGGGCAGGGCCACATAACTATTCAAACTTTTGTTTTGCACTCTGGAGAGTTTAGTTTCATAACTCTGCAAGAGATGTGCATGAGACTCACCTAGAGATGAGCCAGGAAAGCATTTCATTGTGTTCAGATTTTCCATGGTCTGAGCATATCCAACCCTCCCATTTTCACTGTGCAAAACAAATCAATCCCTCCTGCTGGCATCAGTGGTTCTGAGGATAGGAAATCATTAATCTGACAGTGGTCAGGTGCTGTCTGCTCACTGTGGGGGGTAACAGAGGAGAACTTTTGTTTTCACACCTTTGCACAAACTATTCACTTGGAAAAGCTGAGAGCAGTTGGTAAGGAGAGGGAAGAACTAAGTCAGAGCAAGATATCCCAGTCCCTTCCCCTACCAGAGCCATGGCTTCAATGGGAAGGAAACTTGGGAGCAGAAGCAGGAAGACTTCTGGTAGACTGATCAAAACTGTGCAGGTGTAGCCTGGACCTGCTCCAGGGAGATGCCAGGTCTAGTTTAGGACATAGTCTAGAATGCTGTGCGTTTACCTCTCAATACATGCTCATTTACTCAAAGCCTGCCTTTAAAATGAGGATATATTCAATTTTACCGTGACTTTATCTGTACCTCTTTAATGTTTACAAATACCTCATTTTAATTCTAAAAGAGCCTCAATCCTGGAAATTTCGTACTTTGTTACAAAGCTCTACTTCTGAACTTAGTCACCCACTGCCGTTAATCTCCAAAATTAATAGAGATTATCTAAAATATAGAAGCAACCCCAAAATATTGCTAACATAAACAGCAAAGTTGTTTCACAGACCTGGATGTAGTTTCTAACAGTAGCTGGTAAACAATTCTTCCATACTGAAGTTGTACTCTAGAAAGCCTCCAAATTAAACCAACCTGGGTAATAATATAATTGGGAGTAGAAAAAATCTTAGGAAGTGAGACTCTCTCTTGCACAGTGTTTAAAAGAGTGAGGTATCTTGTAAAGTGCCAAAATCTTGTGGCCACTGCAAAACAAACTATTTTTCATTCTCTTTTAATGGACTGATTCAAAATGCACATGGATACAAAAAAAAGAATAGAGTTCAAGAATCCATGCAGGCAAATTGCACAGTTCTTTTTTGTAGTTGTGTTTACCTTTTATAAGTGTCTCACTAAGCTAAATGCTTTAGCAACTCTGGGCAGCTTCAGTTCCTCATTATTAGATCTTTGATGTAATTCTTCAGTATTCAGCACGTGAATTTATTCTGCAATTTGCACTCAATGCCTGCAGTAAGCCCAACTCGTACAAAGACAAAATGCTGTCAACATTTATCTGCTGCTTTACACATGCCTGGAGCAGAGCAAAGGGAAAGTGGCAAGCATTTCTATTCCTGAACTCAAAACAAGCTGCATTCACTTGACACAGTGCAGGATGAAAGGCAGAGATGAAAAAGCAAAGAGGAAGGGAAAGAATAAGGAAAGGGTAAGAAATGGGGAAAACTGGAAACAAACAAAACATTCAAAAGAGAAAGAAGGATAAAATCAAATACATGATCAAAGAGAGAAAGAAATCAAAATCTTAAAAACCAACTCAGAGCTGTGACATACTGAGTTCTCCTAGGAACGAGCAAAGCTCCCCATCACAACTCAGAGGAGACCAGAGGTAGCAAGAAGGCAGGTCTGACCGCTGCCAACCTGAAGAGACAACAAACACCAACAGAAACAGCACCAGCACCAGCAGGCGAGAATTCACACCCAGTCCAGCTCCCTTCTGAACACCTAAGCAGGGAGTAAGAACAGAATGATTGTCTGCAAATGAGCAGGCACAAACCTATACAGAAGAAGAAATCTCCTTTTCAAACCACTGAAAATTCACCAAATTGCAGGGAAAATGTCCAGGTTTCTCTGCAGTATAATGAGAAACATTATTCTGGTACAGTTAGGAGGGAGAACATCACAGAATGAGTCATCCAAAGGATAAGACATATGAGTCTTGTGTAATTATGGCTACTTCAAAGCATACTTTTTCCTTGTAAATTGATGCATTTATAGTAAAAAATCTAATGGGGATGTACAGCTTCCTTTTGTTTTTCTGAATAAAATTGTTGAAACATGTTATTTCTATAAGGTGAAAGTAAATATACATTTTTAGAAAATCTCACAATTCCAAACGCTGAGATTTTTACTTTTTGTTATATACAGCAACAAATATTTTAGAATTAAAATTTTTTTGACTACCAAATATTTCATTTTTACTCCTATTTGAGAAAAAGAGGAAGGAAGAGAGGGAGAAAGGGAGAAAGAGAGGAAGAGAGAAAGAGAGAGAGAAAGAGAGAATCGTATGCACTGCATTTGCAGATGAGTTGAATGGCTAATTACATCTTACTGCCCAAGCCTGTAAAGTGCCAAATCCCACTCAAGCCATCCAGCAGCACTGGGACTAGACAGTGCCCAGCACTTTGTTGGGAAGATCCTGCCAGAATTGACATGAGCTGCATTGTAATGTTACAGCCTTGCTCCTAGAACTGCTCCAGAGAAGGGCCGAGTGTCCTCAGCTCTGATTACCTCTCATTGGGAAACGAGAGCACTTGGCAAGATCCAGCCTTTACAGCTGTGTGGCACATTATCCCATTTCATAGAGTGATTTATTTTAAGTGAAAGCATATGGATAGCAAGTGTCAGTGGTGCAGAAGTGCTCACGGGAGGTGGTGCACCCATCCTACAAGAGCAGAAATGTGGGCTCCCCGGGCAGAAGGTAGTGGCGCTTGTGCTGCTGTCAGGGAGATCCTACACACATTCCCGATGAGCACAGTTTGAGTTCCATTATCATTAGTGGGAGGGGGATGGGGGGACGTCCATGTCCCTACGTGTTTTCTGTGCTAATCTGAGAGCTGGACCAAATCCCAGTACTTGGGTCACTTGTACACAGGGTTCTCATTGTGAAGCAGGGGGGAAAATGGCAGCCTCTCAGCTGGGCTTTGAAACTATGCATTTTTTAAAACTTGTGTATGCATAAGCCTCTTATTTAATGAATTACTCCCTTTGTATTTACATGTTCCACCATCCACAGAACAAATAGGGTTTAGTCGTTTGAGAATGAAAACTTCTCGTCCTCAAGGGAGGGGAAAAAATCGTTGCACTTATTTTATGGAACTGGTAAAAAATCAATTAGCTTCTTAGTTTTAGATCTTATCTGATCTTCGAGGCATTCTGTAGACATAAATATATTTCTTAAATTACATATTTTCACAGTTTTGATAGAAAAAAAATCTGATACGAAAGTAGCTGAAACATATTTGTTTCAATACAGCTGAATTCAGTTCAGAAGTGGTCAGAAAAAGTTATTTGAGACTCCTCCAGATCATTATCCTAAATTACAAGGGTCTTATCAGACCCAAAGACTTCTTAATCTTACACCCCTTTTAGTCATCCCTTTAAATTCAGCTGATAAATGATGTGAAATAAAAAATAAATATAAAATATATGGCAGAAATAATGTCAAAAGATTTAGCAGCCAAGATAGGAATGCACAGAAAGCAGCATTTTAAGTTGTCTTGATTTCCAAAAGGAAATAGTTATAAATTAGTTCTAGGGCACTCTAACTCGTTTATAAGAGTGGTTCAAGAAACTCTTCAATATTAATTAGTAGTCTGTGAATTCAGACTATGCAATTATGATGAGACACTTCTTTGGATATGAAAGAGCTAACTTATCATATTTTTGAATTCACCATCTATAAGCTTGAATATTTTTGTATTTCCACATTTCTCAAGTAGCACTTAATTTAATCTTATCCCCATTTCTTTCAATAAACCATTGTTGCATCTCTTAAGCAGCACGGCTTCCTCCTCTAACTCATCTCCCCGTGAAATTGGTTTAATGAAGCAGAAAGGTATGAAGCATTAACAACACTGGAATTCATGTGGTAGCACTTCATTTTTCAGAGGCACTCACATTTCCTACCTAATTTATAAAATCAGCACACAAATGATTTTTATCACAGCCATTACATCAGTATAAATTACTGCCTTTTCTATAACACGGCAGTTAGTCAAACTGTTGAAATTATATCTATTAGTCATAGAGAGGAGGAGGGAGAAAGAAAAACCTGTAGGAAAGATTTAGTGTAAAATAAGGACTGATAGCAGCCTTATTGAAACACTAATATTAATTTACCAAATGAGCCCAAAGTGCAGCTATTTTGCAAAGGAAAATTAAAAATGCACAAAGTAAAGCAAATGGGTCAATTTGTAAGGAGCCAAAAAGGAAACTCAGCAAACAAACCAGGCTGTATCAGAGCCAGTCAGAAATGCAATTAGGAATAAGTTCCTCAAATCCAAGAAGGTAATACATGCCTCACTTCCAGCCATAGCCCTACATTCCTCCCAAGCTTTCCCATTCACCTCATTGCTCTAGCACTGGTGTTCTTTTGTGCTTAGTGGCTCCTCCAAAATCATCGTTACCCTCCTGACTTCATCCACATGCACTGTTACGTACTCGTATCCAGCTGTTCCTCTCCAGGACACTGGGAATTAGCCCCTACCACCCATGTTGCCATAATAAAATGATGCCTGTTGGGAAAATCTTTGTGTCCTCTGCTTTCCCAGTGAATGTGGCCTGCTTTTCCAGGACCTACATCCTAATTTGCAAAGTTCAGCCTGTAAGAAAACAGCTGTTTACTCTGTAGGTGTATCACACACTTGAAAAGCCTTCAGTCTTGTACTGCTCTGCAAACAACACCTGCCTCCACTAGATCTGCTGCTCTTTACAGGTGGGTCCTGGGCCTCCTTTCCTGTTTGCTGCTGTCCAAGCATGACTCCTTCCAGAGTCATTCTGCAAATTCACTGTTACCTGCCTTGTCAGATCGCTCCTCCAAACAGCCATCTGATAGGGGAACACAAAATGTCACCAGGAAATACTCTTTCAGATTCATGAAGATGCTGCAGAAAAATTTACTCTTCCTCTAATTTCTATTCTCACTCTCCCTTTTCCAATTATTTCCCCTTGATGTGCTTCCTCCCTTCAATCGGACGGGAAGCGCTCGGAGGCAGGGACCACGCCTTCTGATTTGTCCTCTCACAGCAGCAAACATAATAGGACACAAGGCTTCACGGACACTGCTTGATGCCATTGTCATTAGGGGCACTAAGAATTAAAATCAGCTTAAGAAAAAAAAAAATCTAAACTGATCAGCTTGTCAGTGCAACAGCCAAAAACCTGCAAGGTGCACAAAGGTCCAGCTGCTTTTCCTCTGCGTGTTTTGGCTTATATTTTGTTCTCCTCCTGCTTATGGTTTTTGTTATTTAGCTTTTCCCTCTACATAACATCAGGGACTTTTTGCCTGACTTTATTTTCAGGCCCTGGAATTCTGGTGTAGAAGTGTCTACTGATGGCACCTTGTGGCTAATCCAGAGAAGTGCTTGGGAATAAGAATGAGCATGAAATAAGCCCAGAAAATATCAAGAAAAGGCTTTAATTGAAGAGCATATCCCTCCTCCCACAATAACTGCTGCAGAAAAATGGTGTAACACTGCACAGCTCTGCAAACATCTCGTTGCCAAGGCAGGGCACAGCCCCTGCCTGCTCCCCTTGTGCACCCCAGTCCTCGCAGAGTCCAGGGTACAAACGGGAGACTTGGCCTAAAACCTCATCCCAGCAGGAGGCAGGAGAAGGGGGCAGGGGCCTGAGGCTTGCCCGTGGTGAAGTGAACCGGTAAATCCAACTAATCCAGCATGTGAGCGGGAGAAAGGACCTAAGTTTGATCTGCTATCCAAAGACCCTGAGGATAACGCCAGCTTTGTTGGGTGCCTTCCTTCTCTGCAGAAGAGAAAGTCAGCCTGAACCCAGACATCAGGTTCTGTTGTGCACTGGTCAGCAAAGAAACTGACCCCCATGGCAGCCCTTTCTGCATCCTTTTTCCCATCCCTGGAAGTGTTCAAGGCCAGGTTGAATGGGGCTCTGAGCAACCTGGTCTAGTATACATGATCTTTAAAGGTCCCATCCAACCAAACCATTATGTGATTCTGTGACTGTCAGAGACATTGCAGTATCTGCTGTCATGAGCTAGAATGTAACTACTCTGGAAAGTTATTATATTAGAGAGATCCCAAATGCCTACTGAACAGTGTTTCTGGACACCTTCTGGAGACATTTAGCCCCTGTCTCTCTAAATTCTCCCCTAAAAGCCCCAGTGTGGGTGGCAGGTCCTAAATGGTCCCAGACCTGCAAGTCACCTGCTGGCTTGCAGTCATGGCCAGGACTGCAGTAGAGTTGTGGGTCCCTGCTGACTAATTCAGGCATAAGCCCCCATCAGAACAGCCATCCAGCCAAAGCTGAGCATCTACCAGCACTGGTATTAATGAAATCATGTTCCCACACACAGAAGTAGCTGACAGGATTCCCACAATGTGATGAGTGACAATGGTGGGATTAAGAGATAACAAAGGATGCAGATGCAACCTACAGATAAAGGATATTTGGCATCAAGCAGTATCATGAGAGTCATTTCCTAGGTAGAGAGCAACAAACCAGAAGCCTGTGTTAAAGTACAGGCAGATGGGGTGCAGACAGCTGAAGGTATCCTCAGAAATACTGTGATCACATGAGGAAAGCATGACATTGACCCAAATATTAGGCAATAAATGAAGCTGTTTTAAAATGTGGCTGCCTCTTATTTAATGTGTTTTCTCAACTTTGGTTCAGTCCAGTTATTTCTCTCCAACTTATCCAAGTGTATTTCTAGGTCCCACTCTATATTATCTTAAATATGTCATTAGCATGATTCCTAGGTGTTTTGTAGTTCTTTTAAGAGCTGGCTCCAGTTCAGTATAAGTAATATCACTTGGGAAGAGCCCAGGATCAACCAACAGATCAGATCTGTATTCCAAGAACAGGAACACAAAATTATGAGATCTAAATACAAGTTCTCACTCTAGAGGAAAATATCTATGATGGAAGAGGGGTTCATTTCAAGTGTGAAGGACTGGAAAAAAATCATGCTACAGGTGGATATATGAAATTCAGAATGAGTAAGAAAAGAAGGGAAATTTATCTTTGCCAGGTAGACTTATAGATTCTCAGCAGAGTAACATTTGCAAAACTAATCAACTGTCATGCAAGATGTCAAATAAATAGCTCTACATGGCCTATGGAAACATCCAGGGCAGAAATTACCTTCACTATCCATCTAAGGGTAGATGCATCCCTATTAAAAGGCACATGAGTCTCCACAACCAGAAGCATTTCTAAACAACAATACAAAAGAAACAGAATATATTTTTGTGCCAGATCTCACCTGCAGCTGTATGTTTTTCATGGTCAACCACAGTACTCTACATAATCATTCCCACACCTTTATGTGCAAAGGTTTTGCATACAACTACATAAAGGTGTCCTGTGAGGCACATTTTGTGCTTTCCAATCCAGCAGAGATAGAAGAATTCTCTTTTACTGATTAAAAACAAATGCTGTGATATGAAAAACAAAATGACAGACTGAGAGGGAAGATTCAGCAGTAGCTGGTGTGTTTTTTTTCTGAAATCCTTTTTCCCCTCTCCTATAAAACAACCATCTACCATAACATTAATCTTGAAACTTAAGTGATAATTTTGTCCTGTCTGCACTTAACCCTTAAAGAAAATTAATGCCAACAGATAAAGAATAAAAGCCTCACATCAAGGACAACTTTTACCTGGAAAAGAAAGAAGAGTGAGAAATTCAATGAAGACCACAAAAGACTTCACTATTCCATATTACCTGTAAGTTGTTCAGATACCACTGTGATAAGCAGCCTTACAAAAACTTGGGAAAGGTTGATGGCTGAAATTGGAACAATTTTTTTTAAACAAAGTAGATGTTTTACTGCTTTTTTTGAAATAGTAAAGCTAAAGGCTCGTCTCTACCTTTTTGTGTAAATAACTTCCTTTCCCTGGGGTGTTCATCATCGGTTTGACCTTAAAATGCATGGCAGTGTTCTTAGCAATATTCAATCAATGGTAGGATTAAAGGTGAAATCAGTTACACAGAGGAAGCCTACTGCTGTTTCACCAGTGTGGTGGCTCTAATCTCCCTCTGAGAGACTAAAGATCATAACTGATTTACTTCTCTTCCCTGGGGAACAATTTTCTGTAGCCTGAAGCAATCAGGAAACAGACTGAATTGGCTTTAATACCCATCTGCCCTGGGCAGGGGGGAGACTGTGAAAAGCTACTAGGTTGTTTCTTCTTCATACTTATAATTAAATAAACTATGACAAATTTGACAGGCGGAATTTCTAGTAGTATGAGTTGCCTCAAAACTTCCTACTCAGTGTGTAATGGCAAATAAATAGCAGCTATACCCAAGTAGTGCTGGAGACTATTTGAACACTAAAATCAGTGATCTTCACTCCATTCCATGATTTAACCTATTGGCAATACACCTCAAATTTTCACACCTATCAGGACTGTGAAACAGGTTTAAACACAAGAAAATGGGGCTTACTCTGATATTTTTTTGGAGTTTTCTTCTTGACTGGGATCTTTCTATTAGTTCCAGAATGCTAAATATGTAAATAAGATGATGGAGAAAAAATGTACAAGTGGTACAGTTTTTATATCAGAGAAGGAAAATCTGAGACCATGAAAACATTTTCATATAAACTGATATCAGAGTACGTATTTACTATCACCTCAGCCAAAAAACTTTTGTTACTACTCCTTTTTGAAAGTACCAGAGGCATAGAAGATGAAAGACTTCTTCTCTGAGAAAATTCCTGCAATCCAAAATATTTTCTACAGTTGTCATAACAAAATAATAATAATGATATTTTATAAATAAGCACAGGACTTTTATTTTATAGTATATAGAAAGAAGAGGTACCAGAGTTGCTGTGAGTATAGTATTTCAAGTATTCTAATATCTACTTTTCTTCCATATAGCCCAGCATAAAACATGTTTAAATACCCCATAGGGGAGGGAACCCTTGATTTTTCAGTTTATGTGGTTAGGAACAGACATCTTTTTTTTTCTCACAAGCTCAGCTGAGACAATTCTCAGTCTGGCATAGAATCACAGAATGGTTTGGGTTGGAAGAAACCTTAAAGTTCATCTCCTTCATGGGACACCTTCCACTAGATCAGGTTGCTCCAAGCCTCATCCAACCTGGCCCTGGGACACTCCCAGGGATGGGGAATCTTCAACCTCTCTCTCACTCAGAGGTGAAACAAATGCTACTACACCTGCTAAGAGTTTTCAAAGCACAACACCAATTCCCCAGCAGGACAGCATTGCTTACTCTTGTTTCGCAGATGGAAACATAGACATGGAAACACAGGAGGGGTAACTTAAAAAAAACCTACCAGTAAGTGCCTACAAGTCTGGTTATGACAACTTGGAAGGATAACACACATCAGCTGAGCCACACTTCCAAAAATCAGCAATGCTGAGGTGTTTGCATATGAGAAACATTTGAATCTATTGTAGGACTGACAATGAGAAGACAAATTACATTTTTCAATGTCAGAGGACAATAAAGAAGAATTATCACCACCTCTGGTCCACAGTGCCTGCTGCATCCAGGTACTGTATCAGGACATATGACTGTGATGATCATAAATCCAGAGAAGATTTACAGGATTTAAACACTCATTTATTGCAACAAATCCACCCAAGCCTACTCAAAGGCCTGAAGTTAGGATTGTTCTGTGTGAAAATACATGGACTGCTACTCCTAAATAGCTTTTCCAAAAAAACTTCTGCAACACAAAATTGGACAGATTCTGCAAAAGAATCTTTTGTACTTATCTGCTGCTTGAAAAGCTCTGGAGAAATCAGAGGGTCACCATTCCTGAGCCTGTAATTAATTCTCTGTGCTATTATGCTGAATTTTTCCCATCAAGGAAATAAAGGAGTTTAAATAAAACAAACAGCAAACAGGAATTGAGTGAGAAGCTAAAGCAAACCATCTGAAGGATTTTTGCTTTGCCAAATTGATAGCAGGGAGAACTGGTGAATATATTTAAATATTCAACTCTGCACTTAGTTTTTATACTGTTCTTCAAAAACAAATGATATAGAACACAGCAAGTGCTTAAATTGGATATTGTGTCTTATTATTTGGTTAAAAGAACATAAATACTTAGCTAAAAGCACCTAAGACAGGTGAGTCATTTTCCTAAGAACTAAACATTTACCTGTGTGTGATTAAGAGTAACCCAACAGTGGCTGCTGAAAATCTACTTCATGCCGAGGCTGTTGATTGACAAAATTATGCAGCAGACAAAAACTATTGTCAGTTTTGTACTGAGATTTGAAGAATTCCAATATGTTCAAGATTTATAGTTTTTAAAAATTGCTGTTAATGTATAAAAAAAGATAAATTTTAAAAAAACTCCCTATTCCCTGTGTTTCTCTTCTGCACCTGCTTTTTATTGCAATAGCCACGGGCTGTAATAAGACAGCAGTGTGACTTCAAGCACTGATACAAAGGAAGCTCTGTCTGAGCCAGTTACTCATCCACATGACATGATAGCTTCCATTTCCTCCTCAGTCTTGTTTTCCCAGAGCAGTGACAGAAACCACATCGCAGAACTGTCAAGATCCTAAAACCTGATTGCTAAATGCCAATTACCTTGATTAGGTTTCCTGGGAAGAAAAAAAAAAAAAAAAGAAGAAAGAAAAGGAAAAAAAGAGAGAGAGAGTTGTGAACCAAAGATTTACTTGCTCTGCTTCAACTGGGAAAACTGGAAGTCGGACATATCTTGTCTGTCCACAGATCCCATCCATAGATAAGCTCTCCAAACCTCATTGATCCACTTCAGCTAGGAAGCCAATCACAAGAAACTTTCCTGTCATTTCTAAAGAGTGGTTTGAAAGTCACGTTGCTTTTCAAAGAATTATCTATTAAAATGGATGTAAAGGTATGTAGATTTATTAAAAATTTCCCAAGGGAAAAACAGCAATTCCATCTAAGTGAGACATTTAAAATCAGTCCAAAACTCAGTCAAAACAGGAGGCAGCCTCAGGCTGCTTCAGGCTGTTGGGCCTCTGAAGTTCACAGAAGGAAGAGATGAGATGTTCAGCATTTAGAAAGACCAAACGCCAGCGTTTATCATAGAAGCACAGAATATCTCAAGTTGGAAGGAAGTCACAAGGATCATCAAAGTCCAGCTCCTGCACAGGACATACCAAGAATCCCACCATGTTCCTGAAAGAGTTGCTCAAAACTCCTTGAACTCCATCAGGTTTGAGGCTGTGCCCACTGCCCTGGGCAGCCTGTTCCAGTGCCCAACCCCCCTCTGGGAGAAAATCCTTTTCCTAAAATGTAACCTCACCCTCCCAACACAGCTTCATGACATTCCCTTTAGTCCTGTCTCTGGTCACCAAAGGGCAGAGATCAGTGTCTGCCCCTCACGAGGAAGCTGCAGACCACAGTGAGGGCTCCCCTGGGTCTCCTCAGGACCAGCCAAGTGCCCTCAGCTTCTTCTCACACACGTTCTCTCAAGGCCTTTCACTGTCCTTGTGGCCCTCCTGAAGCTTTACACCTTCTTATATTGTGGTGCTCAAAACTGCCACAGTATTCAAGGTGAGGCCACTCCAGTGCAGAGCAGAGCCAGGGGCAGAAAGGGGATACAAGAAGAGAGCACAAGGACTCTGCTTTGGCTCTGTGGAATGTACTGAGAGCAACAAGGAAGGGGGGGTGGCATTGAAGATCTGTCCCTACACAGCAGACCACATTCTTCTTCTGCGTGCATAGGAGTTGAATCCTTCTGAAAATCCTGGAGCTGGCTATGTTTTAAACCTCAGCTCTGAAAAATTCATGATCAGCTCCAACCACATTAGATCTTGGTCTGCAATGCACAGCTCTCCTGGGTGACAGGGTGCTGGTTAGCACACCATCACCATCATTACAGCAAAATCCCTGCTGTGACCTCACTCTGAGGGATTTTGGGGTCACAGACATATCCCATGTGCAATGCTGAGCAGTTCTAGGTTTCTCCCACAGTCAAACGCAAGTAATTCGTAAATTCTTCCGTGAGGAGGGAAGTCATTGACTGTTTTCATTCACTGACTTTGTATCTTCTCCAGATACAATCTGTACCTTCATCCAGGAATTTTCAGGAATTGTGAATGAAGCATTGAGCTTCACAGCTTCATGCTGTGGCATCATACTACAATATCATTCACGGTTTCAGCCTAAATTAAACTGAGGCCTGGACTGTAACCCTCCTGCACAGGGAAAGAAGGAGCCAATACCCTCTCTGTTCCAAGGGGATATTTTTCTGTAGCAGCTGAAGGTGAAATTCAGTTGACAGCCCAAGTCAGCTGTACAGTTGGGTACACAAGTGTGACATGATTTTCAAAAAACAAATTCAACTACAACACTTATTACAAATTAAACTGCCCTTCACACCAATATGCTTCTCTGTTTTTTCTTCTTCTTCTTTTAATTGATCACTTTTACTTTCTATGTCCCCCCTCATTCATCTGTGTAACAAAGCTATGAACGAGCCAGAACTTTTTACTCTTGTAAAAAGAAAGGCAACTTTCATAATTTTTATTTAGTTCCATTATGTGCCTCATTGTTGAACACAGAAAATCATTTTCTATAAAGAAGTATTCTGGCTTATCAACTGAGTATAATCTAATTATTTTCCCCTTCAATTATATTTAAAATACATTATTTTTAAGAGTTCTTGCAGCTACTTTATCACTCATACAACTCCAGCTGCATATCAGAAGGTGGCAGACCAAACAGCTGGGGATTTCTGTACCCACTGCCAACCTGCTTGAGAGACAATCTCCAGCACAGAAAACCACCTGGCTAGAAACGGTTGTCCCCTGGGAAGAAACACCACTTCAACATAAAAAATAAAATTTCAGCAAATTCTTCAAGATAGAATGTCAAACACCACCAGCCTACAGGGTTTAAACTTCTCTGCTGTTAAAAACCTGAAACCATTATGCATTCCCTGCATGTATATCTCTGTATTTAAAGGGTTAAAGTTACAAATACTCAGATCTTTTTCCCAGTTCTCTCTACCTTTGGCAGATAAAACAGAGAGATAAGAAAGTTGTGATGTTCTTTTGACCTTCTTCCAAAGGTAAGGACCACCTGTCGATCTGAATTTCCCTTGCAAATCTGCTGGAGCTGCACTACTGAAACTGCACTGCTGGTGCCTGCTTTATCTCTGATTAGCCATCATTTGGGACAACTGTTCAACTGATGGAGCAAATGACTGCACTGAGCTGGCATTTCCTACCTCCCCATCACACTACTGTTTAGAATAATATCTCAATGCAACTGAAATGCAGTTTTATTTCTCCTCTCTCATCCAACCTCAGAATAAGAAAAAAACTTTATACAAAGATTTATTCTCACCCTATTGGAGAAGGATATTGTATACTCTGATGAACAATACTTGGATTAAGGTCCGTCTCAAAGAGGTGTTTGTGGCTCAGGATACACCAACAATGCCCAGAAAGGATGTTTCTCTCCAAAAGACACAATGCTGCCCAGGAATATAGTTTTAGTCTGGTGGCAGGATTTCTCAGGGGTTTCCTGAATAGCTGCCAAAACCAGCTCTAATGTTCTGCTGCCCGTATTAAATATCAACTGGTATTCCTCAGTTTTCCCTAGGGATGGCTAGCTGCTTTTTCTGTGGAAGACACAGCAATCCATGAGTCTTGTCTCCCAGTCTTTGCTCCCTGAGATTATGTCACTGGAGTCAGGTTGCTGGAGCGATTACAAGTATTACTTGTCATCTCCCCTCTCCTTTTCTCTATTTCCTTCTTTCACTAGATTAATGCAGTAAAATGGACTTGATCTTTTGTTTACTGTAGTGTGCAACCTTCACTGTGTATGTTTAGACAGTCTGACTATTCTGCTCTTGCTAAACTCGCTTTACCTTTCTGCCATAAATTTCACTTCCCTGTCACCCTCTTTGCATGTGGCCCCAGACAACAGGCAGTGGGAAAGCAAGTTGGAATTCTGGAGTGCTTCATATTAATTATCTGGTCATATTTTGTCAGTATAGGCAAGCTGGCCAGTTGTGGAAAGGTGTGCAAAGAGGCTGTAGTGAACTGTTCTGCTCCAAAATGAACAATTAATCCCCGCCTTGAACTCAGCAAAGGTGATTCACAGCAGAACTCCCGAGAGCTGTAAAAAAATACTTGTTTCATTTCTGGATTTCCCTGTATATCTAGTGGTCATTCTGAAACGTAATATTAAGGAAAAAATTGAAAGCATGAACACATACCAAAGAATTCTCCCAAACTTTGGTGACTGTTCAACTGTCCATATATTGTGAAATATTCAGAAACTAAGAAAAGTGAGTGCATTCCCTCTGAAGCTGCAGAGATATACCATATTTTGCATCTATTGAAGCACAGGCAGACAGAGTCTCATCTTAACAACTGGCCATGAGTCTGAAGTGACTCCTAAAATAAAAGCAGCTACTTCAGATTTCTAAAGAAGAGAGAAGAATTTTTTCCTTGATTTCAACAGCTAAAACTTCCTTGGCTCTTTTATTGCAGCTCATCACAGATGATGGTGGATTTCTCTCATCTTTTTCTTCACTAAAGATTCAAAAGCCACTGAACTGGGGCCACAGCTGACAATTGCCACTGGGATGAGACTGAAGGACTTCAAATATAGTCTCTGTGAATGAAACATGATATCTTAATTATTATAGCCCTTTGCTATAAACTAGAAATTACCAGTGCAATTCTCTAACAGTTACGTAGTACTCTTCGTAGTTTTAGATCATTAGGAAATATCCTCTTCCATTCCATTCAATAACATTGAAACAGTAATGCTAGGTGCCCCTTTTTTGTTCTAAAAGTGTCACCAAGGAGCTAAACTCACTATTATGGTTATGTTACTTTTCCTTCTACAAGAGCTCCTAGAACTCCTTCTATGTTTTGATTTTATCTATTTTCCCCCCTAGAACTTTTCTATAAAAATGTTTGAACTAGGAATTAATTCCCTGTTGAAAGTCAAGCTAGGATGGTATCTGTTTAGACATGTAGGATTTTTGGTAGCTTTAGAAAGACTAGTGGCACATCCTCTTCCAAGAACTTCAAATTCAACAAATCAAGAAACCTGGAATTTAATTAAAAAATGTATTTGAGGCATGTGCATTAGATAGCAAGACCATTTCAGAATAACTTCTGTTGCTGATAATTTGCACTGACACCTGTGAGTTATGATTATTTTTGTTTGACTTGCTGGACTCAAATCATCTTTCGGCAGTAATTTCCACCAGAATGCTTATTTCCCAAAAACCCTCTCAAGATGACCTTTTGGCAGAGCCACATCCCACATTGATCCAGTCAGTGTTGCAAAGGACTGTGAGAGTTAAGGCAGAGACCTTGAACTGCACTTTGCATTCACGAGTCAGTCCTCAGAGCAGAACCATCAGGCTGGTGTGCTCACGATGATGATTGTTGCTAAGCGAAGGGAGCTGATAGCTGTCTTTTGTCCTCAAGTTTTCAGGATGTGTGGCCGAGCTGAATGGTCGGGAGGTCAGGAATGCATAGGTCACCCTGGTCAGATCCAGGCCCAATTCAATGGGCACCTCTTGTAGCAGATGGAAAGGGGAAATTTGCTGTCATGATTGTAGGCATCTGTAGCAGCCAGGAGTTCAAAGAGCCCATGAGGCTGCTTACGGTCCTGTCCTAGTCCCATGCTTCCCCACCTTAACCTCTAAACATTTACCTCTCTAAAGTGTGCAGCAGAGGGATGTCTTGACTAAATACAACTTCAACCTTGCCAAATGAGGTCAGCCAAGAAATCGTGCGAATGGGAGGCAGCAAATTCATCTGGTTGGTGAGTTGCTGGCTCTTTGTTTCACCAGTTCTCTCGCTGTCTTCACACTTCAGAGAAGTGTCGTTATGCAGAAGACAGTCAGAGAATATGCCTGAGCCAATCTACAGACCTGCTGGTACTGTATCCAACGTCTCTGTGCCTGTCCTCTCTCACAGCCAGTCCCCCTCATCTGTGCTTGTTATCTGTGCTCATATTAGAAAACAGATCAGTTCAGTAAATTGCTGACCTTCAGTGCGTTACTTTTGTAACAAAACCAGCCCACGCTAGGCCAGTAAATGACAGGACTGCAGGGCACCAAGCACAGAAGGGAGTAAAGATCAAGACCTCCTCTTACAGCGAGGCTGAGAGTTTAAACTGTACTTTCACCCTCTGAAAATACTCAGAACTCTGAGCATCAGGGAGCTGTCTGAGCTCAGAAGGGCTTCCCTTACTCAGTCTAAGAAAGGAGGACTGACCCACTTCAGGATGTTTCCTTTACGCTCGTACAGCTCTGGGAAATAGGACAGACGAACATGCTCAGGGATCAATAATAGTCAAGTGCTACAGTGAGTCCATTAGGATCAGCCCATCCATCAGGGTTTCAAGAGCTCTTTCCGTGCCTGGCTGTAGCCTGAGGCTTGGCTGAGACGGAATGTGGCATCCACCCCAGCTTTTGACTGGCGTGTTCAGAAAAGACTTTTTTTGCTCTTGGCAAAAGTTTCCAGGGCCATTTCTTCATAGCACTAGTTTTCAGTACTTGCTACTGGGATATTGCAGTACTTTAGGATTTGTTCTACAGAAAAATGTTAGTTCTAAATAATAAAAGAGCAGCATAGAACTGTTGTTCTTCTGCCCTTTGTAGCATAGGAATATATAGGGGGCTCCTGGAATAGAGGAGGCAACTTCTTTTTGAGGGAAGGAACTGGAAAAGAAGTGATTTGAGTTCAGCATATGAGGACTCCAGCTGTGATCTGCTCAATCACATTAAGGGTTTGAAGACTCACATGTGGGAAACCTGTGAATACTTCAGAAAGGAGCTCTGTAGGAAGTCATCACCTGCACCAAAACCAGATTCTCATAGGTGATGGATTGCTCCACCATTTCATCTAATGTGACTTTTCATGAGCATCTTTGGTGACTCTGGGTGTGACATGGCAAGACAGCATTAGACAATGTCTTCCCCTTACAGCCACTTTTTTTTTTTTGCAGTTTTGGGGATCCATTTAAGTCACGAATTTGAAAGTGTGCGCACACACTTGTTTGGGGGGCAGGGTGTGAACTACATTGCCTATACTGCTATTTCAACATGAATATCTACAGGTTTATTCTCTCTTAGACTGGGACCTTTTGCACAGTCAGTGGTTTTAAAGAGTGCAGGCAATGAAGAATCTATTCTACTGTTGGGTAGAATAGTTATTAGATTTATTTCATTGATCTTCAGTATCAAAAATATGCAATACTTGATGAATATTTCTCACTGCAAGACTTAGTGTGATCTGGTCCAAAGTAGTGGGCAGATAGAGAACTATCAGAGAGAATAGAAGTTTTTGGTTTGTTTTAGATGGAAATGATAGCAGAAATAGAATCTAAAACACTGTAGTTGTAATAAGCTTTACAGCTGAATTTAAAAAAAAATAAAGCTGAACACACATTTTTAATGCAAACTGTTAGGGCAAGCAAAATAACTGCAGCAGTGTTACCAAAACTTCTACAAATTACATGTGACCAGTTTTCTTCTTGCTCAGTATGCTGAAACACAGCAGGACAACAGTAGGAAAGAAAGGCAGGCACACATGTGCTGTCTTCTAGAAGACTGTTCCCAGGGAAATCCTCAGAGTTAGCGATTCCTGCAAAGTCAGAGTTGAAAATAAAGTAGAAAGACTATGTTCATCAGAACAACGATCTGTATTTGTGCACATCATAAAATCAGGGTGTGAGGGAGTGGAAGATAAAATAGGTTAATCTGTTGTAAACTGATTTTGACCCTGAAGGTGATCACAGGTACACAGCATTACGGCACTTTAAACTGTTTTATGCAAAGCTTAAAAAAGACCCAGCAACAAACAAAGCTTTTTTTGTGTTTGCTAAACAAAGCATGAAAGAATAGTGACAAAAGTAGGAGGAGCTGAGTTTGTCCGGACAAAGCCAGGAGGAGGAGCCCTCATGCAATGGAAATGCAGTTCAGTGGTCCTGGATTGATATGCTCATCCTTTAAACCCCCAGGGCTGGGAGATCACAGGGCCTGAAAGTCCATCAAAGAGCACTTCTCTGCATTGATCCAGTCTGGAGCGGAAGGCTGGTGGGGGTCTGCTGTTCTGTATAAGACTGCCTCCGAAGATAATCAGCTTTTCTTCTTGGAAATTGGGGAATCCCAAACATCAATAAAGTGTTATTTCAAGTAAAACATCAGCCTAAACCTACAGAAGCCTGAACATGTGTGTGTCTGTTGTAGTGTTGCGTTTCTTAAATAAAAGAAAAAAAAAGAATAAAATGGGGAGAAAATCCCACAAAACAAAACAAAAAGCAGCTAAATATGTAACATCAGAGGAGGGAAAATATTTTACCTTGAAAGCACACTCTTAATGCATGATCTGTTCTTTCCAGCTTGTCAACGCAAGACTCTCCAGTAGAGGCCTTTAAAGCAGTCTTACAAACTTCCCTGGATCCATTTGGATGCTCAAGCAAGCACAGCAGCACCTGACCTAAAAAGAAAGTAAAGTTTAAAAGTCACGATATCTTTTAGTCTCACAGTGACTCGTTAGGTTCCCATGTACTGCAGGCAGTTACAGGTCAGTTCAGCTGCTTAGTTTGAAACACTTTAGGTCTGACAAAAGGGAAATTGGAAGCCTGGGGAATGTTTAACGCTGACAACACTGTGACAAACTCACGGTCACAATTATCTTCAGTCTCCAGGTGATCAGCCATGGGGCTGAGAAACCCCTGATCTGCCTCTCACAGCTCTGGGTTTGATTTGTTCAAATTATAGATAGAACACACCTATGTGAAAGGGCTGAACATGCATTAAGCAAAAATGGGAGGAAAATCAGGTAATCCAGCAACCTCAGTGTAACCAGAGACTGAAAGTCATTAATCAACCACTTGTATGACACTAGAAAGTGTTAGGATATTTTATTTATTCAGGGTGAGCCATGTTGAACAAACAGGGGATGATACAAGCTTTTCCATCACAGCATGTGCAATGTGACTTGACAAATTTTGGGAATATTTTAATATCACTAAACAGCTGCATTTAACTATAATAAATCAAATGGCTAAACAAATCTCTGTATCCTGGAAATCCTGGAAATTAAAAAGCAACCTGTGATGTCCTAGCATTGGAAACTATTTCAAGTGAATACAACTGTTGCAGAGAAACACGGTTAGAATTCCCTCTGAGTTTTACCTCTCTGTGATTATAACAGATAGGAGAAAGGGCAGCAACTCAGCTCCTTGCAAATAGTCCATTTCATGATGTTTGAAATGAGAAAGGGTGGCAAAAGATGTGATTTCTTCCAAATCACTCAGCACTGGTGTAGGTCTGATGTTACCAGGATTAGCAGGCCACCAATCTGAGGGCTTTGGAAATTAAACACACACAAAGTACTTTGCTGAGCACATTTCAACCAAATTCTCTGTGAGTTAACAAATCCCTGCTATGTTAAGGATTCTAAAAAATTAATAGTACAGATCAGAGCTCTCTTTTGCCCTCAAAATAGAATTGATCATTTATTTCTCCTCCACTTTCCTCCTTTCCTTCCCCCAATAAAATCACACTACTGAGAATTAGAGAAGAGTTTCTCTTTCTGTCATATACATGCAGCCTAGCTCTTAAATACTTACTAGTTGTTGAAGATAGTCTTATCCTGCACAAGTAGAGAGTTAGGTAGTCTACATTATTGTTTTTATTATTTCAATATCTACAGCCTTCAAAAAGTTTACAAATCTAATCAACATATGGGGTAGAAAAGAGGTTCTGCCTCAAGAGGCTGGCAATCTATGGCTTCTTTTGCAGAGGGAATTTAAAAAGGGAATTTGCAGAGGGAATTAGGAAATTCGAATGTACAAAATTACGTAGTGCAGACACACCCACTTATGTAGTAGTGGCAAACTAAAGTGGAGAATTAAAAAAATATTAAATTTTTAAAAAGTCTTCTTGTTCTGATATAAGTACATCCACATAGCTGGCAATGTGATACAAAGAAACCACTCTATAGACAAGTATATGGAAAAGGTTACTGCTCATTCATCTACCCCCGAGCATCTCTGCAACGCCATCTGCCAAAGGTCATCACCCCCCAGCCCTCACAGCACCACTCACATTTTGCTTCCAAACGTTCTCCAGTCAGAGCAAAACACTTCACTGGAACAGTTTAAACAGTTCCAGGTTTGCTTAACCTAAAGCCAACCTGGAAGTGCGCTTGTAAACAGCTTTGCTGGTGAATCAGAGGAGCGGTAATCTCTGAAAAGTTATAAACATCTGGCAGCATCTCCGGAACAGCTGAACCGAGAGAGAGACACACATTGAACCCTCGTTAAACCACAGAGATGTGTGGGTAGGTTTCCCTAAAACACAAGCACATACCTACAGAGCCAGGGGAGGCTGGATGGATTGAAAACCAAGGTGTAAATAAGGAAGACAAACGCCAGAAGTTCCTGGTTTACCCTCTCAGACCATTTTAAAGCCATCAGCCTAGGACAGGTAACCACAGGGGTAGTTCTACAACTTGGCATGGGAGGGCATTGCATACCTAAGAACCTGTCTGAAAGACAATAGCAGACCATTGGGATAAGCTGAATTTACAGGGGGTGAGAAAAGGTAGGGGGTCAACTATTTACATGGGAGGATATGGAAAGGAGTCTTATGAGAGTCATTAAACCAGTGGTTAAAGAAGGTAAAGTTACGACAAAAATTTTGACTTCCTGATAATCAGCGCAAAAAATCAAAGCAAGATAGGTTACAGGGTGGAAGCACCAACAGAAGCTGCTCTCCAAAAGTTTGAAATGAAAAGAAATGCTGAAGAAAATGCAAAAACAATGGCTGCTGTGAAGGACATGCAATGTCCAACATAGGGAGCTCAACTTTGAAATGAGCACAGTGTGAGTGAGAGTGCGCATATGCAAAGTACTTAAAGGTGTGAGGAGGCAGCAATAAATAGGGATATATTTGATAGTCCCACACAGAAAGACATTTTCTTGATGGGACAAACCAAATCAAGGCAATTGCAACCATAACGGAGAGAAG
Source organism: Serilophus lunatus (assembly GCA_013399895.1). Lineage (NCBI taxonomy): Eukaryota > Metazoa > Chordata > Aves > Passeriformes > Eurylaimidae > Serilophus > Serilophus lunatus. The sequence goes on along the minus strand of VXBA01004867.1, from coordinate 364,284 downwards.
AAAAACGGTCACAACTAAAATAGGTGCTTCAGCTTTCGTTAGTTACCATCACTGAGGATTTATTTGGAGCGGCAGACAGCATGGCAGGCAGCACGCTATCCTTTTGTTTAGCACAGCACTGGAGTTTGGATTCCTGCAGCAGGAGAACAGATTTCGCTTCTTGCCTGTGACTGCAAAGGGAACCTGCTGCACCTGTAATCAGAGAAAAACCCTCAGTAGAGGCGATCTCTCATCTCAGCTGAGCATATTTAGCTCATTACATCGGTGCACCACTTACAGAACATAACAAAACAAGTACTTGCTTGTGTTTATGACTTTTGACAAACAGTTCTGACAGTGTCTCTCTGCTTCTTGCAGTAATGGTCTGAAAAGGGGATGAGGAACCAAATTGTTTGTAGTCTTGGGAGGTTTCTTTCAGCAATTTTCCCATTTGCTGATTTGCAGTGATAATAAGAGGGGGCTTGATGCTTCGTTTCCCATTACTCCGAGAGCGCAGGAGCTCGAAGCTTTACAAAGCAGGCCTAGCAGGCTCAGACTTAAGCGGTATTGACTGCACTAGGCTTTCGATCAGGCTGCTGACATCCATCTCCACATTTTCTGTGAAGGAGCGATGCCCAGCTGTGGGCAACACAAGGAGGAAGATGTGAAGACATTAAGAATTGTAAGATAGTGGCTACAGGGAAGAGAAATGTGAAGCTATGCAAACATTGCCCGATTTAACTGCAGTAAAAATGAAAACACCAAATGTTTTTCCCAAGAAAGAGTGTATCTATTTTAAGCAGCCAAATGAAAACTGCCATGCCCACAACTGGACTGAAATGGGTGCGCTCCCATTCTTTTACTCCTTCAAATTACACTTCAGTATTAAGTTAAAACTCAGAACAACCCAAAAGCTTCTAAGCTTACATATGGCTAAACATGCACCCAGCATCCCATCTACTTTGCAGCAGTTTAGATATTCATGAAGCCTGCAGTGTGAAGTACTTTTCATTTTTGCTGTGCTTGGTAAATTAGCCAGGAAGCAGGGAGTAGACAATAATAGCAGATTCCTATTCGATGACTGGATTTGATCTGCTGCATCTTTCAGTGTTTTGATCATTTGGACTGAAGATAAGTCGCACACAATTTAGTAGCTGGCAAAGTGGGATTTAATAAGTCTCCTGTAAAACACAGCATGTATGCAAACAGCCCAGAGGATTAGACTCTGCTTGCTTAGTTTAGGACTTGGTGCAGCCAACCTGAATAATCAAATGGAGGAACAAAAGTTGTGAATCTCCTCAATGCACTGCTTCATTAGGATCCCCTTACAAAAAAAGAAAATGGTGCTCATCTGATCAGCCAGATTTTATGGCATCTGATTAGACCACCATTTTCTCAGCAGGTCCCCTTTCTTTAAACTGTTGACTATGGATGGCCTGCTGAATAGGATGAACTTTGGACCGCTAAATTGCAGCATTATGGTTATTTAGTGTAATTTATGAAAAAGAGAGAAGTCATGATCACCTACTTCATATTGCTAATGATATCTCCATTTATCAGAACAGCTATGAGTTTGGATCATCATTTTTGCCTCACAGTCACAGAACACTGTCCAATTAGATGCCAAAAAAATTATTTCTGCAAATGGGGCTGCATGAATACTAAATTAAGATTTAATAGTCCTTACATAATCATTTGTCACTGTTGACTGTTTGCTGCCTTTCATTAAGTCCCACATCACCTCAGTGTGTTTACTTCAAAGTTTCCTATTCATACCGTATTTCTTAGTTGCATTTTACTGTGGCTAATCTAAGAAGAAAATAAAGGGAAAAAAATCTGAACTTGATTTTTCTGCTCTGCAATGTTTCATCTAAACAGCAATTAAACCCATAACAAATTAGAAAGATGCTATGAGAATTAAATTACAGTGATTTCATTGTGAAAGTGCCCTTACCCTGGTTGAAAAGAGATAGATTTCCAATTACAGAAATTATCACTCTGTCTTTTTCTCCCCAACAAATAAGACAGGCAAACACTTACTACAGAGGCAAATTTCTAAATTGCTGATTATTACAGGTAATGATCTATTCACTATGTCAGCTTCCTAGCCTTCCTTAGAAGCTGGAGTTATGCAAGTTAACAATGAGCTATCAGGGAGGGGAGGAACAACAGCAGTAGGTGATGCTACCAAGCAGAAGCCAATTCCACAGGCATGGCAAAAGCACAGCACATAAGGACTGAAAATGTGTCTTTTCTCACATCCCCTGAAACTACTGGAAGAGCTGCTTTCCTCCAGCCCACTCACAGTTATGTATTGCTAACTGTGTAATAGCTGTGCAGCTCTGTCCTAGTGTCTGATACCTGCCCTGCTACTGCCAGCAGGAGGTCGTATGTTCACTTCTACCCCAGCCCCAAATGACTCAGGGAGGTATAAGCCCTAGAAAGACACTAGGAGAGTCAACACAGGGTTTTCTCAAGCACCAAATGCAGCACTCCAGCTGGCTCTAACAAATAAGATGCTGATGCCTCCAATTGCAGTGTGCTCAGTAATAACATGTAGAAGGGAAGATGGCAGAAGAAAGCTCCTAGTCCATCTGTCAGTGTATGTAAGTGTCCACAGGTGTCACCAAGTGTGAAGATAGAGTGGCAGTCACTTGACTTTGCTGCCTCTGTGGAAAAAAAAATTTACAGCTGAGGCGGGATTTGCTAAATTGTGCCAGTCCCCTGCCAGAATTCATCGGCTTCTGCTATCTGTAAATAAAAGATCCCCGATAGGTAAGTAGACAGAAACCAAGGTTAACTCTTGGGCAAGATGAGTAGGCAGCACACAGACCTTCACATCCTCAGCACATGGCAGGAGACAGTGCTCTGATAATGCTCTCCAAGCCTCCTGTCATTGCAGTATTTGTTTGTCGGTGTTAAAGACCAACATTGCTCTCGGTACAGAGTAGAGAAAATGGTGAGAAAAATTTCTAAAAGCCTTCTATTGAACCTTCTATTGGTGTTTGTGGAAAAAACATTCCATCCCGGTGATTACCTGCTTGTATTACACTGGTAGAGCCCTTAAAAAGCTCAGAAGTCCCTCCAAGAGACCTCTGCCCAGGCAAGAGGTAGTGTTGGTAATGCACATTACAAGGCTGAGGTCGAAAAGCTAATTCATTCTCTGAGTGTGCTAGTTTGGGCTGGGGCAGAGTTAATTTTCTGCAGAGCAGCTGGTGTAGGGTTGTGTTTTGGCTTCCTGCTGGACACAGGGTTTCTAACACAAGGATGGTTTTGTTATCACTGAGCAGGGCTTACACAGAGCCAAGGCCTTTTCTGCTTCTCATCCCACCCCACCAGCAAGGCTGTAGGGGCACAAGGTGCTGGGGGCACAGCCAAGGACAACTGACCCCAGCTGACCACAGGGATATCCCAGAACACACAGTGTCATGTTCGGTACCTAAAGCTGGGGAAGAGGGAAGGTGAGACATTCAGAGTGATGGTGTTTGTCTTCCCACGTCACCGTTACACACCTGCCTGTCATGAGAGGCAGTGGATGAATTCCTTGTTTTGTTTTATTTGCACTCATGGCTTTTGCTTTACTTATTAAACTGTCTTTATCTCGACCCATGAGTTGTTTCACTGTCACTGTTCCAATTCTCTACCCCATCCCATCCAAGGATAGTAAGTGAGCAGCTATGTGGGGCTGAGTTGTCAGCTGGCGTTAAACCACAACAATAGGAATGGTTTTCAGGAACCAGGCTAAATGAAAGCGTGATTGTTCTTGGATAGCTTCTATTGCTGTAGGAATCACAACAATATCACCAAACAAACCTTGCAGACAGAAACATAAACAGTAACTCTCTGACAGTTCGCACTCTGGACATATGCTGACTATTTCACACATGGCACAGAAAAAGAGGGGGTTCAAGTACTCAGAAATGATCCTTGGTCCTGAAATAGATTTTAAGTTGTATCATTTATATGTATTGCTAATATGTGATTGTCATTTAAAAAGCAGGTTTTCAAAATGGCTCAGATACATTTCAGTAAGACTTCTCTCCCCTGTGGAAAAATGCAATGTCTATTCTAACAATTATTACACTTTATTCTGTGCATCAACTCTGTTTCTAAATGTCTGAACTGACAGCATGTCTGGTCACATGAGTCCAGTTGACAAATTTGGCTAACGGTAACGCTTTAGGACAAAATTATAAAAAAAAATGACAAATTAGCAATGGCACCTAATCAATAAATGACACAATATGGAATCCATGAAGCTGATAATGCAACCTCATAATTCTCTCATTTCATAAAATAAATTACTAAGAACTTAACATGTGCTAGATGATGTCTCATTTCCAGTTGGTTTTCCCCCAACCAATAATAAATTTATCTGTAATTATATAGATTATAGCTCTAAAATGATTGGCAACACGAATTTCAGAACCTGGCTACTGTTAACCCTAAACCAGCCATGAATAACTGGCCTACTCAGTGCTGTTGCCTTAAGACACCTTCAATGCAATACAATGCTTTGGAAAAAGTTCCTGCCTAGAATATTATCAGTACACTGAGCAAAAACCAGCAAACAGAGCAACAAATCAGCTTGTCTTTGCTAAAGGAATTTCATGACTTCCCTACTTCTTCTGGAAAGCACTGTCACTTTGGGAAGATTTAACTACCTTTCAAATAAATTTTCTGTCATTGCAGCCAAATGTTATGTTAAAGTACCTTGGTAGTAATACTGTGAGGTCTGAAATGACTTACCTTTCTTCTTACAACTACCTTTAGTGACTTATCTAACCTCTGCAGGCTGGCATTTCCCATGATGTGGTTTTCACTAGAAAAAAAAAAAAAGGCAAAAAAACCTGTCTTCGAAAAACCCTAAAGAAAATCTGCTTTATGATTTTGAAATTACCAAAGAGCAAGCTGAGTTAATCACAGCAAAAAAAATTACATCCAGGCATTCCCTTTCTTCTATTTTCTGATCATTCAGAGCAAATCTAGATATACAGAGCTCAAATCGGCCCTGCACATCACACGTGGAAGGAAATGTGCTTTGTCAATTTACTTATCTGGAGAGGTGCTGAAGCAACTCCGGTGGGTTGGCAGCAACTGAAGGGCTCTATAACAAATTCCTTGAACTTTTTGTTAAAAAGCAGTTTGCAAAAGTATCAAACAGCACAGTGAAAATGTCCAGCATCCAGCAGGAATTGGCTGCACTGCACTGTGCAAATCAGTTCAAAGTCAAGTGCTGAATAAACCAGGGCTGCACACAGCTCTTTTCTCAGAACAGATGCTAAGATGCTCAGAGGGACAGTTATTTTAAAGCCACAACAGGCCGGGTTGAACTGGACTTTGAACAGCTCCGTCCAGTGGAAGGTGTCCCTGTTCATGATTGGAACTAGATGACCTTTAATGTCTCTTCCAACCCAAACCATTCTGTGATTCTGGGAAAATGGAAGTATTAAGAACTCATGTAACTAATATCATTCAATTCCAAGAAATGAGGGGAATTTGTCTCTGACACATACTCTCCCAGGCCTTCCTCCTCCTTTACAGGAGAATCTTCCAATCTTTGGAAGACGAAAGAAGGAACAAAATGTTCAGCTCACATGGCAATTCAGTGCTGCCCATTACCATATTTTTCTGCAACTTTGTATGGCAATTAGCACATACTTTTGCATGGAAGTGTACCCAGCTGGGTGAAAACAATGACAAAAGCAGAGTCCTATATTGCTAAAACACATTAATATTGGGCTTTGTGAAGAATTTAAAACTTTGCCTCTATTTTTCAACGTATTTGACAGGGGGAGAGGAAATTCATTTGGGAGAACGAGAAAACTTATTTTACCATAAGAAAAATAAAGACTTGAGAAAATAGATAAATAGAAGTTATGTCTTTGCAAACTACTTAAACCCTACAGGATTTTGAAAAGAGAGTAGTGTGCTAAAAATAATGCTTTAACATCCTGATTAAGTAAAGTAAAGATATTAAGTCACATAGCCAAGGCAGACCTGTTTGCAGCAACGACTGTGCTTAACTTCAATATTGAAAAGTCTTATGCTTATGCCTACCTATAATGTTAAGTGTACTCATATCCAAAGCAACAGAAAAAGGCACAGACAATAAACAGGTGAATAAAAGACTCTCCTCTATTGATCTTGAAAAATTAGCTAAACACACACATTGATATATTTTTAACCAAATCTCTTGGACACATGGTTCTGACTATTACATGCTCTTGAAGCAGTGTTATCACAGCTTCCCCAGCCACACCCACAGACAGGATTTCATTGCTTTAAATCCGTGCTGCACCAAAACAGTTCATGACACATTCCTTACTCATAAGCACTCTCCTCTTGCACTGGGAGCTTGCAAGAGGTAATCCTGCCATAAAAAAATAATTGTGGAAGAAAAATACTACTTTACAGCAGCATCAGCTCCTCGACCCAGCTGACCATAAGAACTTTAGACCTGGTACATAACAGGAGGCAGCAGCTTTGGCTGCAGCTCAGACTTAGCTTGAAACTGTACCCCAAAGTTTCTGAGCCCTGCTGCTGAGCACTGCCATGGCATGAATACTAAGCCTATAAAATAGCATATATAATTAACACAACACCAGCTTGAGGGTGTTTGGCAGGAAGATATCATTCCTTCATGCTTGGACTCACACCATCCAACATGTGCAATGATCTCCAAGTCAAGTAGCCATAGCATATGTTGGGTCAATTTACACACGTCTCTGCACAGGATCTAAAAAAAAAATAAATCAAACTTCTTTCAATCTTGATATCACCTGTAATTAAAAAGGAACAAGTGCCTTTCATTTGGAAAAATGCCAATTCAGTGTGTGCATCCAAACTCAGAGGAAATTCCTTGTCCTTGGCAGAGATATGTAAAAGCTGTGCCCAAAGTCACTGTAAAAAATAAAGTGTTACAACTACCACAGTTGTAGCTCTGCTAAACACCCTGTAAAGCGTCCCCCATATGCTTCTCTTACAGCAATCCCAATTGTTACTCTCCGAACAGTTATGTTTGAGTATGTATGACTGGGAGAAGAGAGAAGGATGATTACAGATCCTTGGAAAACTTAACCTCTCAAAGAAGTTATTTTCCGAGCCCCTGGAGAAGGCTCTCTTCAGCCCAGCATTCAGAACAATGGGAGGTGCAGAATATACCCCTAATCTATATTCATTACAGTGAAATGTGTCTCTATCACCTCCCGTCCCCTTAATGAAGGGTTAATAATTGGGAGACAAAAGTACTGATGATACTGAGCTGCTGACTGGAAGTCAACCTGCACAGAGACAAACTACCTGCTAAAAGTGATGGGCTAAATTCTCACCTCTTGATTGTTCTCAATGACTTTTAGCTCTGCTAAAGTAACGCCTGTCCCACACACAGTATTTTCAACCTATAAACACTTTATAAAGGCCAGCATCGTTACAGAACAACAAATATCAGGAAATTAAGGCACAAATTGCGGCAACGGGGAAGGGAAATCCAATGTTATTTGCATCAAAAGTAACGACTGATTCTGTAGAAACAGATTTTAAAACCCTTGCAATTACTCTCCCAGGAAAAATCCTAAACACTGCTGGACACCAGTCAGGACAACCACACTGAAAAAAAAGGTTGATTTCACATTTTTCCAGGTTAAAATTTCCAGTTAATCTTAAAAATAATCTCTTTTCCACTTTTAATATTACTTGCATACACTGCGTACTTTGCTCAACTATCTAGCAAAGTGCTGTGCTATAACCAGAATTATGGGCCTTTGCTTCTAGAAAATCCTATAATCTTTTTCCACAACACTTTTATAAACCTTGCTCCTTCATATTGTTATTGTATTAATCTTATAACTTGACTACTTTTGGCAATCGGACAATTTTTGAGAGGTTTGGTTTTGTTTTCCTTGTGCCTCTGTGAAATTCTAGGACAACGTGAGACACCACTGTATAAAGATACGGTCCTTGCACCAAGGAAGTGCAGGTGAGGCCAGTAGGGAAGAGCCATTGACAAGTAGCATTTTGCAAAAGTCTAGACTATCATAAGACATCTTCTGATGTATCTCGGGAAAAAGTTAATCAACTTGATCAACCCTCAGTACCTCTGTTTTCTATATACCCAGTCATATCTTTACCCATCCTGGGTAGAGGGTGAATATAAATGCCATATGAATAAATATAAATGAAAATTTCCAGAGGAAAAGGGCCAAGGGAAAGTTTTTTCAGGGTTACCTGGATATTGTCTGCTTATCATCGGGATAGATGAAAGCAAACAGCCTGTGCTCCACCCTTGGGCGGAAGGGAACAGAGGAATGCAGTCCCGTCCCAGCAGCCAGATTGGGATGGGCCTCTGCCTCCTACCTGGCCAGCACCTTTCATTCGGACTTCACAGCTCAGGGTACCACCACTACCCTTCTGCTGATCATCTCTGAGAACACCAACGCCAAGCACGTAAGAAGATCGCTTTAGGGCTAGATAACGGGCTTGTAACACTTAGAGGTCGCAGGTTTGACACTTCTCCCCGGGTTGACAGTGTCCCATGTGCCCCACGAACAGGAGAGCACAGTGGATGGTCTGGCTTTCAGCCCGTGGGAAGCCTTGGCTCCTTCTGGAATTGTTCAGCCAGGCTAGCTTATAAATGTGAAATCATTCTCAATACGTTTCTGCTTGGCAGACAAAGTGGCTAGAACATTAATTACCTGCTTCCAGACTAGTAGTCCCTGGAACTCGTCTCCTCGCCAGTGCAAACCCCCGGGCACTGGGTGGGAAACTGGCTACCCCAGCACAGAGGGCACAGCGAAAAGCAAGGTAGACACTGAGCTACCTGTCATGGCAAGCTGAAATCACCCCTTTTCCCTCCGAAACGCCGCTCTCCTGAGCACAGCAGCTCAACCATCGCTCCTGAGCTGCTGTGGGTGGCGTGGGGAGCTGCGAGTGGTAAACCAGTCCGCAGCCTCCGGCTACGGATCCCCTTGTCAGTCCCTTCGCTTAAACAGCCCATCAACATTCGGCCGCCCTCCATTCATTCAGGTCCAGCCTGTAAATCCTTCTGAGCTGGAACATTTAGGTCCAGATCGTGACTAAGCTTGATTTGCAAATCAGGGCGAGACTTTAGCACCTTCCTCCATGACCTTTACAAACCACAAACCAGAAAAAGTGCTGTGACTGCCCGGGAGGGCTGCCCTGGGGACAGGGATTAGGAGGACAAGGCACTGATCCTGCAGGTCTTCACCGTCTTCAGGAATTTTCAGAAATACCTTGGGCTCCTCCAGACCAAGTCTCCTAGGCCTTAAAATTGGAATTACAAAACTAACTGCCTGCACAGCATTGCTTGAAAAGCATTCCACAAAATCTGAAGAGCACCAAGGTTGTGTCCCGTAATCTTGTGTTCTCGTGCCTTTGCAGCAACCAGCAGGAATTTTGCCGATCTGCACGGTGCAGATCATTTCAAAGTCATGTGTTCAATAAATCAGATCTGCTGCTCTTTCAGCACAAGGTATTAATGTTCAAATACTCTGCTGCTAGAAGTTCTAAAAATTCACAGTCTGTGCTGTTCATTTAGAGACTGGAAAAGGTGCTGTAAATCCCCGAGGGCCCTGATGCACAATTCCCACTGGATTCAGCAGTGGAAGCTACAGAGATGCTTCCCTCAAATGCTATGTAAATATTCCTGGCTGTGAGCAATGACAGGACTAATGGTGGGTTTATGCTAACAAGCCAACCTCTGAATTGCAGCAGTTCAGGAGCACATCTCTGCTGCATTTCAGCTTTAGGCAACGGGTTATCTAAGGCAGGGGGGCAGGAAAGGCAGCTGAATTGTTCAGCATGTGGACAAGCTGCTGAGAAGGGTGTTCCCAAAGCATGAATGCCCTACCTGCACTGAGGCCAAGCTCGTTATCTACCAGTGAGGGTTAAAAGTTTTATTTACTGCTTGGCATCTCAAAGAATCATTGCATGTAGTCAATATTTGCTATTAATTGCAATTATTCATCACTTGAGCTGTCACAAACATGATATCACCTTCATATTTTTCATTAAAATACATAAAATTTCCTTTTACAGAAGTGCCATTGCTTAGAGCAAAAAAATACAAACCCAATTTCAATGATTTTTCTAAGCAAAATGGGGTTAATTTGTTGTACAGCAGCCTTCCCAACGTCTTCTTTAACACTTTAGACTTCAGTGTGTATCTGTGCTGGTGTCTAGAAAATAAGCCATTGGTTGTATCATCCAACATAATCGTAGGTTTTAATCTTCCAGATGTGTATTTTCTGACATGTCAAAAAAAAAACTCACAGTATTTTAGCTTCATTACTCTTACTCCTGTTGTAGTGGGCTTGGACAGCAAGTCTCTTGGCCCATAAGGAATTTACCAGAGAAGGCTTAAAGGGAACACGAGGGGTTTATCTTTGGAGTAAGATAGTGGATGATTGGTGTCAAAATGTTTGTCATCCACCAGATACCCAGAAAATTAGGGAAGGGAAATACTCAGCTTGGAAATAAAGAGAAAAGATATTGTGGGTGTTGGAAGCTAATGAATAACTGTTCCAATTCAGCCTTAGGGTTCAAGGTAAAGATTTTTGAAGATGAAATTTTAAATTACATAAATCAAATCAGGTATGCTGCAATCACTTGCACAGATCTCATGGAGTAAACAAACAAATACATAACACATATAGAAAGAGAAAACAAGTTACATTACCATCCTTTCTTGGAGGGGGGGGTGGGTGTGGAGAAAGGAACCCCACACAAACCAAACCAGATTATGTAATCTATTACATAAAATTAATAAAATACAGTTTATCAGAAGCTATTCAGCTAAAGGTATATCCTTAAACTAAGTTATGTTCAGTGCATGAAGCATTCTGGACTCTAATACTTTGGCTTTATCATCTGTAAGTCTATGTAAAAGTTACCTATGTCTAATCTGCTGGGGATCACTTATCATTAACCAGGTATGTTGCAAGACTACTGGGACCCTGGGCACCAGAGTACAGGTACTTGTGGCTGAACTCATTGAAGTCTGCCCAGTGATTTGAGGTCATTCCTGGTTGGAATGCGATGTAGGAAACCAAACCCAGTTAAGATATGAATGCAGATGCAGGATGCCATCCTGGATACTGACTGATGGGGCACTGGCACCCCTGAGGTTGATGTAGTTGATAATTACAGCCGTGTGCATTTGCTGTTTCTGAGAGTTGCCATTTTAGCTCAGAAACGTTGAAAATTCACGCAAGGATGAAATACAGCAGACTCATGAGTTCTCTTATGAGCTACTTCATACTGCAACTACGCTGTCCCAGTGCTATGCCGTGAGTCAGTAGCTGCTGTCCAGCAACTGTTACAGCATTGAAAAACTTTAGAAAAAAAGTCAGTTAAAAGCGATGTGCACAGTCACCTTTGAGATTTTTGCAGCATTGCAGTGTTCCCTACAGTGTTGCTTTTCCCCTTACAATTACAGATAACTGCCTCACGTGTTTAGGTTTCTCCAACTCTCCATTTAGTTTATGTCTTCCTTATTCTAGCCCATTGGATCGGGAAACAAGGGACGAAGTGTGGTGCTATGTAGTAGCACTCAGAGCCCTGGACTCAAACAAGCCTTTCTACACGACACACTCTGCAGCATTTCAGTTTTCTCAAATGAACTAGCACAGCATCTTTCTCAACAGAGAGGAAGAAAGCCTGAATGACCCACTGCTAAGCAGTTGTGAGAAATCTAACACACAGAGGTTTCAGGCTAATCCTGAAGAGTTTAAAATGCTCTTTTCAAGAAAGATTTTGGATGCATTAACATGGGCTGTAAATACAATAAAGAGCAAAACTCCTTCTTTCCACTTTCCATTCCTGTACCACTCATTGAGGCACTGGCGAGGTTTCTTTAGCTAAGGAACTGTCATAATCACTTTCTACCTCCTCCATATGTGTCAGAAACAACTGTTATAGGATAAGCTTTACTGCTCTGAAAAAAAAAAATCAGTTTAAGAAAAAAGCCTTCACTTTGATAAGACTGTTGTTCAGTTTAAATTTCTAGTAACAGCAAATTTTAGGGCACCTTTTTCCCCTCCACAGTCCTGTAACAACCTACAACTTTAATTCTTGCATGAAAAAGGCAAATTTGATGGGTTTTTAGAGGTATTACAGATATTGCAACTGTAATCTTGCCACACTGGAGGCCTTGGAAGTGAAACCTTCCATAATTTTTTATTTCAGTCACACCTTTGTAAAGATAGTTATTCCATTCCTAAATACATAACAAAGATAGAAATCTTAATCATTAGTGCTAGAAGCAAAAATTCTCTCACTCCCAGCTGCGGCCTATGCAAAGCTGTCTTACCGAAGACACACATCACACATATGGAAATGTGGTATAACTGAAATTCCTAGGTTTAAAATAGATCTGGACCACAATACCAAAACTAGCTTCCCCACCTCCATCTCCAATGTTCATCAGTGCAGCAGCTGACCTTCCCCTGCCAATCTTTTCCAGGCACATCACCACTCCATTTAGCAACTCAAAACAGCAGAGACAGGATGAAGAGATAAGCACCCAATCCTGCATTCCTCCCACACCCACAACTCCCAGCCAGAGGGTGGATAAAGACAAGGCAGCTGGCCCCTCAAGACCAGTTGTGTTTGAAAATTCCTCAAACAGTGTTACTAAATGATTAAATCACAGTTGTTTTCAGGATGGGGGCTGAGTATGTGCTTGACTGTTTATCCCTCTGCACCTTGCTTGTGCCTATTCCTGATCGTCCATTCAGTAACTGGCAGTTTGTATACACACAGAATTAACAAGGTTGGAAAAGACCTCAGAGATCATCAAGTCGAACCTTTTACCCAATTTAACAACCTATCCAACGTCAACCCATCATCCAGCCTTTCCTTAAACACATCCTGGGACGGTGACTCCAAATAGTTTGTTTTAGCAACGATGCAAACCAGTAGTAAGACATTAATATGATATTTTATCTGGTTGTATATGCAAGGGAAATGGATTCTAAATTGTGAGCTGTTCGTTCAGAATGCGCAAAAAGAAAAAAAAAAAACAAAAACAAAACCATAGAATTTAACCAGAACGTTTTGGGTAGGATGCTGTACGGAAGGGTCACAGAATGAAAAGGCTGAATAAAGCCCATGGCCAATTACATGGTCACTGAATCATGAAAAGGCCGGGCTCCTGGAATTTTGCAGCTGCTAGTGGATTCAACGGATGCATCAAACTAGCAGCAAACTCAGCTACAAGTTACCACAGAACTGATTTGAAACAAAATAAACTTATATCAAATCCCCATGATTTAGAAGTTTTCGAGGGAATGCTCATCTGCCCTTCATCCAACACAAGATTCTTCTCTGCAGTTCACAGATATTGTATCCATTCAGTCCTGCTTTAACATCTGAAAAATTCTCCTGGAGAGAACTTTGTGCATCTGCCTTTTATTTTTTCCTGACATTCCTTTGATAAAATCCTCCCATTTTCTTTGTTGGGTCACAGGACACCAGCCAGCAGAACTAGTTTTTCTTTTTGCATCCTTCAGGTGTTATGCAGACCTCTTACTCCCTCTAATAGTCATCACACAGTGCCCCATACATTAACACAGAATTAACAAGGTTGGAAAAGACCATGGAGATCATCAAGTCTAACCTTTTACCCAACTCAACAATCTATCCAACACCAACCCATCATCTAAACCTTCGAAACCATGTCACAAAGTTCATCATCCAACTTATCCTGAAACACATCCAGGGACAGTGACTCCACCACCTCCCTGAGCAGCCCATTCCAGTGGGAAATCACTCTCCCTGGGAAAAAGTTTCTCCTGATATCCAACCTAAACCTCCCCTGGTACAGCCTAAGACTGTGTCCTCTCAGAAGAGAGAAGAGACCGACCCCCGCCTGACTCCACCCTCCTTTCAGGTAGTTATAGACAGCAATGAGGTCACCTTTATACCCATCTCTTTTTATATTTCCTGAGGATGTCTTCTAGACCTCTTAAGCAATTTTTTGAGCTGAGCTCTCAATTTTCTCCAACTGCTCTATGTGAGTGACAAGGTGGTGCAGACATGTATGACACATCCACGTGGGAAGACTGCCTCAATATCCTGCTCACCTTCCCCTTTTCTGATTCAGTTTTTTTAATTAAAAGCACATACTCTTCCTGTACATCTGTACAGTGCCTCTGCCGCAGCCATGACATTTGGGAGATTCTTTAAGAGCAAATGATAAATTATTAGTGGATTGTGGAATCTTCCATCTTCTGTACCTGCCTGTGAGGACAGAAATCCATAGATCCCAGGGATCTTGGGTGTGCATGGAAATATCCACATCATCTAGATTTCCTTGATGAAAAGTTTTCTAAGCTGTTTGCTCTCAAGTGACCTCAATCATGCAATCCTAGCTAGTTCCTGCAGCACTCAGCCGTCAGAATTGTTAGCACTAGCTCAGTGTTAACTTCCCCTTCTCTCTTACCTCAGGAGCCTCCAAATGTTGAAGGTACTTAAGGCCACTAAAATAGAAATGTTGTCTAACATTTAAAAGCTGATCCTACTGACAAGTATTTCAATTTGCACATGACTGTACAGGACCAAGGGAATGAGAATTTGCCCAGACAGATGTCTCAGGTGAAAGTGTTATTTTCAGTTTGGAATTAGTCAAATTTTACCAGAGAACTATTACTAGATTCCCTCTTCAGATGAAGTTTAACAATGAATATGAACAACACTATGAAATAAAGAAGTTGGAATATGGCAGCACTACTTGTGGGACACATGCAGACCTGATAGTGTATGTTTGCTTTCTATATTATTTGATGCAACAATTATTAAACTAGTGCTTGCATCCTATACTGTAGGAAGAGTTACTGCAGGGATACAAGGGAATGTAGGGGGATTTAACTGACTACACAATGCCCAGGATACAGTCCTTGTATCTACTTGGATAATGTTATGTATTTTAAGGTCAGAATGGACTATTATGATCCTTTACTCTAAACCCTTTACCCAGCAGTTCCTGGAGAGGAGAGAATCATTCTCTCCTATTGCATAAGTGAACTCTACTGAGCCCAACACCTTGTCACTCACACTCCAAGGCAGAGAGCACCTACCACATTTTGAGTGATGAAATAAATAATAATGCAGCCAACCAGAATGGGAGACAAACTAGAAAAAGCCTCATCAAAATTCAGCAGATCTGGGCTACTTCCCTCTCAAAGCTCCCCCATCCTCCCCTTCACACAGATTTTAGGCACAAATGCCAGTAGATCTCTATTGTTCCTGTTCATTCATTAGCTACAACTGCTTTTTCTGTTGTGCTCACACTTCAAGGTAAGGCTAAGCTAGATTCTGGCCACATTGTGCTTGTTGAAAAAATAACTATGAGACATAGAAAATACAAATAGATGTATTTTAAACAAAAAATAACATTGCATTTTTTCCTTCAGGATTTTAAATAATCCTCAGAAATTAAACATATATGTTTCAAGGTGATAAACTCCTTTCATCCCATTATCTTTGGGCCTTCCATCTCCATTAGTTGTATCATTCTCCTTTTTTAGATCTAACCTCTCTGCCCAGCATTCACTAAATGGACTCAGAAAAAAACCCTCTTGGTACTATTTGTCACAATGTTATTTCCATATATCTATTTCTCATGTCTGCAGCAAGAGGATATTTGTGATTAAATCATAAAAGCCTACTTTTAAATTGGCACCCTGACTCTAGTCCTCCCTTCCACATGCACCACTGAAGATCAAGAAACCTTCTAAGGCTTCGAAGAAAAGGAGAGGGTCTCAGTTTAGTTGGAACAATGAGTTTCACAGAGCCACAGCTTTCACTTACCTCCCATGCTGTGGGTTACTATTTGCTTTCCCACGCTTCCCTTTGGGCTGCCAGTCTTTGGAGCTGGAATTAAGACAGGCACAAATGGAGGTTAAACCTGCTTAGAGATATGAATGACCGTAATCACCAAAATCACACCTAACGCTTTAGAAAGTTGGGGAAAACATGTCCTGTTCCTCTGAAAAGCTCATAGCTTTAAACTTGCCAAAATAAAAAGTGCTAAAGGGTTATTTTTTGCAACAAAATTTGTAATGCAGTTTATTAAAGTCACTCGCTTCCCCTTTGCAAGTGTTCCTGTTTCTCCGAGGTATCAAAATCCCCTCCCTCACACCTGACTGCTTAGCCTTCTGCTTATAGCCCTGACTTTTTTAGGACTTTATTTCCCTGATGATGGAGGTCTGTTCAATTGGCTTTTTTTCTCTCCAGTCCTTCCATGGGCAAGCCAAAGTAGAAATCTTAAACCCTACAATTGGCAGTGGGTTCTTATTAGGAATTGTTCAGGAAATTGTCTCAAGGATTGATAACAATTCCAACCATCACAGTTTGGGAACTTACCAAGGAGGTGACACTGTGGACTGCTGCTTATTCGGAGACCACATTCACCTACTTTCTTGTCACAAATAAAAGCAGACAATCAAGTGCTATAACCATGAAGCAATTCAGAGAGAGTTCATTTGTCCTTACTTTAGCATCTAGTCATCTTTTTTCTTCTGGCTTCCATCAGCCCCCCTTCATCTCCTTGCAGTCCTACCTGAGACAGGTACAGGGGTGCTCAGCACCCAGTTCCAGCAGTATCATGACGTCAGCAGCAATCTTCATATCTTGTCAGCAACTGGCATGGGGCTACCAACAAGCCTCTGGTGTGAAGCTGTTAGGAACTGCAATTTGAGAAAAGCTGGAGATAAGTTATTCTGCTCGGAAAGAGGGGATATTCCCATGATGAAACCTCAGCTTAAGGAGAAATTAACTTTCTCAGTATGGTGTGTAACACAGCATACATTGGGCTCTTTCACTGGGCTGGCATCCTGACAGCCCAATGAAAACATTTACATCAAAAAAGACCAAAACAAAAAAAA
>VXBA01004867.1:295905-347373 GCA_013399895.1 Serilophus lunatus | reverse complement strand
AAAAAAAAAAAAAAAGGGGGGGGTAGGACTGGACGGTCAGTACTCCCCTAGATGTGGAGGTTATGATCATAGCCAGTTTCTGAATCTTAGCAGGATCAAGGAGGGAGATGGAACCAAGCAGAACCAGTGCACAGGCATAAGGCACAGGACTGCAAAATCTCGTCTAATGCTTGTTTGGTGCCATTGAAATCTGCTTAGGCTGGCCTAAATTCTGGCCCTCTACTGAATAATTGAAAAAGATTGTGAGAAAAATCTCATCTAACAGGAAATCCAAAGGATATGCCAGATTTTGGCAGCTCCATGCTTCTCCCTGTAGCTCACAAGCTTTGTCCTATCATTAACTGGCCTGTCAGTCATTGAAAAGCAAAATAACTCCAGGGCACAGATGGACAGTCCTCTGCTAAAGGCCAAAACAATCATGTTTCCCACCCCAGAACCTCCAGGAGATCTTTCAATGCCACCACAGTCTGAACTCTCCTTGTTATACTGCTGTCTCAACAAAAAACACCAAAAGAATCCTTATTTCTTTTAGCAATTAATCCAAAGTTATTAGTCCCTGCTTGCACTGCACTTTCAAATCAAAACATTTGTTCTCGGCTAGAAGCGTTCCTCTTTGACGAAAGTACAATCTGAAATCTAGAGAGAAAAGAAGAAGAGTTATTGGAAAAGGAAGCAAAATACTTTCAGGAAGGTGATCTCCTTACTTTGGGTTTAATTTTAAAAAAATTGCTATACATTAAATGCTCTGCACAAAATCAGCCAAGTCAAGAAAACTTCAGTTGTTCTTAGGACAGGGAACACAACCAGGGCTAATCCTTACTGCAGCCACTCACAGAGACCTGCTGAATGCCTAGAAAGCTACACAGTATTACCTTGATTCATACGTTTACCAGTTTGTATATTTAGCTCCTTTACTTCCTTTTACTTTAAGGCCATGAAAATTAATTCAGTACTATCCCAACTCTGGCATGCTCATAAAAAAAATCACACCTGTTTCACAAGCGTTCACCTGTTTAACAGACTAAGTTTAAAGGAAAGGAAGTTTTTACCTAACAATGAAAGTATAACTTGCTTCTTAAAAGGAATTCCTGCTATGACATTTGCTGTTTTCTGGCTGTAAAATGAAAACTGCCCAGTGAATTTAAAAGAAAAAAAAAAATAAAAGGAAGGGGAAAAAAGACATAAAGAGAGAGAAAAGAATTATTTGGATTAAAATATCTTCTCTTAACCTTGTGGAATAGAAGCTTTTCTGACTTGGCAGCGCAGTACAATGGAAATGAAATCAATGCCAAGTGTCTTATCCTGAACTCTGAATGCGCAAAATTCCCATTGACTTTCAAGATTTCTTCCCCTGCAAATGGCATTCAAGAACAGTCGTTACATGTACCTAAGGCACGTCCCACCACTATGTTCTGTCTCTCCCCTTTGTGTCAAGTAGATGTATAGAATTTTCAAAATCAGCACAGCAAGCTGTGAATGATGCATGAAATGAATAAGCTGAGTCTCGTACAAAGAGGAAATCCTGAAGGCTTGGTGCAATCACTGCTATACTCTTTCCTATGGCCTGTATAGAAAAGATGCATGATATTCTTCACAGAGACAAAGAAAAAAAGCTCACCGAGGCCAGAAATCTCAATCAGGAGCCCCAGAAGAGATAAATGACAGCAGCTCACAAGTTTTTAACGTTGCTTAATTTCCCTCTTATCCCTGAGCTCTTCCTCACTGGTGCCTGACTCTTTCAGCTCTGGGTGCTGTGCACGTGGAATATACACAGAGCAATCTGGGGACTCTGAGAACCTGCCTCACTTTGCATTTCTTTGGAAGCAGCCCGGCTTTTACAGCAGTTTATGTTTCACACTTCCCCCCATCAGCCAGAGGTGAGTTTGCATCAATCCACCAGCATGTGAACTGGGATGGCCAAAGTGTAGAAAAAAAGGTACAGTGATTTCCAGGTCAACTGAGCCAACAGGTCTGGGGTAGCAATGTGTTAAAACGCCCATAACTTCTTCCCCATGTGGACAAGAATCAGAGACTTCATTTACATTAGCACAAGCATTTTTTAACCGGGCCAAACCATGCTCAGGCTGATTTGTCTTAATTTGATGTATCGTTGAGTAAAATTAACCTGGCATAAATATGTTATAGTTGAACTTGGCAACAACAGCAAGGATGAGCGTCCTGAGAGTAGCATTGTGATATATCCTCTTTCTTTTAATCACAGAGGAGGTACAAATACATCTCTATGGATTTGCTGTGACACACCCCACCCCACTCCCCTTCAATTCTCTTGCTCTTCACAGACACACTTGCTCACAGGCATTGCAATCTCCTCTGCTGCACTAAGTAGATACTTTAGAAACTGAAAACTGAGGCATAAAATGGATAAAGAGCTTCTGAGAATATCTCTGGAAGAAGCAAATCTAAAACCCTCTTTACTTGACTAGCAACACAAAGAAGTTGGCTGTGAATAGTATTCACAGCAAAGAATAATTAACTCCTCATCCCGAAGACGTTGTGCTGTGAAAATAAGTCACTGTGATGCAATTATTGCTGCATCCAGTGGCATTACTAAAAAGTTCTGATAGAGAAACATATGGAAAGCTATCCTGGAAAACTTAAATCTGCATTAACCACTAAATTACCCCATGTAAACAGATCTGCAATGACAGCTCTCCGCAACTTTCTTGAGAAATCTTAAAAAAAATTATTCAGATTTTATCTCTTTAATATTTTAGTGTTGTCAGAGTTTACCAACAAAATTTACCATAGAAATCATCTGAAACTGCAGTGTATAAATTAACTGGACATTACCACAACAAATCTAGAATCAAGGTCTATGCATGTAGAAAAGAAGCCATATCAAGCTTCTCATTTCTGCAGGCATAGAGAATAGCAGCAACATTCCAGTCCTGAACATCACTTAACTTCAGCTCTTCAGCTGTATTTATTCCTAAGAAATATTTTTTCCACTAACATTGGCAGATAGATAAGTTCCAGTCTAGCGTTCCTGAAAGGTGTCTGTCTTAATCTCATGGTTGATATGGGAAAGCACTTATTTATAAATGCTTTCACAAAATGTTTATGCCAACACTTATCTGGAATTTAGTCTTCATCTCTTCTTATAGCAAAAAATTAGTAGAAATAACAAACTACATGATTTTTTAAAATATTCTTAAAACATCCACAATCAGATTCTTCTGCTACTTATTATACTTTACTCCACAACCTGGCTGTCTCAAAAATTTACATTAAAATATTTTCACTTACCAAATTTTTGTTGCAATAAATTAGCTCTGCAGCTCTTTGGCATAGGAAGGAACCATGAAAATTCAACCCAATATGCTGTTTTTTGAGAAACTAACAGTAGCATCGAGCGTGATCTTCCACTCTTCCTTTCAAAAATGTGTTAATGCAAAAGCTTAAACATTGTCATTGCACTTTATTGCTAACGTTAGCCTTTTCACAGCCAATGCTCTGTCGATCTAAGGTTAACAGTTGCACTTGCATCTGTTCTAGATGTTGTAGAGTAAGGCTGTAGGTTTCTTAACTGTGCAAACAGTTGCTAATTTTGTAAATTAGCAACAAAACAGCACTTCACTTAAAGCCGTATTTGACAAAGTGCTGGAGACTTCTGGATTGTCTGCACAGGATCTTTCACAACTTCCACACAGCCAGTGTGTCTCCTACATAAGTGTTTCTGACCTCACCTGGTCTCCCAGTGATGTTAATGGCTCGATTGTGATCCCTCCCACACAAGCAGGAGTAGGAAATCTCACATGGCCATTGCTGTTGGTGCTCCTACAAAAACACATTCATATTCAGGGAAGAAGAAGCGGTATCTGTACTTTGTACTTAATGTTCAAGGCTGGGTTCTGCTGTTTTCAGCTTCCAATGGATCTGTCCCCCGGCCAGGGTGTGGGCCTGTTTACAACCCTTTCCACAAGCTCTGACCACAATTCATGAACTTCAGGATTCATCTTAGCCCCAGGAAGCTGAAAACTGCATGGAGGATTTTACCTGGACATCTCGAAATCAATAGCTCAGGAAAAGCATACACGGGCCAAACCACTGATGGGGAGCTTCCAGAGAGAACAAGACAGTTTATACAGAGGAAGAGGCCCTCGAGGACTTGCTCACACACCCTCTTTAGGCCTTGACTTATGGCAAACAAGGAGGAAACTTAAACGCTAAAACACTGCAAACCTTTGAAGAACAGTGTTTCTCGCCTTTCATGGTAGAGAACACACTTCCAAAAAACTCAGATGTAAAGAATAACTGCTTATAATGATGGAGCTGTGGTCCAACATTGAAGAGATCAAGTACAATTCCTGTGCTGGCAGCTGCTCACCTGCTCAAGAGCCCTCATTTCTGTCAAACCTGCCCCACACACCTGTCTGGGAAGACAGAGAGACTTAGTCTCAGGAAACAGGGTCTTCACACTTCCCTGATTAGGGCTGTCCTAGCACTGTCAGTTCTGGAGAACACTGGGGAGCACTTTGACTCCCAGCAGAGATGAAACAGGACCTGCTACTGCTCTGCCTGCCTATATGTACCATAGTAACATCACTGATATTACCACCTTCTCTCAGACCTCCATGCTCCTACCTGAAGCAAGGCAGCGCAAAGAGGTGAAAATAGCGGCACAGGTTTGCCAGATTTCACCAGAAATGTTACGGAAGGAGTTGAGCTGGTGGAATGAAACTCGTTGGGTTGTCATTCACAAAGTGATTACCCGCAGCCAGTTCCGGGGGGAGGCAGACCCTTACCACACGGACCAGGAGGCGGCCGGCCCGGGGTCTGCACCCGGTTCAGGACCTCTGGCAACTCCCCCTTTCCCAGGGCAGGCAGGAGCCAGGTACCCCATCAGAAAAGGAGGCTGTCAGTGTGGTCTGCAGAGCATTCTTGCCTCTTGAAAGAGCCCGAAGGCAACACTGGCCGAGCGGAGAAGGCAAACGCTGCTGCCGGGGTATCCTCTCTGCGGGACCGGGAGGCAGCGCGGGGCCCCGGCGGGGAGGAAAACAGCGGCACCCACCGCCCCCGGCACCTCTCAGGCAGCCGAGGGGCGCAAAATCTCCCCCAGGCCGCTGCTCAGAAGGGGCAGCAGAGTAGGCCCAGGTAACCAAACCCAAACATCACCAGCGCCCTCCTGCTCCCTTTCCTTCTGCAGCAAGACAGACACTGGAGGGTCACCGAGAGCAGGTGGGAAGAAAAACTCGAGGCGGGGATGGCCCACTGCCACTGTTTGCGGAGCCTGCCCGGCGTGGCGAACTCAGACCCAGCCCTAGAGCATCCCGAGGAGCCGAGGGCACGCGTGGGGGCCTGGCCGGAACACAGCTTGTGCCCCCAAGCGATGCTCGGCTCCCCGTGGGCTGTTCCACAGCGTCCAGGCAAACGCAGACCCCTAAAAAGGAAAAAAAAAAAGACAACAACAAAACGGGTGGAGGAAGAAGAGTTGTCCAGACTAAAACCACTCGTCAAACATACTGAAAAGGTTCAATTATTTATTTCCTCTAGGGACTCCTGTAACCATACATTTTTAATGGACTCTAATTAAAGACTTCCCCAACGGGCTTTACTTCTGTAAATATTTCAGATGAGGTCGGGTTTCTAGGCAAATCCTCCACACTAAATAGAAAAAATAAATATCGAGGCGGAGATGTTAATCCGCCTCCCTCCCCGTCGGCCGAGAGAAACCAGCCGGGCAGAGGCAACAAGTGGCCGCGGCTCGCACAGCGGCAGGTTGGGCAGCGAAGCGACGCTTCCCCAGCGCCAGTCCCAGTTTCCTTCGGAAAAAAAAACAAAACAAAAAACACAAAGCAAACAACAACAAAACCCCACAAACTCGGAGCACACTCTCCCCCCTCCCACCCTCCAAAATACAGCATGGGGCGGCAGCCACAGAAACCCAGACGAAAGGCTAGGGCAGCTCGTGGTGCGGGCGGTGGGACCGCGGTGCTGCCAAGAGCCCCGGAGGGAGCCCCGGGAAGGAGCTCCGCGCCCCCGTCGCCGCGCAGGGACCGGCCGCAAGCCCGCACAAACCGCCCGGACACTGCCGACGTGCCTGATAGAAAATTTATTGATCTCTCTTCGTTTGAAGAAGGAAGCAAACGAGGACTAGGAACAGGGAAGGGGGTAGTTGGATGACTTAATTTCTTGGAAGGAATCCGGTAACAAAACTAAAACGTTTCTTCATTCGATATGTCAAAACATGGTTCACAGTAAAATTCACAAACCGATTTACATAAGTTTACAGTTTAAGAAAAACCAAGACACACAACTTACTATAAATAAAAGAAATGCGTTTGCGACCCGCACAGCTCTGCTCTCTCCCACCTCCCCTTTTCTTTTAAGGAATAAGACCCTAAAGTTAACAAGTCGTGAAAGCTACAGATTGTGGATAGAAACTAAGCCAGGGTCGGTAACAAAACACTTAATAAACCACAAACGATTATGTGAACAACCGAGTTTAAAAACAAAAGCCCGCGGTTTGTTTTTTGTGTCATTGCAACGCTAGAAATCAAACTGGAAGATGCGAGATCTTTTAAAAACTTTCAAGCGAATAAAACAGTGTCCAACCTAGCCGAAACCAGGAAAGAAATTGCCGCGTTTTGAAAACTTCACGGCGGCTTCTAGGAGGCAGGAGTTGTGCTCTATTAAAATAACAGGTTGCTCAAATATTATTTCCTGTACAAAAAAAAAAAACAAAAACCAAAAACAAAAACAAGCCAAGGACACAACTAACGGATTTCCTTTTAAAATTTCTCCAAAGTTAGTATCAAGTCTGCTTAGCCGAGCAACACTGCCGTACGTCCCGGTGTAGCCAGGGAGCGTCGGTGGGGGTTAGGGATTAAGACAGGGAGCCATCCGGAGCAGTCAAGTTTATATGTGAGTTAGTGGTACGGTACCATTCACGCCAGTCCCGGCACTCTGGTAGTGCTGGTGGACGCTGTGTAACCTGCTGCCCTGCAGGGCGGAAGGGTCTGTGGCATCCCCCCCGGGGGGCAGGTACATGCTGATCATATCCCGCAGGTCTCCCAGGCAGGCCCTCTGCGAGTGGGAAGTGATGGCCGGAGGCGGTGAGCTGGGCTCGGATTTCACCACGGAGCCCATGGAGCCCAGGCTCATGGCCGTGGAGGGCTGCTGGCCGTAGGCGGCGGGGGACATGCTGTAGGTGGAGGCGGCGTTCATGTAGGTCTGGGCCGTGGACATCATGGGGCTGTACTGCAGGCCCGTCATGTCGTAGCGGTGCATCTGCTGCAGCTGCGGGCTGTTCATGCCCGGGTGCTGGCTGTAGCCCAGCTGGTCTTGCATCAGTGAGTAAGCCCCGTTGGTCCAGCCGTTCATATGGGCATAAGTGTCAATCCTCTGCCCCACCCCGACGGGGCTGCTCACCGCGTTGCCCCCCCCCGGGGCCAGCAGGTTGCCGGGCAGCGAGTATTTGTCCTTCTTCAGCAAGGTCTTGGTCTTCCTCCGGGGCCGGTATTTGTAATCCGGATACTCCTTCATGTGCACGGCCCGCAGCCTTTTGGCCTCGTCTATGAAGGGCCGCTTCTCGGCGTCGCTCAGCAGCTTCCAGTCGGCCCCGAGGCGTTTGCTGATCTCCGAGTTGTGCATCTTGGGGTTCTCCTGGGCCATCTTTCGCCGCTGCCCGCGCGACCACACCATGAAGGCATTCATGGGGCGCTTCACCCGGTCCTGGTCGGAGCCCGCTCCTGCTCCGTTGCCACCCCCGCCGCCTCCACCGCCTTTGCCATTGCTGCCCGGAGCGGGGTTGCCCCCGGTGCTGCCCGGCGTGGGCTGCGGCGCCTTGATCTCAGTCTCCAACATACTGTACATGGCCGGGGCCGGTAAAAGGTGCGCCAGGGCGGCGGGCAGGCGGGAACTGAGCGAGGAGAGGAAGTCAGGGAAAGAAAAAAAAAAAAAAAGAAAAAGAAAAAACCTGCCTGGGCAGCTGCTGCGGGAGGAGAAGGAAGTTTTACTGCCTGACAGAAGCGCCGCTCCTCAAGATGCCGGTGCTGGCGGCGTTACTGCTACCGCAGCAGCGCGGTACGGACCGACTCCCGCGGGCAGCGCCGGGCGATGCGCGCACGGATCCCGGGGGTCCGTGATTGACGGGCTATAAATGAGGGGGCGGCGGCCAATCAGCGAGAGGTTCCCGACAGCCCCACGCCGGTAACTGACCGGCCCGGGGGGGAGGTGGGGGCACCCCGGCCTTAGTAATGCTGGATAGAGGGGCGTTGGGCCCCTCCCGCCGTGTCCCGTAGCCCCCGGGCCCTGCACCTGCCCCCGGCTCTGAGGGGCGGGATAGGGCAGAGAGGCTGGTGGGGCTCCCGCAGCTGCCGGGAGTGCCGCGGGGGAAGAAGCAGGGCCGGGGCTGCCCTACGGGGCCGCGGGAGGAGGAGCAGGGCGGAGCGCTGAGCTGCAAGTGGGAGCCGTGTTTTCGGAGGGCACAAAGAGGTTTGGGGCTCCCGGGTGGATGCACAGCCCTGTGCCAAGCCCGGAGAAGCTGCCTGGAGACGCAGCGAGCCCGCGCTGTATGAACGGATGAAGGGGCGGGGACACGGATGAGCTAAAGTCTTCCACTTCTAAGCCGTCGTGTGGAGAAGAATCCACGTTGTCTTGCTGGGACCGAGAAGCAGCCCGTGGGAGGTGGCGGTGCCGGCCTGGCAGCGGCCAGGCGTTCTCGTCGATCCATACCTTACGCCCACCCCGTTGCCACTCGGTGCCCTAAAGCGCGGAGGGTGGTGATGGGATGGGGGTAGGAATGGGAACGGCGCTCGCAAATCTTCCAAGTTTCATGGCAACAGAAAGTTCCCTCCGTGTGAAAGAAAACTTTGGCGGTGGTTATGTGAGCGGAGCGGTGCCCATTGGAACTGTCAATCACGGGCTTTCCTGTCTGTCCCTCCCATCCTTTTACCCCTCCTTCCCTTCTTTCCCCAGAGGCTGGGACTCCCGCACCTGCATGGACAGGGCCGGCAGCTCCTTGAAACCGCGGAACTCTCCAGCCGCCTCGCCCTGCCTCTGGGGGTCGGAGGCAGGCGGGGCGCGCTGCTCCGTCCCTGCGCTTCCTCGTCCTCTCCCAGCCACCTCTCCAGCTCTGTTCTGGCGAAGCCAGTAGTTTTTCCTGGCCAGGGAGCGCTGGGGAAAGAGAGGCAAAGTGTGCCGCAGTCTGTGCGGAGCGGCGCCGGGGGAAGTGGGGCAGCACCGCCGCTGTAGCTCTGAGCAAAGTGCCCCGGGGGCGTGCGGGGCGCAGGGGAGGGTCAGGGGCCTTAAGGCTGGGACGTGTCTGGGCGTCGCGGCCCGGAGGTGGAGGGATACTGCTGGCGTAGCTCCCCCGGCTTGGCAGGCGTTGGTGTCGCCCCAAAGAGAAGACTGCGAGTGTAAGGACGGTAGTAAGAACACCTCCAGGGCAGCGCTCCCGGCTGGACCCGGAGGCACAGCCCAAGACGTGCTGCCAGCCCCGAGCCCACTGCGCTGCGGACGCCAGGGAGGGAGCTCCGAGCCGGGTGGGCTTCGGCAGGACGGTTGGAGGGGAGAGCTTACCGCGGGTCGCGGACACGGACGAGCATCGGAGGTACTCCGGAAACAGCACCGCGTCGCAGAGGGGTTTGTATTTGTGCACTGCTGGGATTTAGGAGTTTAAAGTCTTGCTCGCTTTGTACGGATTTCGTTTTTGACAAAATCATCTGTTCGACAACATCGAAGGGGGAATAAATCCCGCTTGCGACTGGCTATGGTGTAGTTAGCATTTTGTCTTTGTTGTTGCTTGGTTTGCCGCTGGTATATTCTTGAGTGAAATTAAAATTTGGCGTCCCGAGGGGACAGGGTGACAGTGGAAGGGTTCTTCCGGGCGGGAGTAGTTGGCTTGTAACTTTTGCAACATGTTGGAAAAGCTTCAGACAGCTGTAACTAACCAGAAACCCCTCCAAATATTTTGACGGCTCCAGTTGAGGTTTAAGACCTGCCAGTCCGGGCAGGAAAGCAGACTGGTATATATCCTGACAATTCTTTGATACTATTTTATATAAACGTTTGTTGAAGGGACTGAGCACGCTGGCATGCAACGTAAAGTGGGGCTGTGTAGGGAATTAGAGGACTTCCTGAAAGCCCTGTGAGCGGTGTTTCCTTCGATGCTTAAATAAATATTAAAAAGTCAAGTTTCAGACTCTTTATCTCAATTCGTGTTTGTGCTGCCTGAGTCTCAAACTATAGATTTTTCCCCCCAAGCTATTTAACAGTTTTAACATATATATTATTTCATAGCAATAACCTTTCTCTTGAAACATCGCTAATCTTGTAGGTGACTGAACTTGACTGAATAAAAGTGTAAGTATGTAAGTGGTGGATTTCTACACTTTCCAGATCCTTGTAATACTCCCGCTACACTTGGCTTCCCCTGCTGCACATGTTCTAAGGGATACTTCAAAACCTGTCTGATTTCTATTTCCAGAAGAAGGGGTCAGGAGGGACCCGCTGCTCGAACCCCTTCTGCCTTGGTGCGCAGACGAAACTCTGTGGGATTTCTTGAGCGATTTCGGGACTCGAGAGGAGTGCCAGAAGCCTCAGCTTTATCCCTTCGGCTTTTATCAGAGCCGTCCTTCGCCACTCCCCGGGTGAGCCCCCAGCCCGCGCACGGAGCTGACGGGGCTGTCTCTGTTCGCGGTTCCCCCCCGCATCAGCGGCACAGACACTTCCCCGCTCTGCACGGTCGCACCTGTGACCGGCTGTCGGAGGGGCGAAAACCCCAGCTCGCCTGCTGCAGCAACTGCTGCTCCCGAAAATTACCTGCAGAGCGCTTTAAAAGACGCGATCCCACCAGTCCCTTGGCAGCAAACTCAAGCCTCCGCCTGCTCCCCGGGAAATAAGGCAGGGGCCAGCGGCGCTGTTGAAACGTAAGGAGGGAAGGGGCAGAAAGCAGGAGAGGCCCCACTCAGCGCAATAAACGGGGCGAGGGGAAACCTGATGCCCTGAGCCATTTTCTTAAATTTGGTACCCGGTGGAGGCCGGGATTAGGGGAGCCCCGTGTGCCTGGTGGGGGTTAGAGAACACTTGAGGTTGTGTAAATACAGTTGTCAAAGGCTGAGAAGCCCATTATTAGTATCTATTTATTTATTTGGGCAACAAAGGAGTGGGAGGCGAGATAAGGAGTTTACAGTTCAAGCCAACTTGAACACGAGGGAAACCCCTTGGTTGAAAAGGGCCATTTGAAAGGGACCGTCTGCTTTTTACACAATCAGCGCTTAATAAGCAACAGCAATATGTTAATTACAGCTCCAGAAGAGCTTGGGAAGAATCTTGGAACCATGTCAGGGAGGATCGCTGGTTTTTAGAGAGTAACGCAATGCACGAAATCGAACCCGTTTAATCCTGTTATTAAAACATCCCCCTGGTCCCCAACCTAATTCCCTACCGAGATCAGCAAGGGCTTGTCCTCGAAAGTTGCCCAGACAAGGGAGCTGGGCACCCCTTTCGTTTGGACCCTGCTGACCATGGCTAGGATGATCCTCCAAAAATACACCCACCCTTTTAGCGATGCTTAAGATAAAATTCACGTGATCCTTCTTTCAGGCTCGAATCCATATCCTCCCCGAGAAGTTTCCAGTGTGGTAATGTATCTGCTAAATGATCATTCCAGGCTGATCCTACAGCCCAGGGTCGTTAGGAGAATTTTTTTTCATTCGCGATCTAACTGAAATGTCAAAAAACAGCTTGAGATTGCCTGTGAAGCTGCTGCCTCCCTCTCTGCGTGGTGACATGGCTGGACCGACCCCCCAGCCCGGCGAGAGGGAGAGCAAAGCATTAGTTCCAACAAACTGGCTCCAACTCCTTTCTGTGGCTTTTCCAGTGCCTCGCCTCACATTTATCGCGGCTGCCCACGCGTCCGGGAAAGCAAGAGTTACTTGTGATGACATCATTAAAAATCGCAACATTTAATAATAAAAATCTTAAGTGCGTGGGTAAACCCGGGCAGTGTCGTTTGGGTATAGATCGATCCCTTTGAACTGAGCCTCCCAGTGCGTTCAGGAGGCAATGGTGAATGTTGTTTTTAATCACTNCCCCCCCCCCCCCCCCATTTGAACTTTTATTTGGCTTCTGACAACAATAGGGGGCTGCAAACAGACCTCTCGGAGCGTCCGCTGAATAGACCCTTTTCGAGCCCGAATTGTTTCCACCGCCACAAAAAAATCAACCAGTAGCTCCGTTTCATAATGGGGTTGTTTCTGGCTCTGGTTCATTCAGGTGCTCGCGAGGAATTTGTTTATTAGTCTTTGACAAACAGCTCCTCCTGGCAATCGCCTCATGGAGTTGGCTTCGGCAGGAGCGGAGGGATGGGGGGGAAGTGGGAGGGGCGGTTTGCTAATAAGCACTCTCTCCGTCTCCAAGTTACCAATTAACAGAGTTGTAGAGGGGACCACCAGCACAGGACCATTCACCAGGGCTCGCTGCGGAGCCCCGAGGAAGCGATCTATTTAGCTCATGTGTTTTCACGCAAAAATACTGAGGGAAAAACGACGACTAAAAGTGATGCTAAAGAGACCACCGCCGCTGCCCCCTGCACTGGCGGCGGCTGCTGCAGGGCAATCCGTGCCAAGCCTGACCGGTCCCTCTTCCCCAATGCATAAGAAAGTAACAGGAACTTTCTGTAGCTTCCATCCGCTGTTACAGTACCAACTGTGCAGAACCCTCGAAAAAGTTATCAAGCCCTGGCACGGGCTGCCCGGGGCAATGGGGAGTCCCCATCCCTGGGAGGGGCTTAAAAGTCGTGTAGATGTGGCACTTGGGGACATGGTTTAGTGATGGCCTTGGGAGTGTCGGGTTTAACAGATAATTCTAAGAGTCTTTCCCAACCTAAACGATTCTCTCACTATCATCTCAGCTCCCACACGGGCTGCTCTCCCAGCCCCTGCGGAACGGAGGACACCGCACCGGGGTTTGCCTCAAGCCCTCGAGGGGCCAGAGCGCTCGGGAAGGCTCGGTGATCCCGCTGTCCCCTTGTGCCGCCGCGCCGGGGGGGACACAGCCCCGTGCGGGGTGGCCCTGGGGTGGCACGATCCCCCCGTGTCGCAGGGACACGCGTGGGGACGGTGCCGACGGCCCGAGCCGGGCGTGCCCCGGGTGTTGCGGGCACAGCCTGGCTCCACCCGTGGGGCCGGGGGGCTCCGGGCACCGCAGCCCCTTCCCAGGGCCACTCGCCCCCAGCCACCCACAGCAGCTGCCGCAGGACAAGGGGCCTCCCCCGGCCGAGAGTCCGCGGCCCTCCCCCAAACTTGTTGCTGTGCTTTAACTGAAAAGTCGCCGTTCTCCTTAAACACAGAAAAAAAACAAACAAAAAAACAAACAGAAAACCCCCCCGAACCAAAATCCACCAACTCCAAGCGTTTCTGTTTTGCCCTTTTAAAACTTCTCTAATCTTTCCTACAGCGTTTTCTACACAGATCCCGTAACCCACTGTCTTCACTGGTTTTGATGGCCAGGGTCCTCTTTAGGAGTCAGATTAGAAATCGGACATTAATTGTAAAACTGTGATTGGCTAATTAACTCCAAATAAACTATTCATTAGTGGTAAATTAAAATCAAAACACACCTTATTCCTACTCTCTGACATACAATTTTAAAAGCATATATTGTTTCAAACTACAGCATGTATCACTCGCACAGCAAATTGAGATCCTGAAAGGTTTCTCTCCAGGATAAATAATTAAAATATATTCTACGTTAATTGACATTATAGAGGACATAAATGAGATTTTCCTTTTAGAAAGAAATAGCAGTTTCTAAATAAAGCTTTGCAGGCTGCAGAATGGAGGTTTCAACCAAATGAATAGTAATTACTACCTTTTCAATGATGTGGGCCTTTTGATCAGAAAAGAAATTAGCTCTAAAGGACAGACAATAGGAAGTCTGCCCTGCAATAGGAAGAAAATTAGATGGCTAAGGCTCTTAACAACACCTATTTCTGTAAACCATGGAGCTTCTTGCTTTTCAATTACAGCTGTTCATTTCATATAAGGAAAGTGGAAAAACACAGAGGGGAATATAAACTCTGTTGCACCAAAAAAAGCCCGAGTTAGGACAGGCAGCTACCCTTCCCATGTCCCATTTGTTTTTATTATAATTAGTTAACTAATATTACATATTTTATAATACTCAGACTATACAGCATAGCATTCCTTAGGTTAATCAAGATGGACTGTATTCAGCAAATAAACTAGTAAATCAGGAGAAATTCCAAGTTAGATAGTTGGATGTTTCCACTGAACACCAAATAATGCATTTTGTGTGTGTATCTCATACTTGTGTGCTTCCTTCCAAGAAAACAAAACAAGACTGAAAAACTCGAGGAAAACAAAATGCTGAATTGAGCTCTACTGTGTTTTTGTTAAAGAAAAAACCCCAACTCCAGTTCTTCTGAATTGAAATGAATGTCTTTCATTAACTCAGGAATGAAAGATTATTTCAAAAAAGTTCTCTCCACATTATTTTCAACTCATATATCTCAGGTATTTTGAAAATATTATTCTATTCCTAAAATGTGAAATGAACATACTGTGTAATAACTTTAAGGTATGTGTTCTCTTTCAAGTTATTTTGTTTGGACATTTTTGAACATTGTTTTACCTCCTGAATATAAAAATAACACAAATTTTCTTGTTTATCTGAGACACAATCATAAAAGGACTCCTATCTTCCTACATAATTTCTCCCTAGCCATCCTTTTAAAAGTAGATGTAAAAAGCACATGATAATTTGCTATTAACCAATCAAGCTATTGTAATTGTAATAATATTTCAGTGATGATTTGAACATGTAATAACCACAAAGCTTTATCATAAACTAGTCCTGTTCTCATAATGACTCATCTGGACTATAGAGGTGCCTTTAACACATAATATAAAATCATAAATATTCCACACACCCCTTTTAGTTTTTCATTCTTTCTCTCACTCTTCTCTCTCTCACTTTCTCCTTTCTCTCTCCCTTTTCCTTTTTCTTTATTTTTCTCTTTCTCCCTCTTTCCCTGCTGTACTCTTTGTTTGGAAATCAGGCTGCATGATTAATTCAAAGGGATGATCAAATACATATGAATTGGTTTTCCTGTAATAAGGGGTCTTATCCCTTCTACCTTTAAACAAGTGAGTGTTCAATAAAAAATTACTTTTTCTGTTCAGAAAACTAAATTATGTTTGTCTTCTACCTAGAAGTGATTGTAATGTGAAAGACAAATGTCACTTTTTTATTCAGTGTCTTTATCCCCCTACACTCCTGCTTGGCCTCATGATGTGTAAGAATAAACAGTAAGAAATACTTTAACCTTATAAGAATGATCTCCTGACTCTCAGACTGGAGTCACTAACAGCAGTAGTTGAAACAATTTCCCTGCTTGAGAGTGGTTAGAAAATTATGATTAATGCAAGTTCTGACTCAGTTTTTACTGGAACTAAACTTCCATCTGTTTTGTAAGATCTGAATTACAATGTCATTTTATTTGAAATGATTTTGTCTGGTAGAAGTTACCCATATAGCTAGTGGGGAAAACCTCC
Organism: Serilophus lunatus; assembly: GCA_013399895.1. Taxonomy (NCBI): domain Eukaryota; kingdom Metazoa; phylum Chordata; class Aves; order Passeriformes; family Eurylaimidae; genus Serilophus; species Serilophus lunatus. The sequence goes on along the minus strand of VXBA01004867.1, from coordinate 331,831 downwards.
CTTTATGCAAATAGACAGCTCAAGTGTCTTAGAGACTGTGATTTACAATACAAAACACACATAAAGATCTGCATCACTGAGGAGATTAAGAACTTAGGCAAACTCAGTCCTGGTGCTCCAGGATTCTCAGTCCAGATCTCATAGCGATGTTTTACTTCTGATAGTGTCCTCAGTCACAGGAAACAATTTGAGGACGAGTAAATCTATACTGATCTTGACTCCCAAAATCCAAAAATCTAACCTAAAATTGTCAGAAGTGTCAAAGCAATGAAATTTGGGAACAGAGGTCTGCAAAGAATGGAGAAGCAGGCAACCTAGAGAGGTTTAAAAACTCAAGTGAGCAGTTTTTGAGTGGGGCTGGACATGACTGTATCTACAAGATCTCAATAGGTGCTCAGTGTTAACAGGGAGAGGTTTCAATTCCTTTGATCATCCAGTCCATGTGGCCAGTCCTGAGAGAACTTCACTAGTCCTGAACGTCCTTTCTGCTCTTTTTTTCCCCCTAACATGTATTGATGAATGAAGGCAATATGTCCTCCCCAGCCTTTTGTAAAGCAAATCAGCATATACATATACAAGAGATATAAAATAATAGAATGAAAGTCATGGGAGAAACAGTTATTATATGGATTGTTTCCATGGTACAAACATATTTCTGACCTGAACATGAGTCACAAATAACTACATCATTTACATTAATAATTCTCACTCATCCTCTATTTCTGTAATAGCTCAAATTAAATTCCTGATATTCTAGGTGTCTCAAAAAAACTCCCAAGTCTTGCTGAACAGTGCAAAGGCTCATGACCAACCACTATCAGAATTCTGTTACTTATAGATGCAATAACTGCTTAGGGCTGCGATCAAAGGAGCATGTGCTGAAGATTCCTATTCTCTGTCTTAGCAGTCCACCTCTTAATTGACTCTATAGACAACAACTCTTCTCCTAGTAGGGCAGTTGGCACTTGAAGAGGAAGAGCTTAAGCGAGGATACGTAAATTAAGGACTTGTAAAATAGGTATAGGTAATTTTTGAAAGAGCTGGACCAGTCACACAATGTGCATCTCGAGGGACACAGCAGATCTTGCTGCTGGTGCACTCATTACCTTTTTCATTCAAAGAATCCAATCAAACCCTGATTCTCCTTGGTTAGAAGCCTTTTTGATTGCTCTATGTTCCATTCTCCTGACTCCTTAGGAATATATGCAGGGTAGTTTTTGGGAGATGGTGCTCCTTGCTCCGTAGGACAGTGATAAGATATTTCCAGGTAGATTAGCCATTGGTTTTAAATGAGTGTGAGGGTCACACGATGTCCATGATGTTAGAAAAGAGAAAAGACTCCACCAAACACAACTGCTATTCTGGCAGAAGGAAACAAAAGGCTACTTGGCAAATGTAGCACGGAGAGGAAGAGGGGCTTTGGTATGCAGTCCTGAGGCTCCCACTTGAAGAATCCTGTTAGGAAGTGAGGATGGGAATGCTGTGTGACGCAGGAAGAGCCACAGGGGGAAAAGGCTTCAAAAGGAACCACTTAGTGGCAGGGAAGGGAAGCCAGAAAGGGGAGACCAGGCCGTTTATGGTTTGTTTCCCTTCTGCTATCTTTTCCTGTTGTCAGGAAAAAATAAAATCTTTCTTTAAAAAGTTTAAAAAGATGAAACAAGAGTTAGTTTGAAAAAATATCTAAATAATTTATTTCAAGCTCATGGAAGACACTTAAGACAGGTGGTCTTGTCTCACAGCTAGGATGTCTCATGAAACAGAGAAATCCTTTGCCATTGGAAATGGGAATAATAATCACATGTCCCATTTTCCTTAGCAAATGTCCCACGGCTCCTGCACTGCCTGGTTTATAGGATAGTTCCCTAACCCAGGAGAGGGCATCCTGTGTCTCCTGCAGCCCTCAGGTGCTCCTCAGGTGCTGCCATGGGATGCCCAGCTACCAGGTAGAACACTGTCATGTAAGGGAAAAGTGGTACTATTTTCCCTATTCAAAACTAATCACGAGCCATAGAACATATTTAAGTCTACAGTGTTATTATTCTCCTGGATTTCCTTAATTTTAAGTGTCTGAGGAAATGAGAGCTACAGAGAAAAGGTGATTGAGGTGTTGTATAGCATGAAAATGCACAATCAGAATTAAGCAACAATCAAACTTCTCAAACTAATAATACTCCACTGATAACTGTTACACCATGATGGGAGATTAATCAAGTAAAGATGTGAGCTTTTACCAATTGCACATCTTTAAGGTTCCCACTTCCAGATTGAAGGCTGATATAAATCCTGCTTGGATTGACACAGAATTGAGATTTATGCTGTTATAGTTTACTTTAAAAACTTTCTTGAAGGATTATGAGCAAAGCCAAGTTCCACTGAATATTGATACACGCCAACTTTCTGCTCAAAAAAGGACAAGGCTCTGTTTGGAGTTAGTCCCTACTGTCTTTCCAGTAGTTAAAGACAAACATGATCAAAATTATAGATGATAAGGCCTTCAGGATAAATTTCCTATTGATGTAAATTTTAAAATGCCATAATACCATTGACTGCACCTGTAACATAGAGCATAAGGAAATATATCCTACTGCTGGTTTTGTTTTAATTGGAAACATATACTTTGATAGAACAAACTGAAGAATGATAATTCAATTCACTGAAGTTAATACTGATGGGATGGTTTTACAAATGGCTTCAACTTCCAACAAGTTGAAATATATGTCTCCACCTGCATATTACCCAGGAGGAGTAGGAGTACATAACATGAAAATTAAAAAAAAAAAGTTGCACATAGTAGATTTTCAGTTCTTACAAGAATTCTGTGTAACAAGGATGTGTTCAGTGATGTTACAAAAGTGCAATATTTTGTGCAGTAGCTTCTTCCTAGAGATCCATCAGTCCATGTGGGTGGAGACCAGGTAAATTACCTTAAAAAAATGTAAATGGCTGAGCAAGAACATAAATCGATTTCAGCATATATGGTCACTATGTGGGATTTTTTGGTCTCTGAGACAAGCAAAAGAATTTATAATCTGCATGAGAAAATTCCATGATTGTAAGTGCATATGGGCTCTTAGCAGGTGTGAACGGTCAACAAGGTAGTTTTTTTGCATGTGTGATGATTAAGCTCAGTCCTGCATATTCATTAGATAGCCAGGAAAGTTTTAAATTTTGAGTACCAGTCTTACAAGGGCCAACTGCAACGTGTTTAAAGTTATATTATATTCTAACCTGGAAGAGTTGGTGCAAGCACAACTATCACTAAGTTGCCAAAATGCAAACTGTATTTTTTTATTATTGAAGTCAAGCTATGGTTTACTACATCTGTTGAGGAACAAATGTGTTATGATATAAATCTGCAAAGTTTGAGAGAAATATCAAGAAAGTTCAAATATTGATTATGCCTAGATAAAGGATTTAATCTTGTTTGTTAAGTAAATTATCTTTTTTGTTGGCACTGTTCTTGAAGAGAAAATATTCTGGTTTAGAGCATTTGTCATGTAGACAAAATCAAATGCATCAGAACAATTACATTTAGAATAACATCTTCCAGTTTTGTGGAAAAACATGAACTGAACAGGAGCACAGCCTCTTGACAAAAAAGATTTGCAAGTATTAATTGAGGTCAAGTAGCAAACAATAACTCCTTCATATTCATAAAGCTGTAAATGAAGACTAATAGTAAAATCTGATTATAAAAGGGCAAATGTACTTAATTTTCCTGGAGTTACTTACAGTCATTTTGAAGTCAGTTTACTACCTAAAGCTACTAGTTATCTATATGAAAAGAGTAACTAAATTGTAGATGTTTCTTTATTCCACCATGAATTGACATGTTCTAACAAGACAGTTTGTTTGCTTTTATTGTTCAAGAGCCCCAAAGTCTTTACTGTCTGCTTCTCCACTTGTCTTAAATGTTTGATTAAGCACTGTGAGAATTGTCAGTATTGATAAACTTCTTTCCAGTACATTAAGCACTCTAATCCTTTACATTCCTACTCCGTCTCTATTGCCAAGCCAGTCAGCTTCCACAGCGCTTCATTTTAGGCCAATATTTGCATTAGAAATGGTCTATATATAAAAAAACCCTCCAATAACACAAAAAACTGTTTTTCTGCATCTGAAATATCTGATACAAACTGTATATAAGGGACTCTTCATGTTCTTCTATAATCACAGGAGCTAAACAGCTGTCTTAGTGAGCTAATTAAACGGGGTAATTAAACTCGGCACTTTCCCCCCATTTTCTAAGAATCTTAATATTGCTGAGTGACAATGCTATTTATCTTTTCTTCACCAGCTTGAATTAGGCAGGAAGTGTTTGGTGTCTGTACTGGATTTTGGATTAGATTGAGTGGTTATTGTGATAATTTTATAGAAGGAGGTACAAACTGGGCAGTTCAGGACTCAGTGTGAACTCTGCCAATTTTTTGGCACTCTTGGGGCCAGCTTTTTGTGGGGTTGGTTTGGTTGGGTTTTTTGCATTCCTTTCTTCATACTGCTTCAAGATTGAAATTTCTGCTACAGATACAGAATGTGTCAAAATCTGTATTTCAATGCTTAATATTTCAAAATTACAACGCAATATTGCACAATTTGACTTTATTCTTTCACATTATTTTGTGTCTTTTTCTCTTTGGATTTCACTTGGCTGAACTCTGGGGATAGAAGCACATTTCAGGGCCACAAGAACATGCTGTAAATGATGCACGTTTGTATCTGGATTATACAAACATAACACTGGCAGAAAATTTAGTACCATCTCTTCCTTATTTTGTGAAGATAAAGCTTCTATAAACTCAAATAGAGAACTTGGATGGCAAAAGTATTTGATATTTGAAATACTTGATTTTCCTCCTTAGGAAATATAGTCACACAAGCTTAAGATTTCTTTACCTTGTCACAGCTGGTCCAGAACAATCTCACTTCCAGATGAAATCACTGCCTGGTTTACACTTGTTCTTCTCAAAGGCTGACCAAGTTCAGTGCAGTATTTGGATGTTTCCCTTTTTAAAAGATGATTTGGGAATGCCACATACAGCACAGAACAAATATCAGTGGATATCCAAGACAAAAGTGTATATCCCATGTCCTAACCCTGTAATCTCTACACAGATTTTGTTTTCAGGGATAGCAATAGGTATTTTGCCTGAGTAAAGGCAAGCAGGATCAGGCTCCACAGTGCAATTTTATATGAAAACGAAGTGGATGAGCCTTCTATCAGGCTCATTTAAAAAAGGAGGGCTGCTTTTTTGTCTGCACTGCTAATAAGAAAAATATGCCAGAATAGAAGGTAGTTGTAATAAGGTATGTCCCCGTTTTATCTCAATTTTGCCCAGTTTTCTTTGATATGATTATAGATGTCAGATATAAATGGCATTTCTTCAGGGTGGATTTATTAATTCTGGAGATGTACATTCTTCTAGTATATCTATAAGAATTGATACCATTTATACACAGGGGAAGAGAAAGGGTGGAAGACCTACAGAAAACAGGGAGTGTAGCAAAGAACACTGTGTCTGCAGCATTCTTCATAAATAACAGGAATCACACAGAATTGCCAGATATTATTTGAATGGCTCAACCTTTATGTTGTTACGGTAATTACAGGGAGAGTTTTAAGCCCCTCCACCGGGGAAATTCTGCATCAAAATAGGAAAATTTCGTAACGAATTTCAACTGTTACTCCACATTATGTATCAGAACTTCTGTGGCTAATAGTTGCACTGCTCGTTTTTTTCCTTCAGGAGAACAACAGTGCTTAAAAAACCATTAGAAAACATGCAGTATATCTAAAATTGATGCAAGTCCTTTTGATTTCATGAAATGGTGGTGATTTACCCTGAATGAATTCCTGGCTAGTCTTCTCTATATGCAGGGGAAAACGACTTTAGGAAGAGAGACTCATGGACAGGCAGGGACACTTTAGGACAGTTAAGTTCATTTAAGTCTAGTTTACCTGCTGGGTTAGGGAATCAGTTACATTTATGCAATTCCAGAGTTTCTCAGTCTTCCCTTCCTTTCCCTGGGGAAATTCTGTCCAGAAAGGATTTTTAGGAATAGCCTCTTTTTGTCCTATTTCTGCACATCCAACTTTAGGTCAGAGGATGTGGCCTGGTGCATCTTGTGCCTGAACACTGATTCTTCCCTGGGAATCATGGACATGTCTTTGGCAACCATGTCTTTTGTCTTTGGTGACTCATAACGGCACTGTAAATTTTCTGGTTCAGAGCAAGGTACTGGTCAACAAGTTTTCAGAATTATTTTGACCTTTTCACATTCTGCCCCTGGGCTGAAGCAGAAACTGTGACCACTGCTTCTGGTTTTGCTGCTGCTCCATCAGCATAGAGCTTGCCCACACTACATGCAGCACCAAAGGCTAAACTCATTCAAACTCTTTTTTTAGCAATTAGTAATTAGCTGCAATGTATCCATTTCAACATCAAACCTCAGTGAGATGCCCCAGAGTGGGTTAGAATTTGGTTCTGGGTAACTGAATACACAGAATTACAAAGTTTTTTTGCAGAGCAGTGAGCTGGTACTCAAGGTGCTCTTTATGTGTTGACTGGAGCTGTGGATTTTCCATGAGTGAGAGACAATAAGGCGTTGCCTGTTGGTAGAGTTGGCACCTTGTAGTTCTGAGTAAATCATGTAGTAGCTTAATGTTCACTTGCTGCCCCTGATAGACAAGCCCCAAGATAACTGCTTATATTAAAAAAGCTGATCTTTCTTTACCAGGAATCTTCTCTCTTTCTAAAGTTTATTAGAGACAGAGGGAAACCCTCTAAAGCTGCTAAACAGTTGTTAACAGAGCCACCAGGGTTATTATACACATGAAAATAATGATACAAGAGTTTTCCAAGCATGATAACATCACTCCTTGTATCATACTAAATTAATAACATCTCTCAAGCACCTGCCTAAACCAGAAGTCTTTCCAAGAGACTAAGCACAACCTCTCTCATTAAATCAGCATTCAGAGAGCTAACTAGCAGATGCTGCTGACATGAACCCAAATGTAATCTCTTTAACCTTGTCCTGTGGGGAGCAGACAAGTCATGACCGAGTAATTCCAACTAAATTAGATTTTATGTGAAAGTGTATAATCTAAATTAAATTTGATTAAAATGATTCACTGATTTGTGTTTGATTTAAGGTCCTAATGTCACCAAGGTGACCAGTTTTCAATAATCTGTGTAATCAGATTAATTTCTTTTTACATGCTTGGATCAAGATTTTGTTATCCTGTAGATTTTTCTATATTAATCATATTTGCTTGAATATCCATGGATAAATTAGGTGTTTTCTATTCAGATAGAGGCTCACTGTAATTAAATTTTCATTGTGTCAGTAAAATCTAATCTGACTGTAAAGGTGTGTGATGTAAACTATCAAAAACTAACTGCAAGGAGAGAATGACCAGGTCATCAATATCAAATGCAGAAGATTGCAACACGGGAATTGGGAAGAGTCAGGGGAAAGATCTTTTTTCCTGTTCTCCCACCTTCAAAACCCTCTTCAGTGGGAGACTTTGCTCAGCATAGAGTCAGAGAAGCAATGGGAGTGGAATTGTGCAGCTGCCTGTTTGTGTAGTGACAAATTTCCTGGGCTTAACCCCTTCACATCCTCTTCCCCTACTGGGAATTGATGCAAGTGGGATGAACCTTGGTCACTGACTTTATTACATTTTTAAATCTTAATTGAATACTGCTACTACACTAATCACAGTCTGCAATCAGCAAACAACATATAGGTACTAATTAAGACTGATTAAATTAAAATGGCAATTTTATTCAATGCATGAAATCAAGGGTTGCTGTGTGCTGAATGTAACTTCTTTAGTGGCAGTGAGAAGGAGATCATGGGCTCTAGACAAGAATTTCTTTAATTTTTAATAAGAAGATGCTGGTACCACTTTTTCAGATACCATTTCTTCATTTTTCTCTGGTATCTGATGGCTTGGGGTTTTTTTCTTATTTTCTTTTTTGGACATAATAATTTGATGGCTCTGCTACAAATCCACAGTTCTGTAGTGAACAAGACTCACTAGAAGGTCATCTTTAGAGATGTGAACAGATCTGAAACAGTGCCTGGTTATGTCACTAAGAAAAGGCTCAAAGTTGCAGAAGGAAAGGAAAGTGTATTATTGGTCATGTTGCCCAGATGATACTTCTATATAATCTCTGTGTTAAATTTTGGGTTATACACATATTAAACTGCTGACTACTCCAGGGGCCTATGGCAGAATGTTAGAATAAATACAAGGGAATGAGGTGCTCAGTGTTTACTTGGCACTTCATTCCCTTAGGTTGCTGTTTTCCCATCCTTAATTACCACCATACAGCTTTTTGCTCATTTTTCCTGGTCATCTCAACAGACCCCTCTGTAGACCAGATAGTTCACTAAGCCCCTTTCCTTTCTTGCCTGTGGAGCAGAACCCTTCAGTTTATGTTTAATTTTAAGTGTGGGGATATCTTCACAGATTAAAGGGGATTCTTCAGAGGCTTAAATTTCAACATGAGTTTCTGCTCTTTTCTGAAGTGGAGGAGAGGAAACTCCCCTCTTCCTCAAAGACTATGCTTGAAATCTACTCTGTAATGTTCAACAATTTGATTAACATGTTCTGTCTCCAAACAACATCTCTGGTGTTAAAACGCTTACAAAGAGAATAAAAGCGTGACTCAGTGAACTGCTGCTTGTCTACATTCTCCACTGGAAACAAAACAAAGATATTACACCTCAGCATCCGCACTGGTTCTGAGCCAAGAATTTTCTTTGTCTTCCTAGTTTTTATTGAGTGGGAGAAGGGAAAACAACATAAATTGTTTGCTTTCTTTAGAGGATCACTCCGCAGTTTCTTCTCAGTGTAATGACAAAAAATGCATTATACTTAAATGCAACTTTTTAAGCTTTGTGTTGTCTTTCTAACTATAAATTTACCTAAACCTTTCATTTCGCATCTGAAAGTAATCTGTTCTGATCTTTTATTTTTACTAGACATAGAGTTCATGGACATTCTCCATATTTCAAAGATCTGACATCCAAAATCACCAAAATGCAAATAGAAAGAAATCAGAACAGTTCCTGACTTCTGTACCTTCTACCTATATTTTTGTTGTGCATGCAGCTTTCACATTGGCTTATCAAATAGCCAGGCTACACTGCTTGTTCAACTTCTAATGCTTTTGTTCATACCTTGAGGCAGCTTCCCTCCTTTTCAGTTAAAATAACAGGATGGATGTCAGTGCTGACTTACCAAAACTCCTTCTTACGTGCTAAATTTTACATGCATTAGTAAGCCCAAAGTCAGAGAGTAGAACTTAGTCAAAGAGGAGTGAGGTCACTGGAGCAGCTCTACCTTTGAAAGTGAAGTAGAAAACCTCTTTGGGGAGTGAGGAAACAAAATCAGATGAGTGTTGTTCCAATAAAGCTTATGATATCCCTTCAATCACATTCTCTTCCTCTATATTTTCCATATAAAATATGCTCTTTTGATGGATCTTGGTAGCTACCCCAAAACAACAGTGAAGAAGAGGGAACCTGTTGCTCCTGAATATCAACTAAGGACCAGCCTAGTAATCTCTGTTCTATTCATTCACATTAAAACTACAGTTTTACGTTTGGGAAGTTGCACCAGAAGAGTTAAGTGCTTTGCAGGATTGTCTTAAATTTAAAAAAAAAATTACCAGCCATCGTTACTAGAAAGAATAGCTCCTTATTTTTCATATCTAAAAGATTGAACCCTTCAGGATGATTAATAAAGTCTGGTTGTTATCTACTTTTGTCATAAAAAATGATATACAAAAGAAACAGACTGAAAAAACACAAAGGTAAAATCCTAGCATGAACATCTGTACCGACACTGCTAATTAAAAGACTTAACTTATTAGTCTTTAAGTAGTAAAAAAAGAGAGAAACAAACAAGTACAATTTGGCAGATTAATTTTATGTTCCGTTCTATTTAATCAAACCATACCTATAGTGAAAATGACAAATCTGAGTTGTCAGACTGTGGATGATAAGAAAGATAAAGGTCATATATTTTAATGTCATAGAAGGTCTTATTAAAGGAACCCTAATTACATTAGGTATCCATGAAACATTAATTAAATACTGTCTGAAATAATTAGGTCCAAGTTACTGATGATTTAATTAAACTCAGTTTTTTATTTTATAAGAAAACTACAGGTTCGATATCTGTCTGTTGGCAGGATAATTGATAATGTGTCAGAAGAGCAAAATAGTAACCTTGACCAGCTCCATTGGAAGGACACTTTGGAGAGCAGGTTGTCCTGCTCCCCACACCTTGTGGGGATGAACACACTGGGTGTGCCTCCTTTATTTCAAAGTGTGCAGGATCCAGAAGAAAGAAGGAGGAAGTTTTTGTCAACTGTCACAGCCTGTCAGGTGATCATTCCTGACCTCTCAGTCCTGCTGAGATTCAATTCAAATTTTGGTGTAGATCCTTGCTTTGTCGAGTAGTAGCAATTCTACAGCGCATGGCAGATGCTCACTGGGGTTTACATTGTCTTTCACACACCTCCACAAAGTTCAAACCTTTCTTCTCTTCCCCTCTACAAGGAAACTCCAGTGGGAGGAACACACTAATGATTCCTTTGCATCCAGGAGGCTGTGGCAACTCCACTGTTACACATGGATAAAGAAAGCATGACTGGGTGCAGCTGAGATGGCAAAGTGCTTTCCTGATCTTTTAGAATGAGGGAAATGTTGCATGAGTGAAATGTAAAACTGCCACAGCTCATATGTGGGATTATCTGGAGTGGGGTGGGGTGGGGCAGGGGGAGGAGGGAAAGAGTATTGGAAAGGCAAGAAACATGTATGGAGAGTTTGCGTGAAAATGAGGCAGTGAAGGCATTTTAAGGGAAAAGAGGATTTTCCTGTCTATATCATGAGTGGGAACACAGACTATGGGGGATTACAGGGACTGAGTTCCAACCCCCCACCTCCACTGGTAAAATATAAATGTAGAGTATCTAAGTAAAGAGAAGAGGAGAATCAATTTGTAATTAAAAGTTGCATGCCTCCTAAACATCCATTGCTATACAGAGCCTGTTATTTCTGAAAGGGAATTAACTTTTCACCATACAATCATAAAGATCTTTAAAAATGAAAAATACCAGACTAGAAACTTATTGTAGTTTATATTCTACAGAGTAAAGCAGATTCAAGAAAGACTTAATAAGATTTAACCTTTTATAGGCAATAATAAGATTATAATAGGATTATAACCTATAAGATTAAACCTATAATAAATAAGATTTAAACTGACTTATCTTCTTGATAAAGTTCTATATGTTCTAGTATTGACTGAAATAAAATGATAATTGAAGAGCCTATTATTTTACTAGAGAATAGTAATACATTCTTAAAACCCAAAAATTTTGTCACAACTGTCATTGACAGGATGGCTCTGGGTTTTTTTAACCACAGTCAGCATTATGACACTTAAAATATAGCTACATTTTAAAAGATATGTAAGTAATTCCAATGTGCTAAGGAAATGCTAAGATACTAACTCAGGAACTAGTAAATCTCTTGACTAAATCCAAAAAGATGATTTTGCAATAAATTTAACAATTGGCCCATCAGTTGGACACTTCTGGGAATATGGAATGTGTTCCACATCGTGTAAGTAAAACATGCCAGATGGACTGGGCACTTTACCTTTTCCTTTTGCTGCTGCTTTCAGATCTTCCTCAAGGTGCTCAGGAAACTCTTCCCTTAGACTTCCTCATTTGTGAATCTCTTCATTAAAGATGAAAACTGAAATGTAAAGAAAGTCTGATTTTAAAGGGAAATTGATTTTTTTTTTTGTATTTAAAGAAAGCTTTGTTTGAGTAATTCAGATGACAGATACAGAAAAAGTGTGCAAACCCTACATGACATTGATTCCTAGTTTATGACTTAAAATAGTCCTACATTTTTCCCTACCTGAGTGCTTGTGCCATCTATGAAATGCTGTCTGTACAAAAGTCCTTAACTCCTCCTTCAGGTAAAAATAAAAATTTGTTATTTTTTCACTGAATCCTCTTACTTTGACTGTTACAGTAACAAGTACAAAAATGGCACAAATTAGTATATGTATAATGTTTCAAAACTATTAAAACTATAAACATACAAGGTAACAATGAGCAATTTAGCAAACAGACCTTTATTATTAATATGCTGTTTTCAAAAGTTCTGTTGCATCTGTTCAGTATCAGAGTACAGGTATAAAAATAGCAGGTTTTCCTCCTGGAATGTGAATTTCCACTGCAATAAATTGCCTTTTACAATGGTTTTGGTACACTTTTTAAACCACAGAAATCTTTAATACTTTTGACAAGAATATAATTGAGTAAATACCTCCAAATAAGGAGTATTTTACACCCCTGCCAAAGAGGTTGTGATCTGTTAAACAATGTGTCCTATGCAGCTTTTTTGCCTATGCAGATACACACAAACACATAGTGTAAGGTATTTAATGGTCATTGTTTGTCTGCAGACAGTGCACAGACAAAGCAGACACAGCACTGAAAAGAGTCCAGGATCTGGGACAAAGAGACAAGCAGATGAATTAATGGGAAACTGATAACACGGTGTCAAACAGAATCCTGCTCAATACCTCAATATTCTGACCAGCAGGACACCCCATAGCTCACATTTATGTTGTTTGGGATATAACACCAGACTTACTACAGCCCACTGCCCCTGCATCTTTCCTCACACTCAGTAGTATCAGTTTGCTTCGTTACTGCTGCTTCTCAGACCACCAGAGTCAGAACTGTTTGAGTCCTTACTGTTATTTGTTGCCTTTGAGAATTTGTCTTTACCTTTTCTTACTGTGTAAAATCTAAAATATCTAAGTAAAGACTATTAAATGCGATAAATGGTGAAGGTATTAATTAATTTTTATGTATATACAAGATGATGGGCTAGATCCTGTTCTCCTAACCTGGGCAAAATACAGGCTGCAATGGAAATTCTGCTTCATTTACTCTAATTGGATCAAGTACTATCCAGCAGCATCCCTTCCTGTTGTTGTAGCAATCAAACAACTTAGAAAAATGATCTCTCAAATTATTTCTTTCCAAAGCGACAATAACTGTCAGCAAAAGAAAAAACAGCTGCTTATGTTTTACCTGTTTTGCCACTTGTTAACTGAAATGAATGAATAACTGAACACTGCTGGGAAATCCTTGGACTTCCAGAAAAGAGTGTCTAGAAAATTAGCTCCCATTCAAAGACATGTTAGTGACTGACTTTATACATAAAGTTAAATTACTATTATCCCCTATGTAAAGTAAAAATATATACCACCATAAAAGCTAACAACCAATTAAAAAGAAAAAAAGATGGTTTAAACAATTTCAGTAATACAAATTCTAGACAGAATAAGCTTGCACATTGACAATAACATTGGCAAAATCTGTTACTTGAAAAATCCATAAGCTGTGCACACATTTGCAACATTTCCCCCCAGGTATTTCTAAATATTGCTTTTACACTTTAAGAGCAAAGCAGATCCAGTACAAATTTCTTTATGTGAGCAAAGCTGTGCTGCTAGAGGTGTTTTATGGCACAGAGATACCCACAAAATTGTAAAAGTCTGCAAAACAACCAAGCAGAAGTAGATCTACAATTAACAAACAAATTTGATGAGGCAGTTGCTGGATCTCTACTTATTTTTATGATACAAGCACTTACCTGATGTCTTGTGCAATATGTTATAAAGATATTTCCTAAAAGATTTTGGCAAATGAATTATGCAGCTGAAATGTAATAACGAAGGTAGAAATTTGTCCTGTTATCAGTCACATACATTCAAGCAGAAACCCAGTGCAGCACAGTAGATAGAACTATAAGCTCTGGGATCTTCTCATTCAACCAAGATTGCTTCATACAAAAGTTGACAATACACTACTGAAAGCCATTGTTGATATTCAACATTTTTTAAATAGCTGAACAGAATAGACAATAAGGCATGAAGGAAAACTTGGATAGGAGGCTGGCCTGGAGTCTGGGTTCAGAAAGGAAAAAAACCCATTAAAAATGGACAATAAATATGTGATTCTCATTTTTGCCCCATATGTGCTAATTAATTCATCTTTACCATACTGAAATTCCACCAGTTTTAAAGGAAGAATAAAATATGAACTGGTTTCTTTTTCTTTCATCTATTAAAGTCTATGTGCAGTTTTAAATCTTGGCACTGAAAGAGACATATCTTTCCATGGTTCACATACACCATCAGCTAATGGAAACTAAGGAATTTGCAAAATCACTGACAGATCCTCCCATTAATGAATGCCTAGGCTGAAGAGATCATACATTGTAGTCCTTATATCAAAAAAGGACTCATGTGAAGTACTCTTTTAAACTGAAAATCAAGTATTTCTGTTTCCTAGTTTTGTCACTGAACTCCATTTCCTCAATCAAAAGAGATCAGACCACTGAATCCAGCCTTCGAGCAACTTCTTTCAGAGATCTTGCACACAGCACATAATGGTTTATTTTAATAACTGTTTGTATTTGTTTTACACTGTTTAAGGTTTTAATGCCAACACGGGGAAATTCTACCCTGTACAACTCTGAAATACTATATGAAAATTATAAACATCTGAAATATCTTGTGTAGACCATATTAAACCACCAGTATGGTTAGCAGCCAGCAAAGGATGAGTTTGAACAATTTTATTTCTTGATAATCTAGATATTGCAGCAAAACATTCTGCTTTACTCTGTCTCAGAACCATATTCTTCTCTATTTCTGCTTTCAGTTCCACTGTATAACTGCTGCACCCATGCAGTCTGTATTCAGTATACACTCAGTACTGCTTTATACAAGTCGGTTGTTTGGTTTTTTGAATGCAGAACTCTCAGGTTATGTTGAGCCAGACCAAGAAGTTTATGATGAATGTTGGTAGAGTAATTTAGCATGGGGGTTTTTTTGTTTGCTTATTACCACTGTTGTATTATCTACTAATTCTTATGTTGAGTTTCACCTAGTTCTATTAGGTGCACCAGATACCACCTAGACATCACCTACATTTTCTAGATTTCCTTGAAGAAAGGATTTTACTTGATTTGTCTATGCTCTATCTGGGCTGCTTGTTACTGTTAATGTGTGAAAGCCTGTCCAAAACTTGGCACCAAGCACTTTTTTTTTTTTTTTTCAAAACACATATTTTCCAGTGAGTAGGACTAATGCCAGTATTGATCAACAGATTAATCTGAGCTGAGTACCAGGGAAGGAATTCTGAGCAGGGAAGGGTAGGCTTGAGTATATTCCTCTAAATGACTGTTACCTGGGTCCACCTCAAAATGCTGCCCCCAAAGACAAGGTTTAGAACCTGCTGATGAATACTTTGCACTCTAGCAAAGTACAGTGGCTTCAGCCTTTTCCATTTATGATTCCTGTTCAGAGGTAGGTCCTTCTAGGAAAGTCCCAGGAGACATTGCATTTTAGTTACACCTGGCAAATGGTCCATTCTGACTTTCTCCAGATGTCACAGCCAGAGAACAGAGTGAAAATATCTTGAATTTAACCCACTTTGGTTCAAAGTTCGTTGTGTGGCATCAGTACAAACCAGGTTTTCTCTGACCTTGTGAACAGAAGCTGCAAAGAGAAGTGGTCAAATCACTTGCTCAACCAGAGAAAACCACAAGAGCTGGAATGAAAACCACTAGGCCTTACATCATTGCAGCTGGAAATGTCTCAGCAGCTCATCTGCTACATCCTTGGATGTTAGAATTCACAAAGAACAGATCTAATTGCATGTTTTCATAAAGTTAACTCATTCTAGACAGTCAAATCCTGCAAGTCATCCAGTCCACTGTGAAAGATAATTGCCTTCATTCATACCAGAAAGAAATCAAACAAGCAGAGGGTGTTTTGCTTTACAACTGGCATTCAAGTCTAAGTCATATGATTCCTACAACTATTTAATTGAAATTAGTTTCATTAATTTTCAATTAGTTCATCAATGCTGGATGAAATCTTCACGTGCTTACAAAAATTCTACAGGATTAGGTCTAAACTAACTAGAGATATGACACCTATATTGAACACCATTTCCTTTTCCCTTGTTCCCATGAGATTACTAGAACAACTTTCTACAAGAAATCTAAACATCATATCAGCATAATTTACAATTCCTTTTTTTATATGCCTTTCTTCCTTCTTGACACTTAAACGGAATCATTTTCACTATGCTTTGCAATCCAAAAAATTACATAAACTTCTAGGTTTCATCAGGGCAGGAAATCTTCTAAATAGCTGTGGCAAGGTCTCTTTACACAGCAGTGCTCATGTGAAAAACCTAGTCCTAAATGCATTATTGACTGTACTCCAAAGGTACGTGAGAAGAAATCAGAACATGAACCTGAGCTCTTATTACATTTTATCCAAAGCACCTTAGCTTTCAAACAGGCAGAAGGAAAGGAATCCACCACTAGTTTTCCAGGTCAGGCTCCTCCTGTGTTATTATAGATGCTGTAGACATACTGTCTGTTTAAGATTTGCCTGTTCTTAAAAGGATAAGAAATTCTGTTCTCAAGCCCCCAGTGTTTCACCCAGTGGAATTCTAAAATTGTCAGTAATAATTCTGTAAATTATGTCTACAAGAAAATTGGAGTTTTATCCTTCTGAAGGAAAGGATTATTTTACTATATAGTCCAGTGTTCATCTCTGAAAATCAATTATTAGGTTGCTCTTGGCAAATTCACAAACTGCAGTTGTCAGGACTATCATAAAGTTGTATGCAACATCAATTTAACGATAACATTACACCGGTTTTCTCTCTAGTCCTGCATGGAGCCTGTGAATTTGTGGGAAAGAGATATTCAATACCAATGTATTCATGAACAATGAAGAAAATGACAGATCTGCGTTCTGAGGACATAACATACACCTTGTCCACATTTCATTTGGATCCTTTCAAACAACTGCCAATCCTGCTTCCAGATAAGTACAGAACATTACATGTATTCAGAAACTGTTTAAATTATTTTAAAGTTTTAGGTTACGACTTTAATTGCAAAGTCTTAATTTTCCTCTCTTACTCAAGCCATGATATGAATTCTCCTCTCATTGTTATAATTCTCTGTGATATAAGCCTGCTATAATTTAGCACTCAACTGCACTGAATCCCATTATGAAGTCTCATCTTATATCACACAAAGTATATCTGAATATAAAACATAAAATGCTTAGCTTGTAAGGATAGGGAGCTTGTCATCTCTTTAATTTGATCACTAAAGTGGAATTTTGGGTTAAAAAAAAAGGGTTGGACTATAATGGCAAGATAATGCTAAATCTCCAGATTTTTAAAATGAGTGACACGCTGTGCATTTCAGAGATGGAGATATGTGTGACCTTCACAGAAGTTAATTGAAATATGCATAAAAAAATCCAAACTGCTTTTTTTTTTTTTTTTTTAGGAAGTGTGTATTTCAAATGTCCCTGGCCATAACCAATGGATGGGGTAGTCCAATTTATCTGCTATTTCCCTTACAAGGTCCCCTTGAACAATTTCCCTCTACAGATTATGACAGTGAGGATGCCCCTCTGTCACTCTGATGTTTACATGTTTAACAGAAATTCTCTTTTGCTGGCCCAGATGTTACATTGGTTTAGGCTTTGAATATTTTGTCTGCTTTCAAGAAATCCTGGGATAGATCTTAAATGGAACATTTGTGTTGGCCTTGCAATAGAATCATAGAATTGTTGAGGTTGGAAAAGATCTTTAAGATAACTGAGTCCAACTGTTATTGCTATCAAATGATTTGTTTCCTTAATGTCACTATATTAAATTTGGAGTAAAAGTATATTGCAGTGATAAGTACACAGACTCTCTAGTTTACTGAATTCTTTTAGAGTGGTAAGAACAAAGTGCTAGATTTATTGTAACAAAGCAATTCAAAATATGTTTGCTTGATGAAATAACATTAACTATGAGAAATCAATCTGGAAATTCAGTGTTTTAAGGCAATATTTGAACAATGGTCATAATAAATCAATATTTGCTTGCAGTGACTTTTCGAATTTGAAGGAAATTATTTTTTGTACATTCATTGCTTACTAAATGTTCAACACATGAAATAAGTTACTTGAAAAGTCACAGACCTATATGATATAAGGAAATATCAGACCTGGATAGGGTAATAATGTTTGAGATTAGCTGAGTTGGTTAGAAGCTGATACTATTAACGCCAAGATCATGGGTTTGATCCCCATATGGACCATTCACTTATGAGCTGGACCCGATGATCTTTGTGGATTCACAGTATCAACAAGGTTGGAAGAGACCTTAGAGATCATCAAGTCCAACCTGTGATCTAACAGCCCGTCAACTAAATGATGGCACCAAGTGCCTCATCCAGCTACTCTTGAACACCTCCAGGGTCAGTGACTCCACCACCTCCCCAGGCAGCCCATTCCTATGGCAGATCACCCTTTGTGTGAAAAATTTCTTCCTAATATCAAGTCTAAACCTCCCCTGATGGAGCTTGACACTGTGCCCTCTTGCTCTGTCGCCAGTTACCTGAGAGAAGAGATCCCTTCCAACTCAGAATATTCTGTGATTCTGCAAAGCGTTTCTAGTATTCACATTCTAGTTTTCAGATTCTAAATTGAGGTGGAACAAACTCTAACTTCCTCCTCCACCCCCAATCCCAGAACTGTGAAGCCTGTGGCAAAAGCACTTACCTGTGATATATGAGACCTAGCACAAGTCTTTGTTTTTCTAATCCCATGAACATCATACTACTGAGCAGTTTAAGAGGTAGCACAGTGTCCTAGTTTTTATTGGAGCTGTTCTACTTTGCAAACTAATTAAATATTCTTTCCATAGGAACGAGAATGTACTTAGGTCTGCTACAACTCAAGAGAATGATCTGAGCATGGCATGAGAGGCTCTGGAAAGATTATGTAACTTTATACTCTCACAAATCTAGTCCTCAGCTTGGTTCTTTCTATGTTGTCCATCCACACTTGGCTGCTTTATCTGGATTATAAAGTGTGTAACACTTTCAGCAGGGTTGAGTAAGGGAAATCTATGACACAACAAACAACTTCATAGTCATTAGTCAAAATATTCCAACAGTCTGAGGACGATCTAGTGTTCATGGAATGTCATCTTAAACTTGAGGAGCCTTTTCCAGTGAAAGTCTTACCAAAGAGTTATTATCCTGCAAAAAGTTTTAGTTTCAATGAATTGACATTTTCTGATGAAAAAATGTTTTGTCTAAACATTCCTTGATAGCACTATGGTGTGTGTGTGTGTGTATATATATATTTATGTTAAATAAAAGATTTGGTGCTGTTAGAAATCAAATTTTTAAAAATTATTGTAAATACATTTCAGTTGAGGAAAGGTAAAAAATGCTAACAATGAGTGGTTAAATACTTGCTGCTTACATAAAGACACACTTTTTTTTCTCCACAATTGTGGAGCATAAGACACGAGGTGGGTTTGGGGGGAAAGATGCAATAAACAGTGGACTCCTCTTTTTACAATAAATTTTCATAAAAATATCTACAAAAAGGCCAAGTTAGCAGTGTTGGATATTACAATGTATTTGATTAATTTTTTCTTTTTTAATATAAAATTGTCAGATAATCTTGTCCTGTAAAAATACTACGTTTTAAAATTCACCGTGGAGCTGTCAGGCTCCCACAGCCTCTTAGAGCTGGAACTGGTACTGAGCTTGTGCTCCTTGTCAAAATTTAATGAGACGACCAGTTCTAAAATAATTGAATTTTCATATCAGAGCGAACCAGGATTACTCAGACAATAAAAATGCTGAGTCCTGTACTGTTACTGGCAAATACCTTTTGCTTTGCTCATGAAATCAGTATGTAAATGTTCAGGGTTTGTATTTAAGGCATCTTATGCATTTAGAGTTGTAGTACTGGCAATAATTTCAAATGCTGCCGTTGATAAGTAGCTGGGGTGGGTTTTTTTAATAATGTTCAAACTGTAATTTGTTTGGTGAATCGGGATAAGCATTTGGTTTATATTTTATATAAATGTTAATGCAGTTGCAGTTTAATTACATTTCTTAACTTTTAGCATTTCAAAAGTAGAATTTGAGGACCACTCCATCAGATCGTCTGGCTTCCATGGAATACTTTCCTAAGTAGAGTCCCACTGACTTATGGCTTTAAAAAGTAGAACTGTCCAGAAAGTTAGTGCCTGCTACAGATGATGGATCTGTGTGGCGAGGCATGAAGAGCACCACAATGTTTGATGTATTCCTCAGCTTGCAGGTTGAAAACTCAGAGACAAAATGTCCCCATCAGAAGTACAAAAGGATGAAAAAACCAAGCCAAAACAAACCCCCACCCCTAACTGGGGCTATTTACATAAATGCTTCAAGCAAACCTAAAATACTTCAATAGTAGGTGCACGGGTACTACAGAAATGGCTCATAGAAATAGCTGAATGGACTCCCATGAAGTTGTTAGGCTGAACATTACTGACTTCTTTATTTTATTTTCTTGTTTTCCAGAGGTTATTCCCGCAGGCATAAGGATAACTAAACTTTCAAGCAGGCCAAATGCCTGGGTCTGTCTTAGCAACTGAATTTTTCTTGACTGCATGAAGTTGTGTTACATTTTAAATGTGTGACAAATATATATTTGGCTATAATACCTGAAAAATTCCTACCACATAAAGGGCCTCTGATCCATTTTCACACGGTACTTTCTAGCCCACACCTTCCCACAAAACACACCAACTGTCAGCAGTATTGACACTTTAGGCAGAGCTAATTACCCATACACATAATTTTGTCTCCATGTCCACCTCATCTAATTCAATAGATGTTTTTTATGTACCTGCTCAGATCTGCTACAGAAATACCCATAAAACAGAGAGGAATTTGGAAAATACATTTCCAGACCCAAAAGAGTTTGTGAGATTAATTCCAAACCCTGATAAAAAGATTAACTAAAAAAAATCTCAGCTGTGACTGCTTTCCTGCACCCCTCTCAGAGTCAGGGAGGAGGCTCCATTGCTTCATGGGAGATGTAGTTTAGTCCTGAACACTGAATTAAAAAAAACTAGGAAATGCAGGACAGAGGCAATCTGACAAGAAACTAATGTAGCTCCTGTATTTCACTTGTATGATGACAGAGTGCTGTGGTAAAACCTGTAGGGCCAAGGGAACATCTGAATTTATTTTTTTTTTTGGTTATTGCAGTAATACTGGTTGGGAAAGTGATTATTCATAATTACACCAAAGCCTGGAATTGTTTGTTCAAGTGTATTTGTTTTCTATTCTGCAACCTTAACCACTCCATAGTTACATAAATGAGATTTCCCTTTTTTAGAAGACAATGTTCCATAGTGACATAAATGAGATATTTCTGCAAATGAATGTTACTTGTTAACGTTGTTAAAGAAGTCTTACCTACTATTAGCTGTGCATGGAGGCTCAAAGCTGCAGACAGTTCTGAAAATTGATTATTTAATAACATAAATTGTTTGTATAGGGGTGCTCAATGTGCCTGTCAACTGACCTAAATATTTGCCTATTATATGTTGCCTTTGAATATTTAATCATAGAGAAGACTACTTAGATTCAGGGGAGGAATAGTCCCACCAGAATGATAGGATATAGAAAAGAAAAGCATTTTTTGATATGCAGAGCAATGAACAGTAACTTCTACTTTGCTTGGAGAGTTATTTGATAATACAAATAGTAGACTAGAAACTGGAAAAGAAGATTGAGAACCAGAAGAAAAAGCTCAGAAAAAAATAAACTTAGAAGACTGAGGTTACACTGCTGAGGGCAAGGGGACAACATGTAAGGAACTTAATCTCTCTCAGATGAGGCTTCTTTACATCTAGAGGTGGATCAAGGTTATATGTATAACCCAAGTTACTACAAGCAGTCATAGAATCATAGGATCACCAGGGTTGGAAGGGACCTTAAAGGTCATCTACTAAGTCAACTTGGGCAACTTCAGGCTGTGTCTGACTTTTCTTGTTTGCCTCTCATCATCATCTTCTCAGACTTTAGATTTAGTGTTGTTTCTGGTGCCATGGCACCTGAGTCAGTGATCCCTGGTTAAGAAAGAGTATCATATTTACTAGGAAATTTATCCAGTCTTTTTACTCTGTTCCTCCTGAAAGTTTTGCTAGTAAGTATCACTTCAGTACCTCGCATACTCGTCTCCCTCGATTATGAATAGATTTTGCACACTGAAAATTGCTGCCGGTAGGAACTGCGTATCAAGTAATCACGTGTCACCTCTGTGCCCTAGAGAATGCCCTCAAAAGCAGCAACATTGAGCAGTAGACAACTGCATCAGGTGATTCTGATATCAGCAGTCTATCATTTTCTGAAATAAACTGAAAAAATGTTTCAGATGTAAGAGACAGACAAAGAATACAATCCTGTGGCAAATTCTTAAAGCCTGTGAAATATGGGAACATTGCAACGTGAAACCAAGCTTTGTATTTCAAGACACGAGTTTCTACCCAAATAGTCGTTCACAAGAAAAAATAAAATTCAAAACCAGACAGGTTCCAGAACAACTGATATTTCCCACTTTGGTTAAAGGATATTGCCTTGTGTCAGAAATAGTATGTTTCTTGGTTTTTGGATGGCCCATTTTCAAATTTCCAGCAGGAAAAGCCACAGCAATGATGATCTTTGTGCAAATAGTACTATTACTCTTTTTTTTTATTAGTAGTAATGAGAATAAAAGCAAACTTGATTTTATGTTAAACTCCTGAATGGACACAGTCAAGTAGTTTCACTGGCTCTGCTGCAGAGCTGGTAGCATCCACAAGAATCAGAAGAATAACAGGTGAAGTGGCTTTTGTAAATACAGAGTTCTGCTAAAGTATGTGAATGCCTTTAGTACACTGGCTTTTGAAAGTAGGGTTGAATTGTGATAGAACTGCTAAGAAAAGACAGGTAAAGCTCATTAATATATTATTAAACAGTTTAAATTCTCTGCAGAGTAAGACTTTTCAGCTTGAACCCAAAATTATGCTTTTAGCAATGATGCATTTAATGATGCATCCCCTTTTGCATTTACATTAGAGTAACTTCTCTTAAGAGCAACTATGTAATAATATATCGTTTATATGTACAATTATGACCTTAACCATGCTTTTAGTGAATGAATGCTTGTATGTATCAGTTGAAATATGCATTTTGTCCCATGACCAAAAAAGGTAAAGAGTCACTAATATGGTCTTTTAGCCCTAAAAGACTTTAATACCCCATTTCCTTATCCTAGATCAACTTTATTATAATACAGTAATTACACAGAAAAAAAAGTGATAATCATAATGTCAGCCACATTTAACCTCCTTTGATCTCCCAGGGTTCTTTGCACTAAGGGCTCAAGGAAAGGCCTTCACTGACTTTCTGATAACTGGATGAGTGATTATCCTCCTTGTTAATGGGCAATGATATAGAAAACTCTTCCATATGTACAGAATATTCATGAGAGGGCTGTGCAAGCCAAGATAAGAATATAAGATGCCACAAGCAATCACTTATAAGAACACTATGAAAAAATATTCACACTCAGGGACACTGTTAGGGTTTGTGGGTGAGAGTGGGAGGATGACAGAGCCATTGCTGTCCAACTGACGGTGTAATTTGGAGACAGGACTGGCTTCCCATGACTGAGTTTGACTAATTAAGGGCATTTGGCAACATGATGTTCTAGTGGAAGGTGTCCCTGCCCATGGTAGGGTGTTGGAACTGGATGATCTTTAAAGTCCTTCAAACCCAAACCATTCCACAATTCTATGACTGTTTCAGCTACCATATGTCAATGAGATTTACCTTCACCTGGAATCTCAGCCCCAAACCTGTGCAACCAAGACAAAGCACAAAGGGGTGGCTTTCTCTGGGAGAAGCTGACATTGCCTGAACACCTGAAGGGCTGCATTTTATCAGGGAATTGTGAAGTTTGGAAAAGACCTTTGAGACCATCAAGTGCAACATTCAACCCAACACTACCACCATGGTCACCACTAAACCACGTCCTCAAGTGCTTTGGATATTTTTTATTCGCACTTCCAGGGATGGCGACTCCATCACTTCCCTGGGCAGTCTGTTACAATGCTTTACAATCCTTTCTGTGAAGAGATTTTTCTTAATATCCAGCCTCAACCTTCCCTGATGCAACTTGAGGCTATTTCCTCTCATCCTGTCACTTGTTCCTTGGGAGAAGAGACCAATCACCAAACCAGGTCTGAAGCCCAGCTTAAAAAGTATGCAGTCACCCAATTGAAAGGCTTCTCTCTTTGCCCCTGAAAGTCACTGGAGGAGTGTCTGCCGGTTTAGAGGCAACATGGAGTGTACACCTCCAATACCCTGTGCATTTACTTCAGAAGAAACCTAAAAATTAGTGCTGAAATCTTGTGGCTATTTTTGTGCATTCTACGGATACCTTGAAGAGGATGATGTAGTTCATAGATATGCACAGAGATGGGGTCATGGGAAAGGCCGTGGATTTCTCAGGAGAGCAGCTACTGAAGAGTGATGGCCAGGGCTGAGTGTGGGCATCCTGTCAGCATTTGCAGAGGCTTCAGCTCCACAGTTCAGGTGGAGCTGTATCTGGGGGCTACACACATCTGCACTGGCTGCAGCCACATGAAGCAGGTCCTGCTGGCTTTGCATGCAGCACAAAACAATATTTAGCTTTATTTACACATGGGAAATACATTTTATTCTTTTCTGTATCAATAGAAACATGATTTTTGTAATTTCTAAAAAATGCACTAGATTTGAAAACGATTTCTGCAAAAATCCTTTATCTGCCTCCCTTCAGAAGTGCAGCAAATCCTAATATGATTTATCAAATGTCCTTGCTTCCGAAAGGCCTTGTGGCTACTGAAATAATGAACTACTTGAAAGTCGCATTTAATTTGCTCCCAAAGAAACAAGCTAGCATTGCTCAAGGTTGCTGGGGAAACAGGAAAGCTGCTTTACATCACTTTGCAGCAGAGGAGACTTGCTGATATTTTGCTATTTGCACATGTTCACCATAACTTTAACAATCTCTTATTTTCAGAAACCTATTTGTGACTTTGTGTCAAATATTCATCTTCACTCCCAGAGCATGGCCTTGTTTTCAGTTGTGGATTCAGAGTCACAAATTTGACTTAAAAATAAGCAGGTTTATCACAACTGTGTACGTCTTTCTTCTTTGGGGGCCCATTTATCAAAGAATACATCCAATTTCAGTCCAAGGGAAGGCCACAGTAGGGACAAAAATCTCATTTCTTGGGTTTCTACAGTACCACAGTTGTATGCAATTTCAGTTGATCAGACCCTTTCCAAAACCTTTTATTGGTTACTCTCAGACTTTCCTGCTTTAAAGAAAAGTTCTAATACTTTCCAGAGTTATAAAATTCATTTACTGTGTTCACTTAGTGCTCTTCTATAAAGAAAATTAACATCTCATTTGAAAACCACATGCTTAAGGTGAATTCTGCTAATCCTTCTCTGGGAGACAAATCAGGACCCCCTTTTGCATGAGCTGCAGTAGACAGATGTGATTGAACATGCACATATCCTGTGCTATCAAATTCATTCCCGATTTACTCAGACTTGCAGTGCTGAAACGACTGGGCCAACAGAGACATGAATTCTGTGGTTTGCAGTGCTCAGCTCCTTGGTAGAAGAGTTTTCTCACAATATTTAGTTTTATCCAGGAGATCAATTTGCTAAAATCATGTCAGTCCCATGTGTGGCATGTGTAAGAATGGAAGAGTAATCCGTGCATTGTTGTTTAATTATTACATCACTCATACTTTGGAATCCCAGGATTACAGCAAGCACAAAGTAAGTTAAAAATTAACACAGAAAAATAGTAACCAAAATTAAATTGCTTAAAATAATTGATGGTATTGAGTCCAGATTGCTCTCAATTAGTCTCATAAAAGCACAATTTAGAAAATTGCCTAAAAAACGAGATACATGATATCTCTAATGTAGATGGTACATTAACTAATGTAAACAGTATGTCTTGTATTTTTACAGATCCTTAGAAAGTGGGTGGTGTGTTTTAAAATGTCTATCAGAAAAATCCCTGTTTTCCTATCAATACACATTTTTAGTTCGATATTGGATATAAAATTTCATCACTACTCACTTTGTTTTTGTTCATTAACTTTCTTCCATACATTTCATGAAAGTGGGGTTTTTGTTTTATTTTGGTTTGGGTTTTTTAGTTGTTTGGTTTTGTTGTTGTTGCTTGGTTGGTTGTTTGCTTTGACTTTTTATAATTATCTGCCTAATTACATGTTTTGAGGCTTTTGCTGACACTCCATCAAACCTTCAGGGGATATTGCTCTGGTTTAGAATCACTGTATTCTTCAGTTACTGTAGTGATGTTTCCAACTGAGTGCTGTATTTTGTTTCCTTAACTCGTAGTGCTTTTCTCCCCTGGGATGAACTGAAGAGAGGAGAAAGCAGAGGGCTGCCAAAGGCAACCAGAAGGAAGAGTGGGGGCAACGGGAGCAGCACGAGGGAGGTTTGGACCTCAGCAATTAATAGTAGAAACAAGGAATGATGAGAGGGAAAAGACCCTGAGCAACTGAAGATAAGTGGGCTTGTTGTAAAATACTGCTAAGGTTGCAACAAGAGAGATATTTTCTTTGCGCTGAAGTCCTGCCTGTAACCTTAAGACAGGACTCCTGCTGTGCCTGGAAGGAAAAAGGTCTGGATCTGGAGAGGAAATCTCTTCTCCTGCAGGGCATGCATTCTTTTGCTGCTGGGGAAGACAGGTAGGCTGGCTGCCTCTCCTGGAAATGTGCTGTGATGGGGAGTTCTGGAAACCTGTTGCATTCTACTGAGGTTTTACTGATCATTCTCTTGCAAATGTAAATGTTGCTGCCCTGTGTGATGGAGGACAAGAGACTCGAGGAAACTGATAATACAAGAGTGGGAACACTGTCTGGCTGTGACCCTGGACAGGTTGAACCACCCAACAACGTGGGCTGTTCAGGGGCGACCATATAACAGGGCACTGACTGGCTGGTCAGGCACAAGGAACTCGTCTGTCCTGGGGCACTAATGGATCAAACATTGAGAGTGCAAGGAAGCCCCTCCTTACATGTGACAAAAGGACATCTTGCTGACCTAATCAGCTACAGAACTGGAAGATCTGTGGGCAGCCAAGCCAAATTTCAGGAAGAACTATTGATGGCCATTTACTGAACAATGCCGACAAAATACCAACTAAAAGTGGGAGGCCTTGGAACATTCAATAACAAGTATTTCCTAATGTAATTCAAAGAAATTTGTTCTTAACTATTGTCACCTCTGCAAGAAGTGAAGTGGATTGTAAGAAGGATAGTATATTCCTATAGTTTGATGCCATTCTTCGCTGTTTAAAAATTAACTGAATTTTTAAACCATATTAATTAATATTAAAACAGACTTTCTAGGAGGGGGAAAAAATAAAACAGTAAAATAGCTCCTTAAAAAGATCAAGAGGCAGACAATGCTCAACTGTAAATGAGCAATTCAAAACTGATTTATGCTCTAAATAATCTGGCCACACGTCCCAAATACCAGCATGAAATTTTTGAGAGAACAATTGAAGGAAGTAGTGGGAAAAAAAAAAAAAAAAAAAAAAAAAAAGTTGGTTTTTGGCCCAAAAAAAAAAAGAGTTGCTTTTTGGCCACAACAGAAAGCATTTCCACAAAGAAAAGTATTACTCTGTGATCTTTAAGATAATTCATCACAGGTATCTGCAAGGCAACCTTGCTTTCTGGAAAGGAAACTTCCTACAGCAGCTATTGCTCCGAAAAGAACATCTGAGTGTTTGGTGCAGTACATGTGTGAGCAGCCAGCTTGGATTCCTTGCACAGACAAAGGTGAGTCCCTCATCTTTTACAATTCTTCTGGAATGCTGAGTTGTTCTACAGGACAAATTTGGACTATGTAACACTGAGCTCTGTCAGACCCTGGAGTCTTTTATTGCAGGTTCTGTACAAAAGGATAGCAAAAGATTTCCTGATCCACAGAACTTCCAAGGTAAATAACCTAGAAAGAGTCACTAGAGAAAGAAAAAAAAACACAGATTGACCTATGCACAGTAAAGCTTGCCTCATGGGATGCCTGCTGTACAGACCACACAGTCTCAGAAAGTTACTTTTTATATTCAGAATAGTTTTCACCCAAACCTTTCGGTTTTCCAGATTTTCATCTAGAGAAAGAGACACAGAGTAGAGAGAGCTCCAGGAAGTGAAATGGAGATGCAAAATATGTTCTAAGATAAAAATCAAAGTTGCTAAGTATAGCTTGGTTATTCACTGATAGCTTATTTGGAGCATGATCATCTAGTCCTACCTGAAGAGTAAACACACTATCACTGGAAAATATTATCTAAACTGGAATAAATACAGCAACCTGTAACAGTATTAAGAGATTACATTAAGAGATTTCTGAGAAATTGGAGTTTTGTGCCAGGAAAAGTCCATGTATCTATTGATGAAACACATTTGTGAAGTGCAGGCTCCTTCATGTCATAAGAAGCCCTAATGATTACACAACTGTGAACAATCACACTCAGGACAGGGCAAAAATATCTCTATATTATGTTATTGTACAAATTAGTATATCCTGCATCTCTCTGAAAAGAAAATGATGTGTTCTGTTTGTAGACTTAGCTGATAATAGGCTGATCTCTCAAGAGAACACAGCAATGCAAAGTGTTGCCTTGTGCCAACAAAGAAAATGAAGAAAAAAGACAAAATAATCAGGGAAAGCATGAAATCCAATGGAGAAAGTGATGTAATTGCATGGGGGGGAAAAAAAGGAATATTATTATGGAATAAAATGCTCTTCTATGGAATTAAGGTTGTATAACATAGTAGAAAATAGATCTTTTTTAAAGGCTATGAATTCTACTTGATAATGTCAGTTTAATTTAAAATGCTGCTAAATCTTCCAATATACATTAGTGTGTATGCTAAGATTTGTGTGTCCATAAAGGCACTCCAACAGAAACACACAATGCAATGCTAATAGGGTTAGGTGCTCAGAATATAAGGTAACATAAGTGCCATTTGATGCAAGAGTTGCTAGGGAAGGCTATTTTTTCCTGTCTGTTAATTAAGTGAATTTAGTGCTTTTGAAAGGTGCCAGATTGACAATCCTGGGACTGAAGTCCTCTATTCATGGAGCAGCCAGAGCCCAGGGAAAGCTTCCTCACACTGCCCCTCAACCTTGACCTGCAGGGCTCACCTCCAGCGATGAGCCAGGCTGGTGGCTCAGTTTCCAAGCCTGTTCATTCTCTGGCCTCTCTGGGGAGGCTGCTGATAAAGGTGCTAATTAGGGCCAATTGTAATGGAGGGTTTTGTGCTGTGAACACCTGTCCATTAGGAACTGAACTGAGAACACCAGCCTTTTTCCATACAGGGCACAGCACAGCCTCTAAAGTGAAGATTTTTCAAGCACTGCTGACCTGGGGCCATAGCTGAGGTAATATGTACAGGAGAGGCAGCTTGAGGATTGCACTAGATCTCACCAAACTGGGAAAAATCATTTTTTGAACATGATGTCCATCCAACTGCTTTGATGACTCCTGTTCCAAAACTCTCCTTCCTGAGTTCTGCCTTTGAGATGGGTCTTCTTTCACATCCGTCATACTGTTTTAAGAAAACACGAAAGATTCAGGGCAAAACCAAAGAAAGACAATAACTAATTCAGCAGAGCAATTCACACTGTCTAAGGCTGCTGTAATTCAGGAGTATGAGAGTGATTGCAGAACCTCCATTTCTCTCTGCCATCAAACTATGAGGAAAGGGTATCCATGTCAATTTGGAAAATGGAGCAATGGGAAGGGACCAGGCTGACTTTGCTAATTTTATGGACTGTTTGAGAGCAGAGGCTGGAATATTGGTTTTCCCAGAATCACACATAATACTGAAGGTATTGAATGACTGGATGCACAAATGACATTTCTGATAATTTCTTTTAATTCTTCTTTGATGCGGCTTTTATTCCCTGGTGATGACAACCATTACCAATCTAGAAGCAAAAACTCCCCAAAACCCAGAGCCTCTTGAAAGTTCTTGCCTTTATGTGATTTAGCACAGTAAGTCAAATAAAAATCTCACTGTAAATGTTGTGGCATTTACATTGATTAATGTAGCATTGACTAATACAGTCAGTTTTAAAATAAAAGATTCTGTAAATGTATATGCTTTGGGTTTGGTTTGCTTTTTTCTCAGAAAAGGCTGACTCCAAGTCTTTTTTGTCTTTCACCACTGGAAAGGGGCAATAGAGATACAGCAGCTTAGTGCTCTTGACATCAGCAAACAGGCTGAAAAAATATTATCAGGAAAGAGCCAATCTTCTGTAACAGTTGAATAGTACTCACCCTAATGATAAAGGTTTGGGTGAAAGATGAAATGAAAAAGGTGTCTGTAGGTGCTTGGAGCAAACATGCTTTTCTGTAGCACTTATGCCCCCTGTCTTAAGTGTTGCTGTTGAATGAGTAGTGGGTGCTTTGTGTGACTTTGTTGTTGAGTGGAGCAGTCTACTCACCATGAACTTTTTGGTGGCCTCACCTTCTGAAATCATGTGCAAAGGTTTCATGGATTATGCATTAGTCCCATTTAACTTTCCACTTGAGGATAACATGAGCAGCAGCAGGTCTGATGAAGGCTGAACAAAGTGAGGTAAACCAGCACCAAAACCCATAATTTTTTGCTCATAGAAATAATTTCAAGTATCACTTGCATTAAAGTGCCTCACCTAAGAGTAATTTTAGGATGGTGCTGGGAGATAATGAAGTGTTCATCAGAGTAAATGGTTTTCCTACAAGAAGCTGAGTAGTCTGGTGACAATTAACAGCTATAGTTAAAATTAAGAGAGGCATTAAAGGATATCAATCCTATGAATACTGACATTGATATTTCTGCTGCCAGATGACCAAAAAAAAGTTATTAATTATTATAGTAGCTAAGGTGATGAAGACACACCGACATGCAAACACCCGTAGACAGTCTTGAATGAAAAAGCAACACATGCAGGACATGTCCTCTCTTTAAAGAGTTACTCTCAATGCTGAAGCTGATTTGTGAAGGACAAAAGGAATAGCATAGAAGAATCAAGGTCAGAAAGGTGAGTAAAAATAAGACAGTTATTATGTCTTTTCTGAAAGCAGAAGTAGGTTAGAAAATAGGTCAGGGAGTGCAGGAAGAATGTTATTTGTATTCTGTCAATTTGCAAAGGACATGCATAAATGAATGCAGTGAATTTGTAGTGACCTCTTATTCTAGTCCTAAGGAATGGTGTATTCCCTGTATTTTCTTATTATTAATAGTATTACATTATATTTTTAAAAATATTTTCCTGCCAAAATCAAAATCCTCCTGTGATGGATACTGCACAAAGAGGAGGAGAAAGTTTCTGTTGTGATGAACCTGTGGGCTCTGGGTGACAAAAAAAGTAGGAGTATTGACATGAGGAAGGGATATGGTTTGTCAGGAGTCATGTAGCAAAGTAGGAAATAAAGTTTGTCTCCATGTCATACCCAAGTGCCATACCCAAGAAAGACATATACATTTAACATTTTTTTGTCTGAATACAGAAATTTCTTTAGTTGTTTGGAAAATGGAAATTCTTGATCTTATCCACTTCCTGCTGTCTAGGTTTTAGCCTGGCATCCTCAAGAAATAAATTCTTAAGCCATATGTGCTGCTTATAGAGGAGTCCCTGAGAAGAAAAAGGCAGAGAAAAGCAGTCAGTCAGCTCACTCCCTACTCTCGAAGCTCAGACAAATCTCACACAGTGGCAGAATTCTCAGAAGTTCTACATTTCAACCTTCGTTGATGAGAAGAGTCAGTGAAAAAAGCCCACACCTTCTTTCCCTCTCAGAGACCAGTCATCACTGCCTGTCATCACTTTTATCTTTCACAGACATCCCACATTTCCCATGTTTCATACTGGGAATGTAAGCAGAATTTTGCCACTTCTGGAATTCCTTGTTCTCGTTCAAAATAATTATTGGAACATATGAACAGATACAGTTGATTTACAGTAGCTGCTAATGAGCAGCTACTCACAGATAAGCCTTAAACCCAAGTCTTGGTTCAACACTGGAGGACAGAGTGCTGGAGAGAAACAGGTGCAGTTACTAATAGTACCTTTTCTTCCAAACAGATGCACAGGGAGGGGCAAATCCTAAAATGCCTGCTGACCTCTCATGCTACTCATGTGTGATGTTCAAGCACTGCTGGCTCTACTCTGCTTCTGAGCACCTTATGCAAACTGGAGTGACTGCAGCACCGTGAGGAGCCTGGGAGCATCCAGATGAGCACCTGGGGTGAGAAATCATGCTTCCCAAAAAAATGCCAGAAGGCTCAGAAAGGCCCCCAGACCTTAGCCCTGCACCACTCTCTTTCTACCCATTTCAAGGTAGTTTTATTTACTTCTCTTTTCTACTCTTGTATTAGCACAGAGATGGAGAGACAAAACTAACAACTGTTGCTAACAATGAGAACTGGGTAAGGAAGCAAAGCTCTCCAAACCATGCTGACAAATAAATTTTTATTTTGAAAAAACCCCTTATGCAAAAATGTTTGATTGAAAGAAATCTAGCAGTTTTAATTGTTTTAAATATTGACCCCGCAATATATATTTCCTTTAAATGAAGTAACAGATTTTAGGTATATATATATATAAGAAAATGACAAAAATTACTGAATTTCAAGTAATGATATTTTAACTTGATTTGAATATTTGTGTTGACATCAGCAAGCAAAGCATTTCTGTGGTAAGAAACATTACCATGATCAGAGTTTGAAAGCAACATAAGGTTGACTTATGATTGCATTTTTCTGTAATTATATAAGGAAAAGATAAATGCAACTTATTTTTACATACATATAATACTGCACTCAAATTCTTAGGAATTTTATTATTTAGCTTTCAAGGACATTCAAGATAAGTTTTGCTTTTAAGAAGTTATTGCCTTTCCCACATACTTCCTCTAAATTCCTGCAGCATGTAGGGGAAATGCTCTCCAGAATGCAGATTTCCTTGTGGATGTATGGATTATTCTTCCTTAATCTCAAGTATCAATGACTGGAATCTTATCCTAAATAAGGAGCTGACATGTGTAACTAATTTTCAAAAGAACTTTCTTTAAGCTTATTACCAAAGCAATTGCTTTCATTCTTAAGATTTGAGCAATAAAAGTAAAGGTAATTCCTTTATCATCCTGCATAAAAACTTTTATTATGCTGTGTACTAGACAAAAATATAAGTAAAATCCTAATACATCCACAAAAATTTCTTCCTTATTTAATCACTTTATTTCTAATCAGTATTTATTGTGGAATAGTTCAGGAAAAAGTTTTCAGTGTGTGGTACCTACCATTAGACACATTCCAATTAATAATTTCTGTTCTCAACAAAAATATTCAGCCACCATCTACAGTATTTATCACAATTACAAACCCAAATTCTTGAGCTTTGGCTGTGTAGATTTTGGGGTTTAATTTTTATTGCTATCCTCCATTTCTAACCTCTTCATGTCAGCTTTTAGAGGAGATAATCAAAGCAGAAGGAAACTAATCAAGGTTGTAGCAGAACAAGTGCATAGGCACAGTGTTTAGAATTTAACAAGTTTAGTGATTAAAAAGTTCTGATCATACAATTATTTGTTTCCAGAGTTTTCCAATGATCCCTTGGGATCATTTCTTAACACAACAATTTATAAGCTTAATATTTCACATAGTTTTGAAATTAATTTTTCTCCCCTCAATATTTGCTGGTGTTTAATTTTCCTATGACTGTTTTATTGAGCTGAGATGCAACAATGACACTTTAGAAACTTTAAGGTGGCTGCCTTTCTTTGCACTGGTTTGCCCATAAATGCTGCAGAGAAATGGAAATAGAAAGTCCTCTAAAATGTAAACTGCTCCTGTACAATGAAGTTATTAAAATTGTAGATATACAGCCCCCAGGTTAAGCTTCTCTATAATAACAGTAGCTGTATTCAGCAACTACAAAGGCACAGTGTAATTTCTTTTGGAGGCAAAGACATTCCTGGATGGAAATGAACACAGGAAAATTCTCTGGTGTAACACAGGGCATCATATGAAGAGAATCCCAGCAGAACATTAATCTGAATAGAAAAATTAGTTTCAATACTTGAGGCTATTTACTATTATTATCTGTTCCCTCGTTTTGTCTGGGAATAGCATTTTGTGAAGGACAATGCAGACTGAGTTGTTTTTTTATAGAATCATACAGTGGACTGGGCTGGAAGGGACCTTTAAAGTCCATCTGGTCCAATCCTCCTGCAGTGAGCAGAGACATCTTCAGCTACATCAAGTTACTCAGAACTCCATCCAACATGACCTTGAAGGTTTCCAGGGATGAGGCCACCACAGCTTCTGGGCAACCCGTGCCAGTGTTTCACCACCCTCACTGTAAGAAATTTTTTTCTTATATCTAGACTAAATCTACCCTTTATTAGATTAAAACCGTTTTCTCTTGTCCTGTAGCAACAGGCCCTACTAAAGTATCTGTCCCCATCTTTCTTATCACTGACAGGCTGCTCTAAGATCTCCCTGGAGTCTTCTCTTCTTCAGGCTGAACAGCCCCAACACTCTCAGCCTTAGCTTACAAGAGAGGTGTTCACCTCTGATTCCCTCGAGCTCCTCTGTTACACCTTGACATAAAGATTTTATATCTTACCATGGGAAAAGATTTCCTCTAAAAGGCAACAGAAGAAATATAAATTAGCTGGTAAACAATGAGTAACCAAAACAAGATGTTGACAGAATAGAAGACATAGATCAGAATTAAGTTGTTTAGGACAAAAAGGCAATGGAATTAAATACTGTTATGAATTATTTTATTATTCATTCATTGAGTAAAGATGGGTGGAATTATGTACAACTATTCTTCATTTGACTTATCTGCTCAGTCATTTGACAGTATTTCTGTCTGCTTCTGGAAGGAATCAGGATAAACATCGAGGTTTACACAGCAATTTATGAGAAAAAATAGAAGATAATCTACCTCCTGCCCTTCTTTCTTTCCTTCCCTCCTTCTCCCTGTCCCTGAAACAATCAGATTAGAGCTACTTACAATTTCAGGCCAGAATATGAAACGACATGCAGTGAGTCAAGCCTCTGGAATCCTGATCAGTCGATATGTATGAAGTATGTTGCTTAAAGTTCTGTGTTTCTTGCTGGTGTTATCCAGGCAGGGACAGTCAGTGAAGTTACCACTGTGATTTAGAAGGTTTGGGGGAACTTTTCTTTTAACCTGTGATTTACATAAAGCAGCAACTGAAACATCTGTATGGTAAGAGTCCAGCTGACCAAAAGAAAACCTGAGGACTTTACCTATTTCTTATATTCAAGTCTGCAGGATGGCAGGAAGGGATTTACCTGAAAATTCACACCATGGACCTCGGTTCCCCTTTCTGGTTGCTATTTTGAAAGTTTTCTGAAGCAATTAGACAATGAATTATTGAAAAGTGGCAAAATGCTGTAAGAGTAGCAGTAACAAATAGGACCTGCATCAGTAGTTTTGTTGTCTGAGGTAGACTATTTTCTCAATATAAAAATATTTATGCAAACATGCTCAAAGCTGAACCCTCTCTTTTGTTGTTGTGCCACAGATCCTGATTTAAAATGCATGGCTAAGTTTAAAACTTTAGTAAGGGCCAACCTCTGAATAATCCTTTAAGGATTATTGTAATTAAGGGACTAATCCTTAGATGCTTCTTAATTTGTGTCCGTTTTAAAATCGAGTGCCACTTCTTTCATCACAAAAGAGAGAAGAAGAGGTGAAAATGACAAAGGTTTGAGCATTAACAGCTTTTCCTGTCACCTCATGCATCTGAGCAATACAGATATGTGGAATATTTAAAATCGGGAGGTCATTAAAACGAACCACAGAACACTACCCC
>VXBA01004867.1:233166-295840 GCA_013399895.1 Serilophus lunatus | reverse complement strand
CACCCCCCCAAAAAAAACCAACAAAACATATCCATAAAAACCAAAAGAGATTTTAAACATGGAGAAATGTGATGAGGGTAAGAAACATTCTGTGTGCAGACAAGGCAAATACAACTTAAGGAAGCACTTTTTAAGTTGCCAGCTTGTGAATACTCTTTCCAGGAACCCTCAAATGCCTGTCTGTGTCAAAAGATGAACCCTCCCCGACAAGAAATTGCTTTTCTCTCCATTAGAAGCTGTCTTAAGAACACATCAGTGACAGCCATTTTTCTAATCACTCCACCATTTATATTTATTGTTTATCTCGTTAACATGGAAAAAGTGAATAGGTCAACCTGAGGTTTAAAATGCAGCGGAGAGAGAGATGTTAGAGTAATTAAAATGAGGAGTGAAGGTTCATGAACTAATGTAAAATTGTTGAGCTTCAAGACCGGTGCCATACCTACGGTGCATAGTCAGGGAAAGGAAGCAATGAGGTAGCACTGCAAGGCTGCAACACCTTCCAGTAGCACCAGGCTATAGCTGGTCATCACCTGTACTGTTTGAGGAGCGGCCATTCCCCCAGCAGTCCTGCTCTAAGCAGTGTAAAGAAGGAGGCAGGAAAACCAAGACAATGCTACTGTGCTTGCAAAGAGCCTCTCTTCCCAATTTCACTCCAACCAATCTAGATCTTGGCAAGACACATCTGTAAGCCTCTGTTTCTGCATCTGTAAAATGAGAATATTTACAAAGGTTTACAAAGCAAAAAACTCTCCACTCTAGGGATTGTTATTATGAGTAGAAAAAGACTGAGAAACAAGCAGTTTATGCAGCTCATGCTGTGTTAGAGTTGCGTGAATGTGCAGAGCTGGGAGCTGTGTGAGTTGGAACATGGGCATAGCAAGGCTTCAAAAAAAGGATGAGAAATCATTAGGAGGCATGTGAAAAAAAGGTTCAGTCTTGTTTATACACTCTGGAAGTAGCATATCTTCTTTTTTTCCTCCCTGAAACATAAGTATTACAAAGATTCTGTGCTGGATTTTTTGGCAAGCCTTCAGGGCCAGGTGTTCAACATGTTATTATTCTACGGGCTCCATAAGAATGATTGCTCCATGATACACATTTATCTTTGATCTCATATAGTCTAGAAGGTTGTTTTTTTGTTGTTGTTGTTTTTCCTCTCTTTTTTTCCTTTCTCAGTGACAAATTACATTGTGCTTTATGGAAATGTAACATTTTGTATGAATGGCTGGGAGCAGCCATGTTGCATAGTAATGAGCAAGACAAAGTAGCTCCACTCTTATTTTCAACTGGCTCAGACCTTTCCATTAGCAAATTAAAATCTGTTCAAATTTATTTACTAATATATTAGGGGAAGCTTCAGGCTAACCTCTGTTGACCTATATTATATAGCAAACAACTGTAGCAGTGAAAATAATTAATAGAATATATTGCACCTCCTGCTTGTTTCTCACTCACACGCTGAGGTCAGCTGGATAGTGGGTTTGCCATCTGCATTCTGTTACAAGGCCACATTTACTTAAAAATTATCAATTACATTTTGAAATTACTTCCTTTAATTGAACTCTCTGTGTTCAAGACATCCTCTGTTTTTAAAGCTTCTGATAGTTTTTCTTTTTCAAAACTTAAGAGGAACTTTCTGTATTACCTGCAGATGCAAACGGACTAAACATGCAACAGCAACTCCTTGCTACATTAGTTACTGTCATACTAGGATCACTCGGGTAGAAAGTATTGCAATAAATTTTCTATTCTTGTATGGCTGCTCCATCCCTGGAAGTGTTCAAGACCAGGTTGGATGGGGCTGGGAGCAACCAGGGACAGTGGAATGTGTCCTTGCCCATGGCAAGGGGTGGAACAGGATGAGCTTTAAGGTCACTTCCAACCCAAACCATTCTATGCTTCCACAATTATATGAATGAGCCTGAAACACAACTGGTGCCAATTCCAGAGCTTGATTCAGAGAAACAGAGGATGCTGACATGAACGTGATATGTGGGAGCCCATTTTAGGTGAACAGCCAAGGATGTTGCAAAGCTGCATCACAAATGACCATGGTGAGCTTTCACACTCTGGAAAACAGCTACTTCTGACTGAAAAGTCTTAATCTGATTTCTAAAGGAGAAAAAAGTTGTGAAGAAAAAATGTAGTTTCCAACTGCACAGGCAGTAAATTACTGAAGTTTAGGTGTCAATAAAATAAATGATGGGCATGTGTTTATGGTTCCTTTGTATCAACACAAATAGCTACAACAAAAGCTGTCATGTGGTGATCAGCTGGTAAGCCTCAACCCCACTCGGCAGATACAATTCTTAAGAAGGAAGTCAATGTGCCATTTTAACATGTCAGTGAAATATATTTTTATGCAGCTATGGATTTATAAATAAATTTTCACATTAATGGGTATGGTGACAAATTTCACACAATGGATGTAGGCTTGTTTGATTATTATATGAATCGTGTCCTCTGGAAAACAGACATTTCTAGACAATTTATTTAATTTCTGACAACTTGCTTTTTGTTTAAAAGCAAACAGTAGATAAATGTTCTAGAATGCTAGATCATCATCCTTCAAATGTGTTTAGAAAAAGAGATTGTTAACAATTTTATTATTTCTATAAACAGCAGAAAATCTCAAAATATAACTAGAAAATCTAGTCTGACTAGGTATTTTTATTGTACTGTATGTCATGCCTGGAAATAAGGGGATATTAGCCATTATGGATCACTGTTGACCTCGTGTGGTCTCGTTTCATCATTACACAGAAAACTTTAGAGTGGCCAGGAGTTGGACTGCGATGCTCCTTGTGGGTCCCTTCCGACTCTGGATATTCAGATTCCGTGATTCTGTGGCAGACAGGAAATCCCTGGAACACTCCCCTTAACCTTAAAATGCACAAGGTAATATCATTTCTGCAGCATAAGGTTGGAACATAAATTACAATTTTTAACAAGTGTGTTTAATTTAGCTTAAATGGTTAAAAAAAAATTAAAGAAAAAGGATTCACTCAGAGTAAAGTTTTTTGTGTTAGGAGGAGTTATAAATGGAATGTCTAGTTCAGTGGTTCCCAACCTTTTCTGGATGATGAGAATCTGTCATCCTTTAATATTTGTTGGAAACAATGGATGGAATATAACGAGACCAACTTGTCAGCAAATAAAAAAGCAAAAACAGAGCAGCCAAGAACATCTGTTCTGAACTGAGAGGCAGCAGAGATGGGGAGGGAGCAGGGGACAGCTGTAAGGGGCAGGTGCACAGACAGGTGAGGTCTGTCCAGGCCGGCTCTTCTCAGACACTTGTAAGACTGAGAGAATTATACTGCGGTGATGAAAGTGAATTTGTGCTTCCATATCTCTGGAGTCTGTTGCAGTGCTTGGCTTTACATGTGCCCCCAGGTCCGTACAGCTGTTCTCCCGCAGTGAAGCAGAGCTTTGCTGGCAATACTGGCAGGAAGGGCCCCCCTGTGGAAACACAGCGTAGAACAGCAGAGCGTTTTTCTGTTTATGTACCTACACTTCCTCCCTGAACTATATTAAGTAAGCCTGATTTGTCAATATCTATTGATACTGTATCGGTTTTTCATGCTTTCCAAAACTGTCACATCAGCTGCAGCACACGATTTCTTACACTGTGCAGCACCACAGCTATTCAAACAAACCTTCCTCATTCAGATATGACATTACAAGTATCATTGCCAGCAGCCAAGTCTTTCTTTTCAAAACAAAAAGAATTACAAAACAAACAAACACAATTAAAAGAGATACAACACAATGTGATGTTCTTCTTCTTCACTATTAAGTATTCAGCTAACCAAGATGTTATAATTAGCAACAGGAGAAAAGGCAGTCAGTGATGTGGTGTGTAATTACTGTGCCCCAGGTCTCATCTAGAAAGAAGTGAATCCAACAGGGATCTGTCCACTGATTCCAACAGTCTGAGTGGAGTTCTATCCTGTTAACTTACATGACAGTCTTCACTCCACCAGACCAGCAAACACAGGTAATTATTTACTTATCACTAGCATTAATACTGTGTTTGAAATTGTTAATTTCTCGAAACAAAGTTTGTGAGATTCAATCTTTGTTTTGAAGGGGGAAGGGGAGAGGAGGAAGATGAAAAGTAAAGGAATGAAGAATCAGATTATTTTCAGCACTGATGAACCCAGCATTTCTGGAAAGAAGCTGTTCTAAGTAATCATTCCCTCTGGAAGCTCTACAGGCTCTAACTTTTTGTGCTAATGATCACGATCACTCAGAATACTGCCAGGATCATTTTGTTGCTTGAGTATTTGATCATGGTGTCCTTGGAGAGGAACACATTTTGGCTGTTCTTCTCTTTAGATGACACAACAAACCCAATTTTTCCATAATTTCAGATGAGGATATCCTAAGTGTCTGCTAGAACTGTACCACAAATAAGAGCATTTCAACATGCCCCTTTGTCCTATTGCAACAGGCCCTGTTAAAAAATCTGTCCCCATCTTTCTTATAAGCCCTCTTTAAGTACTAAAAGGCACAATAAAGTGTCCCTGGAGCCTTCTTTTCTCCAGGCTGAGCAACACCATCTCTGTCTTGTAACTACCTTGCAATCTCTAATTCACCTTTTTCAGCAATCCTATCCCTTGTTCCCTGGGAGCAGAGCCTGACCCCCACCCCTGGCTCCATCCTCTCTCAGGGAGTTGCAGAGAAGGTCCCCCCTGAGCCTCCTTGTCTCCAGGCTGAGCCCCTCCAGCTGCTCCTCATCTGACTTGTGCTTCAGACCCTTTCCCACGTCAGTTCCCTTCTCTGGATACTCTCCAGCACCTCAATGTCTTCTTTTGTCTGGTTTTGTTATTCTTTCCCATCCTAAATGTTGTGGAGGAATATCTCCCTCACCTTTTCAGGAAGCATCGTTTTCACCCAAAAATTTTACTATGACATGAATTAAGACTGGACAGATACGTCAAAACCAACCATCTAAAGATTTATTTTGACCTGTGTCTTACATCATCATTTTTTAAAGAATCAGGATGTAAGAAAATCCTGGAAAAAAGATTAATCACTACATTCTTTTCTCATATATTTTCATATTTATTAAAAGTAAATGAAAACCGTTTGAATTCTGTTGAAAAAGTTTCAAGCTGTATGTTCAAGTGAAAACAATTTGCACCTTCTAAGTACAACTTAAGTAATAGTCTGTTCAGAGCTGAAGAGGCATTTAGAGACTCACCTTGGCATATTGTCTGCTTTCTTAATAGGGAAAACAAAATCAAATGCATTAGTGTACAGATAAAAGAAATCAGCAATTTTTTAAATTGTTATTAAAACAAATAAACAAAGCAGAAGCCCCCTCCAACTCAATAATAGCAATTGGAATATTACTGAGAAAGCAAAATTCTGTTGAGCTACACATATTTGCTAAAAAGCTTTAAATTTGCACTTCTATGCTAAGCAGAAACAAGGACATGATCACTTGTGCTTATTCTTCCCTACTACAGAACAGCCTCTAGCACTGGCCTAGGAGCTTTCCCTCCTCTGTGGGATGATGAATGGGCAAAGAGGAATCCTCACCTAAAGAAATGAACATAACCCTTAAAGAAATTTAACTGTGGTAATACACAAATACTCCACGAGATGGCAAATTATTATTGCATTAGGCAGCTTGCACTCCTCACAAGTGCAGCAAAAAAAATAAAATTACAGTTGCTGGGATGAGGAAAGTGCTTTTAGAAGAACATTTATGAAATCTAATGTTTCTTTCAAGACTGAAAGTAGTTTTGAAACGATTTTCTTCCTCTGTGTTTAAACTTCGTAGGGTACTCTGACACACTTCGTGTCAGATAGGGGTTTTAAAGCACTGAAACAGGCTGCTCAGGGAAGTCACCATCGTTCAAAAACTGTGTGAATGTGGTACTTGAGAACATGGTTTAGTGATGACACAGTGGTGGTGCTGTGGTTTTGGTTGGATTTGGTGATCCTACAGATCTTTGCCAACCTTAATGATTCTATGTTTGCATTTTCCTCAGTAGTTTCAGTTTGGTTTAACTAGCAAAAATGAAGAACCTCATATCACAGTTACTTGAAAAATAATAGCAAAATATGTGACTGTTTGCTTTCAGCTAAGTGGACCCAAGACTACACGATGCAATTGCAAATAAATGGGGGGGTTTTGCGTGGCTGTAAGAATACAAATCCAGAAGGGTTTAGTGTCTGCGTGCGCACATCCACTCTATGGCAGAATTGCTCAATTGCCAAAAACCCGCTCACTTCTGTAATATTCTGTCATTTGCCCACAAGGGGGGTGTTCGTGCCTTTTAATTGGTGGGAACTACAGCTGCAGCATCCTCAGCCCTTCGTGAGGAACACTTCAAACACACCAGCTTTGTTCCAGCTCCAGAGTTGGTGTCCCACCACCGAAGAGCTTGTTTTATTGTTAGGTGCTGAACACGGCCTTTTAACCACGCTGCTACTTGAAAACCATCCTCTGGAGAAGACTGAAGAGAATGAAACTGTTCCTCCAGGCTCTCTTCCCTTTGTTTTGCCATGGAAGATTCTTCATTGTTTTGGGTTGTTTTCCCCCTATCGCTAAAAGGATCCGCAGTCCCTGCCCGGCTCTACTCCTTAGGAGTTTTCAAGACAGGGATGACGGATGCTCTGATGCACCTGGAGCAGATGACCTTCGGACCTCCGGAGGGACAGAAAATCTGCGCTGCCACAGATACTACAGCAAACCTCTGCTGCAGGAGCCCCCATTCCGGGGCTCTCCCCGATCCCGGGTTCCTCACAGTGCTGGATTCTCCTCGCTCCCGGGCCCCCCCTATTCCCCGGCTCCCCTCGCTCCTGCAGCGCGGGCAGGTGAGGCGGCTGCGGCGGTGGAGGGCGACGGGGGGCGATGCAAGTTTCTTGGCAACGGGCAAGGAAAGAGCTCTTCAGATGCACCAAAGGAAAACTTGGAAAGGGAATTGCTGTTTCTGAGAGCTGATTATTTCAGTATATTTTTTTTCCAAATCTGTTTCACAGCAGATGGATGCTCGTGGAGAAGGGAAACTGCCGAGAATGAGAAGACGATTGTTGAAGCAAGGGGCGATGCAAACACGACCTGCTCTTTCACGGTTGAAGTTGGATAAATCTCAGTGTCTTGGCAGGTGTAAAGTGAAACCTACCGCAGGGCAGTTCTGATGGATTCCGTGGTTAACCCCCAGGCGGGGCAGAGCAGCACGTAAGTAAATGAGATTTGTTAGAATGGGAGCCCTACAAAAGTCATTGCAAATCCCTTGTTTAGACCCAAAATGGTTAGTAAATGACGTCTCCGTTCCCCTCCCAATCTATCTGAAGGAGAATGTATTACTGTGCCATGCATTTGTTATGCAGAGTGTCCGAGGTGTCAGGTGCGGGAGGTGCCAGGCTGGCTGTGCTCGCTGTGGGGTGTCTGGAAATGCCGTGTGCCCCGAAGGGATACCCCATGCTCCCTGTGTAAGAGGAGCACAGAGTCTGGAAGGGTTCAGCTCCAGCCCTGGGCTGAGCTGGCGCAGCTGCAGGACCTGGCACCCAGCTGAGGGCAGAGAGAAGTGTGGGTGAGGGCACTGTGCATGTCCTGGGTGCAGAGGGCACCCCATGGTAACCTGGATGTGACACAACCCCCAGTGCTAGAGCTGCGCCTGCACTGCTTTCCTGGCAGCCTTTGGACTCTGCCAGGGGTCAGACAGGATCTTGCTGGTGAGTGGTCTTGGGCAGGGAGGATCATTTCACTATTGGTGCTCCCCACTCCTCAGAGACACGTGGCACTTCTGGGCTTTGCTCTCTCTTTGCTTTAGTGCCCTTCTCAATGTCACATTTTACACTGAATATGGCCCAAGAGCCTGGGACAGCTCAGAATCCTGTTCCACCTTCACTGCTGGCATTTCTTGTCTGGCCAGTTTGCTTTTACTTGATGCCTTTTGTTCAAATGCAGTTTTCTCATTCCTGTTCTTGCTGAGGACACCTGTTGACTTGGGGCTGGATACTGCCCAGAGCAGAGAAAAATGGAATTGCAAGGAGCTTCCTTTCAAACTCAGGGAACACGAGGACCCTGATCAGACAAGGCACCAAGACTGTGCCTAGTGCCTGTCAGACTTAGGGAGTGTGACACACTTCTTGACACACTTCAGGAGTGTGAGAGGCTCCATCTCTGCCAAAAGCAGGCAGATATTGAATAAACCCCACAGTATCAGCAGCTGGGGAAGAATCCCACCCATGCCCTTCATGTTTGGGTATATGCTCAGAGCCTGGTGCTGAGCACACTTGGGTTGTCCAAGAGACACTTCTGTCCAGCAAATCCAGTCTGGGGAGAAGTCTTAATCTCTCACAGACTGTTTTTCCAAAGAGATTTGAAGTGCAAATTTCTTGTCATTAAAAATCATCTTTCCCCCACTGGGAAGATTGTTTAATCCATATTCCAGGAGGGATAGCAGCACTTTCCCTCCTGGTTTAATCATCATATAACCTTCTCCTTCCTCTGACATTACAGTGCTAGGCTCCTCTGATCATCATTTTCATAATGGTTATCACATATTTCTTTCAGAAAAGGATGTGTTTGCCAGGCATTAAGTACTAAATATATTAATGCATCCACTAGTCGACCATTTTCCCAGAGTTTACAAGGCAAAATGTATAGACCCACGCATCCTGTAACTGACACCCAAGAGCAAGCAGGGAAGTCAGCTGTTGTCATGTCAGTTAATAAGCTCTGGTGTCTGATCCCAGGGCAATTCGGCCCACCTCAGCTCCATCATTCCAAACAAACTCACTCCATGTGCGT
The DNA here is from genome assembly GCA_013399895.1 of Serilophus lunatus. Lineage (NCBI taxonomy): Eukaryota > Metazoa > Chordata > Aves > Passeriformes > Eurylaimidae > Serilophus > Serilophus lunatus. Next base: position 287,064 of record VXBA01004867.1, on the reverse strand, counting down.
TGCGGTCTTGTGCAACACACTTCTCAAGTCAGTGGTTTTCAATGTCATTTTAGGTGGCTATAAAGAAGATTTCTATCCAACAAAAAAATCAGAAAAGGAAACTAGTTGTCAATGAAGTTACGGTTCTGAGGAGATGTAGACACACCGATATTATTTGCTATAGAAAATGGTGAGTGGTTCTGGTATTAACACTTAAAAGTTCATTTAAACACTGCAAGCCAAAGGCTAAAAACTGCTTTGGTCACTGAAAGAACATGGAACTTGCTCTTATTTCTCTACTCATCCATCTCCATTGGATGGGAAGAATTGTGTTGTGTTTGCATTGGTCTTTTCTGGCACATGTAATTTGAAGCCTGTTTTCAAAAACCTGGATCTCCTGAATGTCTTCTGAAAGAAAGAGAGAAAGAGCCCTTCTGTTCACTACCTCCATGTTGTTTCAGGGTTTGTTTTTTTTCCTAAGTGATCATATTTTCTCTGCCTTAATGATAAGTGCTGATAAACCATCAGCAAAATTCTTTCCCTTGGGCTGTTCCCACTATTTTCCATTGCTGTGGATGTCAGGAAGATTGTTTTTCCTGTTTCTAAATGTATTTGATGCAATGTTTTCCAAATGGTTGACCACCATCTGTCCTCAGTGATGCACACCCTCCTCTCATGGATGACTCTCAGAGCTCTGTTGCCTGGTTCCTGGAATTAATGGTGGAGTCAATGAGCGAAGATGATGAACCAGCTGATAGCAAGTGTCCTGGTTCCAGATTTATCTCTGCTGTTACTAAACTGCATTTTTTCCACATCTAAGACATCTCCTTTTTCATGGATGTGCCTTTCTTGTTTGGACTATTTAGATGCCAAGTACTGTATAGCTTAGAAGGAATGTCTCTCCAGTTTGTTCTGTCTTCATTTACAAGTGACCTGGAAAAAAAACTGAACTGCAGTAAATTACCCTAAGGTAATTTAGCTGTGCACATTCATCTCCAAGCTGTTGTTTTCTTCTTTCAGCTACCTTTTCAATGAGGTACTCTGGCTGCTAATGGAATATGTGGAGGGATGTACTTTATCCACTGCTGTTACTGAACTCTTTCTGGAGGAAGCAGTGATAGCCTCTATCTGTCAGGAGGTAAGGGCTCCTGCTAATGCTTCTGATGTCTTGGACAGGATGGTACTTTGAAAGAGATGGTAAGAACAGGAGTGACTTCATGGTCAGAGCTTTGTTTCTGTGCTGCTGAAATGATATGGAGAATAAAAGAGCATCTAAGCGAACTGCCTGCCAGTATCACTGCATTTCTTAGATTCTGTTATTATGTACTGCTATCGTTCTTTCTTTATTAACTTCACTCTTTTTTTCTTTAATATTCTCAACTTTGCCTCTTTAAACTGGAGCACGTCTGCACTGCACTCTTTGCCTGTAAAAGCAGGCATGATGCTGGCAGAATTTTAAACACAGCAAAGAAAAATACGGATTCATTTCTCACAGTCCTCAGCTTAAGAGCATATCCTTGCACCCAAAATGGTGTTTGCTTCTGGAAAGTGACTAACATGCTACTTCCAAATCCACCGTCAAGGCCAGCAAGAAAACCTTTGTCATGCCTCCCACCCTAAAGTGATCCACTTCTTACTGAAGGGAGGGACTTTTTCTTCTTTTGGCAAGCCATCATTTGTCACTTTGATGGTGAGAGCACAGCCACTGCAGTCATCCTGCCTGGGTTTTGAGGGGACAGTCTGTCACAACAATTGATATTTCACCTTGAAATTAAATCTTTCAGGATAATTAATTTTTACCCTCTCGTTTCTTTTTTTAATCTCAGTGCCTCAAAGCCTTGGATTACCTTCATTCAATATGAGTGATTCACAGAGACATCAAAAGCTGTAATATCATTCTGGGAATGGAAGGCTCTGTCAAACTGAGTAGGTATTCTTGGTCAGGCGCAGCATTGCCAGGAGGCAGGGGGTGGGACTACTTTGGAGTGACTGCCAGTTTCCCAAAAGTGGTGCTTGTGGGAGTACATGGACCCCTGCTGCAAGGTGAGAGAAGAGTTGGACTGTGCAGAGTGATCTAGAGAGGAACAGGCTGTTAAGAGTGCCTCTGGTTTGGTTCCAGAGGAAACGGAGCACTGCTGCTTTTACAGCTAGATTCCATACTCTGCTTGCAGACTTAGAGTGGGGAATTCTTGTGCTTAGCCTCATACCTGAAGCTGGGTTTGACAATCTTTGGTTTTGTCCTCAGTTGATTTTGGCACCTGTGTTCAGCTCAAACCTGGGCAGACTAAACGGAACTCAGTGATTGGGACTATGCTCTGGTTAGCACCAGAAATGTTGATAAGAAATGAGTATGACGCCAAAGTGGACATCTGGGCACTTGGGATCACAGCCATAGAAATGGTGGATGGAGAACCTCCATACTTTCATGAAGGTCCTTCCCTGGTAAGGTGCAAATACTGTATTTCTAATCTGTACCATGAGACAAAATCCCACTCACATCAGCTTGAACTATTTTCCACTGAGGCCCACTTCTAAAACAGTCCCTGAAGCACATTTCCTTAGAGAAAAGTGGCGTACCAGTGCAGAACTGTGCCATTTTGGCCTCCAACAGTACTCAAAATCCTCCTGCTCTGTTCGCACTCCCTTTCAGTTGTATCTCTGAATGGCAGGAATTTTTCGGTGGCAAGTTTCTCAATCGAGGAATGATCATGAAAAACATTTCAAGTGTATCTGAAGGCTCAGAAGTCTTCTCAAACTTGGACCAGTGCTGATTGCTTACTGAGCCTTTCAGGAGAGGTCACTCGTTCTAGTAACACCATAATTATTTATTACCAAATGAATTTCTAAATGCATATTTTAGCACAGCTACTTGTAACAAACCACTGTATTTTCAAGTTTTAATTTTTAGATCCTAATTCCCAAAAATGAAATGACTAGTTCTTTTACCAAATGAGCTTGTAATAGTGGAGGAACCTATGCCAGAAAAAAAAGCATGACTAGTAGCCGAAACAAAGTTAAAAGCTGCACAGTTAACACCTGTGGAAGGCAACAATTATGAAAAATTTCAGTCTTCCACTCTTTCTGAAAAAGGTTCTTGAATTTTCTTGGAAGACTACTTTTAGATTAAATAAGGTAGCAAAACCAGATGAAGAGAATTAGCTTTACTGGTCTGGATGCTGAAAATTTTCTGTTTCCTTCACCTCAAATGTGCTTTAGAGCTCCTCGAGAAGCACCAGGTCAACTCTCAGAAAGATAGGACTGGAGTGCCCCGGAGCTGTTGACCTCGAGGGGGTGGTGGTTAAAGGCTGTCTTGTGTTTCCCTTGTCTCAAGGCTAAACGTCTGATAGCTCAGAACAAGGCACCGCCGCTGAAGAATCCCAAAGCCCTGTCAGCTGTGTTCCTTGCCTTTCTGCAGTCCTGCCTGGACCTGGATGTGAACACTCGATGGATGGACAGCCAGACAGCTCCTGCAGGTAAAGTGGCTGCAGGTGGAACTGCTGTCCCAGGGGTGGGACAGGGGCTGTGAGGAGCTCACTGTGAGCTTCAGTGGGGCCCTGGCTTGTCCCTTCTGCCCCACTCTTAGAGGTTTCTGCCAATGAGCTCCACTTGTAGAGGTTTGTGCCATCCAAAGAGGGACAGATGAGTGGTATGTGTCCCAGCCCCACTTGCTGCCTGGCACATTGAAGCAGATGAGAACTGCTCCAGGGTTCTGCCAGGTTTTGTGTCAGAGAGGGAGCTGCAGAAATTGCCATTGGGCTGTCTCTACGGGGAAGGAAGGTGCCAGACAGCACAAAGAGGGGCAGAGGATAGTATGCAAACCTTCGGAACAATACACAGGCCTTCATCCTCCTGGCATCCATGTTTTTTTAGAGTTACTGAGATTTCCTGAGGAATGGCTTATTCTCCTCATCTTTTTTGACAACTGAATAGCTCATGTCTTTAGGAAAGGGGAACCTCAGTGAGTCTTTTGAGTTTCTGGCATTCCCAGAGCACTGACAAAGCAAAAATCCTTGCTCAAGACACCTTGATAAATTGATTAATGGGATCATGAGTCATGTTTGCCTGGGATAACAAGGTCATGGACATGAAGACAGAGGTGTAGATGGTCCCCTCAGTCCTTTTTATGTGTATTTCTGGTAACCAGAGGAATCCTGCTTCGGCCTGTGAGAAAGTGCATTTGGAAAGTAATGGCTCCTTTCTTTATTTTTCCTTTTGGCAGCATCCATTTTTAGAAAAAAGCAAGAGTCTTGCCAAGTTGGCTTCTGTGATTGATGCAGCCAGGAAGTCCTGTGCAGACAGAACCTAGCACTGCAGGCCAGCTTGCAACATCAGGGCACAGCTAGGATTAAAGTCCCAACTCTTTGGAAGATTCTCCTTCTTCTCACCCTATAGTTAAGCTGTACATTCACTTCTGAAGAAATTTCTGAACAAAAAAATATTTCACTTTACCTCCAAACAAAATTCTGTTGTTTCTTTTAGATGGAAAGTTCTTTTAGATGGAAAGTATTGTGGGGATTTTGGTATGGTTTGGAACTGGGGGAGGATTTCTTTCATTCATCCACTCCAGACTGCTGCTTTTTGAATACAGCTAGCTGGCCTGTTTTTTTCCCAGCTGTGGTACTTCTAGATAAGGAAGAAAGTGCAAGTGCATTTCCAACCAAAACCAGATGAAGAGTGAGGCAGCCAAAACTCCCTATTGTGTACAGGTGTTCAGCTGGGACTGTAGAGTATTTGTGTTCTTGACAATTGGATTTGTGTCACTAACTGCAGTCTCTGTGCCTGAGTGAGAGTCTTACTCATCTGAAAAAGCAGAAGGGCCAGTCTGTGTACTCTGAAAGGGCACATGTGATGCAAAGGTGTCAGAGCAGTGTGAGGTGCTGAGCCCCAGCAGAGCCCTGGCTGACCACAGAGCAGCCTCAGCATCCACAGTGCCAGGCTGGAAGTAGGTGCAGTCCAGCTTCCCTTTTCCTGGGACCAGACTGATGTTCCTGTCTCAGAGCCAAACTAGGTGTGGTCTGCTCCAGAGAAGAATTGTGGCCATGCATAGAAGTGCACACACTGATGGAATTTGCCACCTTGGGACTGCACAGCAATAGAGAAGAGCAAAACAGAGCAGAGTGGTGGAGTTGTTTCTGAGGATACCTTCTCTCCTGGTTGTCTTGTAGCTCCTGGGAAGGATCGAGTGTGTCTGTGCTACTCTGGGCAGAGGGGGAGGGAGATGGGCTGCTCCACAGGCTCATGCTCAAGTGAGTGTTCCTTTAGGCATCCAGGTTCTGCCCTGGGAATTGAGGCTGCCACAGAGGGTGACAGCCTTCCCTGGGAGAGGCCCACAGGCAGACAGGATATGAACAGAATTCCTTGCTCTCCCTCCACTTGGCAGAACACAGTGACATAAAAGATGTATAAATATACAGAGATTACTAAAGAGTTGTATATAATACATAGAGATAACTTAATGTGAAAGCATTACATGGGGTGGTGCAGATGTATAAAATATATATAATTATGTGTATAGATACACATACTCACGTGTGTCACAGTGCTATGGACACACATGTATTCTGTAAGGCACTTGCACAACACCCTCATAACTCTCTGCAGTGTAGCCTCCTATATAATGTATATAAGAGTGCATACACATATATATATTGTGTGTGTATATATGTAGTATGTGTGTAAATATATGGGGGTGTATATAAAGGTATTTTTATATACACTCAGAAACCTTTCTGTAATTGCTACACACTGTATAGAGCGCTATAATATTGTGTGCATCTTCTAAAAATGGTATACTGTATTTATCCATGTGTGTCTGTGTCGTGTCGATACCTGGCCATGGGGATGGATGGATGGATGGATGGATGGATGGATGGATGGATGGATGGATGGATGGATGGATGGATGGATGGATGGATGGATGGATGGATGGATAGATGGATGGATGGATGGATACAGAGCTCCCTCTCGTGGCTGCCCATGGGGAAGGTGGAGGCAGAAATCCCTGAATCCCTGTATTATTTTGTAAATCGTTTATTTCAGTCACTTCATATTGAAAAGTTACAGAAAGTCAAAATGCAACATTTTCCACCCATTTCCCCCGTTTTCATTTCTGGGGGACTCTCTGATGAAGGTACACAAATGCAACGCCCTCCAAAAAAACCTTGCTATCCCACAAGTTGACATTAATTGTTAAAAAATACAGCCCAGCTCTATCAGGAGCAGGAATCCAGAGTGAGTGGGCACTGTCCCTGCTCAGCCTGGGCCATCATGCGGGGAGCAGACAGCAGCACAAGTCCCTGTCAACCTGCTGTGGCCTTGCTTCACCCAGAACTCACCTGGGAAGCCAGAAGCCTTGTAAATCACCACAGGCAGCTGTGTTCCCAGATTGGATCAGCTCCTTCTGATGGACAAATCCTGCCTATTCCAACTACTTCCAAAAAATTATAAACTAAGAGGTACAGACATTCTGCTTGGCGTCAGCCTCTGGACAGTGCTGGCCAGAAGTGGTGTTCAAGGCTGCCTGTCCCCATGCCACAAGGACAAACTAGGAATGTCTAGAGTTGGCATAATTATCAAGGCCTAAAAATCACCAGTTTTATACTCACCACCCTGACTTTCCTCTTTGTCAGGCTGTACATGACCAAGAACTTCTGGGCACTTTTCCTCTGCCCTGCTGATGCTGGGGATGACCCTTACACAGAGGCTGAAATTTCTGAGGACAAGCAACCCCAAGGCCATGAGTTTACAGAGAATAATTTCACTTGCATGAGGGGCATGTAGTTCACACATCTGACAAACACTCAGTGTGCCAAATGGCCTGAGCCCAAGCTATTTGAAGAGAGCTAGATTTAGGTACATGGTACATGCAACTGAGCTGATGGTAGTGCAGCATCGTTCATCGCCTCACATTCCATCTCCAACCTGTTAGAGAGAGCATTTTCCTACCACACCAGTGATCCTTTTGGAGCTCTGATGAGATTTCAATATCTGTTGTGAAAACATTAACTCTATTGAGAGCCACTGTAAACTATAAAAATTTAATAATGTTGCCAAAGTGGTTACAAAGTATGCAGAAATCCAAATTTCCTGGCCGCACAAAAGGCAGAACATGCACTCTTTAGCTTCACTTTACAGACCAGAATTTGCAACCATTTACAATCCATTTCCTATTGTCTGACACAGCAAGCCTTTTACCACTGCCAGGGTCACTGTTCAGTGTGCCCACACACAAAGAGCTCTGAAGGAACCCTTCCATGGGGCTACAGGCAGAAGGTAAGAGAAAGTTTGTGCCTGAACCCTGCTTTGAAGGAAATGTTAAACAATAGCTGTCCTCCATGATAGCCAAGTGAAACTTCACCAGAGATGTCAGATTTGTCAGCAATAAATCAAAGCAAAATTTTGAGAGTGAAACCTAACACCAGCCAGGGAACAACACCTTGTCATGAGCTAATTTTCTCCTCTTTCAGTCTTGTGCTACCCATCCAATGAAACAAAAGCATCATGTGGATCAAACAAAGCCCCCTTAGTCAGGAGGCTCCCATCACTGAATCTGTGCTCTGAGCAAAACCACAGTTGAACTGTGAGGTGCTTTTCCTGCTCTTGGACAGGGATACCAATTTGTGAGTCATCAGGCTGAGGTGGAGAAGAAACAGAAAGTCAGTCTGAGAGCCTTTGTATGGACAAAGCTCTTAGTTCCTTGTTCAGACAGGCAGTGCAAGACCTGCCCCTCTGTTTTAACATTGCCCTGCCTGCAGGGTCTAAGGCCATGAGCTATGACTGAAATCCTTGAGTAGTGATATTTTCAGCAAGGAACAGAAATATCTGATCTGTAGCAATAATAGTGAAATTCATGAAGAAATTTATATCCATATATGAGGGAAAAAAATTCCCCCTCACAAATCTAGCCTGAGAGTGAACAAGAACTGAGTGATGCAAATCCACCTCGTGCTTGCCACTCTTCCCTTCATCCAGTCCTACTGTTGGGAAGAGATTAAGGTGTGCTGGGAACCTGTGAGGACAATCACATGTGCTTCCAGCTTATGTGCTGAGAGCTCCTGAAAGATGTCACTGGGAAGGTGGTCACATCTTAACGAGTTTATCTGATAGCATTTCGTTTGGCCCTTCTACTGCATATGCTGTATCCTGAACATATATATATATAAATATGCATTTTCTCCTCTTTCAAAGCCTCTCTCCTTATTATCAATTATAATGTAGAGAGTTTCGAGGGCTTTATCTTTTTAAAGCAATTATGATGATGTGCACCCTGTGCTCCCACGTCCCTGCCCCAGCAGGCACAGACGAGCCCCGCTGCTGCGAGGTGACAGCTCTGTCTGGCTCTGCGGGGCTCCAGCACTCAGAGCTCCGCGAGGTCATCGCTGGAGCAAACCTTGATGGTGATGTGACCCGGCACCTCGGCTGCGTCCTGGCCGCCTCTCCCTCGGAGCTGCAGCGTCTGCTGTTCTCGGGGGTCACTGGGGGAAGGTGCCAGCACCGCCTGCCCCAGGAACTGGTCACATAGGATGTTGCTGTTCCAGACCTAGAGACGAGGAAATGCAGTTAAACTCAGCTGAAGCAACGCTGCTGTCACACTCCACCTGAAAGAGCTGTGCTCGAGGAAGGTCACCCCTATTAACCTCCTTAAAAAGCAGAGAGGAGGGGACATACATCTAAATTTAGCTAATTGTCTAGAAAGCATACGGGAGAGTCTGGATTTGCATGCTCATTTGCATAGCCTATGCAAGTAAGGAGAAAATACAGCTTTTTGCTTTCTAGGTCACAGCCTGCCTTTGGTTTTGTTTCAAACACTGACTCTGGACAACGCTTGTCTTTTCTTTGTCTCTGTTTCATCAGGAACCATATGAGGCAAAAGGCAATTCTGTAAACTCTTTCGAAGCCTTGGAATGAAATATGCCTTCCAATCCCTAAGTGCCACCAGTTGTGTTTATGGAGCAAATTTGGAGAACCAGAAGCACAGCTTCAGGCATAGCCCAGTGAGGGGAGCAGAGCTTCTCGCACTTCTCTCCTGGGTTTCAGTCATGCAAAGGAAGAGTTGGCACACATGAAGTGACGTTGCTGTGGTCCTCTCCCTGCCCTGAGCAGCTTGTCCTGCGTGATTTGTCTCACCTGTATTATGACAGGACTGTCAATGTTCTTCTTGTAGAAAATCACTTGTGTGTTGAAGACGGGACTGGTCGTATCATGCTGCACAGGGGAGCGCACGGTTTGGTTCTCACACTTGATGAGCACATAGGGATCTGCTCCTAAAACACAATTAGCAGCACAGCTCTTAGGCCACAGAATGGCAGCTGAGACCTGCCCAGAAAACCAGCAGAGGCAATCCCCTCCTGTGCCTGGCAGCACTGCTGCTACAGAGCACAGGAGCAGGGAACCAGAGCATGTCACAGCCACTGCTACCTGTCCAGGTGAAAACATAGAATCATAGAATGATTTGGGTTAGGAGAGACCTGAGACCAATCCTCAAGGTTGCCATGGACAGGGACAGCTTCTACTAGACTAACCTAACCCTAACCCTAACTCTATCCAACATGATCTTGAACACTTCCAGGAATGGGGCAGCCAGAGCTTCTCTGGGCAACATGTGCCAGGGCCTCACCAATCTCACAGAGAAGAATTTCTTCCCAATATCCCATCTAATCCTGCTCCCTGGCAGTGTGAAGCCATGCCCTCTTGTCCTATCACTCCATAGTGTTGCCAAAAGTCCCTCTAAGGCAATTCAGGAGCCCCTTTGGGTACAGGAGGGGGCTTTGAGGTCTCCCTGGAGCCTTCTCTTCTCCAGGATGAAAAACCCCAGCTCTTTCATTTTGGTAAAAACTGGGTTCTCAGAGCTGGAAACCAAGCCCCACTTGCTGGGAAATCACCTCACTCCTAGACAGGCATTGTGATCTTTCCACATTCCCTTTCTGTGCATCCTCCTAGCTCCTGTAACAGTAAGTTTGCAAAGCTGAGTCCCCCAAAGCTTCTCTAGATGCAAGAGCCAAAATACATCCATCCAAGATATGAAGTTCTGAGTGCCTGGGCCAAATGTAAGGGTAAAATCTGTTCATTATCCACAATTTCAGTGGAGGGCATGGACAGGAACTGCACGGAATTGCTTTTAGGTATCTGAATGCACATCTCTGTGCCTATCCTTACATAGTCAAGCTAGAAAGTGCTGTCTCCTATACACAGAGATGAGTATTAGTGTTAGCAGGTAATTTTCAAAAGCAGTTTCTCTTCCAGAAAGTAAAATATTGTCAAAATGCAAACACATTTTGTGTGAGTGCACTGGTTTCAACAAAGTTTTCTGTAGGAAACTGTAAAAGCAAACCCTTCCCAGTTTGGCATTTCATTTGCATGAACCTGAGACCATTTCTGCAGTTCTATCATTTGGATGATGTAATTTACCAGTTTATGTTATCACAACATGCTGTCTATGACAGGTCCTAGTTATGCTTTAAATTACACATTATTCATATGTGATGCCCTATGATAATTCAGCATTCTAGAAATACTTCGTGTTTCTATACTGAACATTTTCATTTTTTTATTAATGTTGATATTTTCTTTTCTTTCCAATAAAGAGTAAAAACCAATTTGGAAATACTTGTCTTTATTCTCAAATAGAATGGGCCATTCCAAATTTTAATTAACTTCTAATTAAATAAAGGCGATTTTTGTATTTCAACAAAACTAACTTTGTCTATTCCTGTTTTTAATAATAGGATATCTGTTTTTTTTCCACAACTTGCTACTTCTTAGATATAGATTTTAAATAAGACTACTGAGTGTGTGTAAATATAAGTCAGGCTTGTGATAGTTTCTTACACACATTTAGCACCATCTACTCTCAAATGTCACCACTGGAGTCACAGCCCTAAGGCAGCATAATTTTAAGGCAGCTTTAGTTTTTTATCAATCCATACTCGGGATGGTTTTCCTCAAATACATCACTCGTTTTCAAAAACAGATACCAACATGCCACACAAACAAACCACATAAGAGCTGTATCCAAATCAGAAAGAGCCACATTCATGTACAAAATACAGATTCAACATATGCTGCACTGTGGTCACACCTGGCCTGACCTACCACAGGCCTGTTACCTTGACACCACCGCACAGTTCTATAGCAGGTGACAGAGTATTGGCTTTTCTGATAGACAATTACTTTCTGTGTCACTGAGTGTGTGAATTTAGCTCTGGGGCACGGAGTGGCAATGTAATCAGGGATGGAAAAACTGCCCTCTTTGGAAACCAATTTGGAAAATGAATTTGAATAAAATGGGGTCTTACATGTCACCCCAATGGTGTCAACTACTTTGTCCTAGGGCAAAGAGCAGAGCAACATCCGATCGTTAGCAGCAATTAAGAGATAAAGGGAATAAGGAGGGGTGGGGAAAGGACACAGATAGTAAGAAGGTGATGGGCATATCTGCTGCATGGTCGAAGGAGTAAGTAATGAAGTGAATTAGTAAGCAAAAGGAAAAGGAAAGCTAATATTTGAAGAAGCATTAAAATTTTCAGCAAGAGCTCAAGAAACAGAGGGAGGTAGAAGAGGAGCACAGAAAGTTTCTGCCTTGTATGGCCCCATGATGGCAATGCTGGATGGTCAGTTTGTTTGGATAATTTTTGACTGATTACACATCAACCTAGATCATAATTAGAGGATTGCAAAGCCTCTTCCATCCTTCCAGGCTCACTTTGGACTTACCACCTGATCTGTCTTGCTTCTGTAAACCCTCTGCAGAGTGAATTTTGATTTGGATGACTTTGCGTGGATAACCACAAAGAAGACTCCAGCATGTCATTTGGGGTTTGTCTGCCTTCAGCTCCCTAAAAAATCATGGGAAAAACAACTGAAGTAAAGACTGACAAGCAAACAACCAAGACTTGTAGAAATACGGCAGTTCTAGAACATGAGATTTGTGCTTTTTCCTCCTCTGCCATTTTGGGATTCTGTGGTGCAGAAATGACAGCTGTAAGAAACAAAAACAGGGCAAAGCATATTAAACCAAATATATGTGTTATCTTTTTCATGGCAGCAAAAATGGTGAAAAAACATTTTTAAATCATGGAAGATATCATCAAAACAAGAAAAAAATAAATCCAGTGGGCCTGATTTAACAAAGCACGGGTTTTACCCTCACAGAAACCACTGATTTCAAAGGAGACAATCCCAGAAACAAACAGTATCATATGTAATTATGAGCCCCAGTGTGTGGTGTTCTGACCTAGAACTGGAGGCTACTGCAAAACTCAAACTAAAGAGTTAAAAGACCCAACCTGAATTGTCCACGAGGCCCCTAAGTTAAAAAGTCCTGATCATGCACCAATTCCAGTGATCTGGAGATTCTCAGAGGTGACCTGCCCATCTCAAGGGCCTTGTTCTGGAGCAACATGAATAGTGAGTTTGGGCACACCAGGCAATCACTTCCGTGGAGGTGCAGCCGATGTGGGCTAGGAAAGATCTCTTGTAGCTGTGGGTGTAACCTACCTGAGTTTCGATGGCACATCTGTGAAGAGTCTCAGGATAAAGTCTGTGATGATGCCTGGGTGATATGTAGTTGGGATAAGGATGTAGCGGCCTTGCTGAAGGATCCTCTTCAAGAACACAGTGCGTGTGTTGATGTACTGAGATGTGGCCACTCTCTCCTGCACAGTGAGCTTGTGCAGCCGATAGCTTCTGTTATCCTCCACCTACAGCCACAGGGCAGGATAGGGAGTAATGGAAGGAGGGGTAGCACAGCTAATAGGCAGAATTCTCCCTGAACACCACACAGGCTTTCATAGCCAGAAAACACAATCTGCAATCAAGGTGAACCAGTTGGCAAATGGTTTTTCACCCACTGAAGCTGTGGCAGGGGCAGCCTCGATGGGCACCTGTGAGGAACTGCCCTTGGGAGCAAAGCCACACCTACATCCTTTTCCCAAGGCCTTTAGTCATGTCCATGAGCCTGGTGGGTTAGAACACTTTTGAAATAGCAAATTTATTGAACAGAAATAAAGATGCAGCACTGATAGTTTTCTGAAGGTGCAATTTTCTTTCCCAGGCCTTTCCAAATTAGATATACAGGCATAGATATAGATATATAGATGTATATATAGATAGATATATAGGGTAGTCCCACTAGCAACAAATTATAGGATTATTCAAATCTGTAAAAAAGCAGAAAAATAGCTGTTTGTTTGCTTCCTTCCTTCTTGAGTTCAGGTGTTTTCATTTTACCCAATTTGCCCCAAAAAGTACAATTAAGTTTCCTTTTGGGATCCCTGTGGTTCCTTTTCCTCTATATTCATTTTCTACTCACTACTTCAGCTTTTGAAAACACTCTTTTTTCTAAGTGTCAACTGAAAACCTGCAACTTTTCAACCTCATTCAGTTGGCTGTGTTTACTGGTGAAATGGAGTCAGAAAGGTGTCAGTAAGGAGAAAAAAACAAACCTCCATGTTTCAAGCATTAATATTATTTTGCCTTTCTCTTGAAAGCTTGAGCTAGGAAAAGCACTTAAATTCTTTTGCAAAAGGGAAAAATTACTTATATGCCTTTAATGCAATTGAGTTTGAATTGAACTAAGTTCAATGTAGTTCCAATAACCTGTCTAATGTCAGCTCTGCTGGCTGAGTGCGGCGCCCACAAACCTCGTGTTGAACAGAGAGCCAGAACCCACAATAGTCCTGGCTGCCAGCAGTCTAATCTGCCAAAGATCTCATGGCCAAGGTGGAGTAGGACAGAACAAACCAAACCAACTCTGCACAAGGAGTGCAGGTGGCTGCCTACCTTGAATATTTCAAATCCAATTGGGATGCTGTCTCCTTTCCCTTCCTTCTTGTATTTGCGGCGATCCTCCTGTTGTAATGAGACCAACACTTTGTCCTCAGTCTTCTTGACATCAAAGATGTACTAGGAGAAGAGAGAAGAGGGTGAACTGTTACAAGTGCCTCAGGTCACTGAGAATAAAGCCATTACTAAGGCAATACATGCATCCAGTGAGGCAAATAGAAATTTATATATTTGGGGGTGAGAGGAGAGTTCTTCATACAACAGGCATACCCAGCAATTCCCAGCTGGAAATTAATGCTAATAATGAGGATCAAAGACACCAAAAATGCAATCTTGATGATAGGACAAGGGGGAATATGCAACAATACGTAGTAAGGCATATTTTAATTCTTGTCCCTGTTGAACCATATGCAGTGTTACCTGGTCAGGTAGCTCAGAGTGTTCCAGGGCACGTGGAGTTGTGGGAGGGGAACAAGAGGGAACAAGTGGAACCAAGAGAGCTCTCTTAGTTTGACGAGAACTCGGTGACCGTTACCTTCTTCTGATGACATTTCAGCTGTCCTAATGGCTAGTGATCTAGAAGCCAGCAGGTGACTTGGTTTATACTTGCTTTAAATCTCCTTATCAAAAGGGACTGGAAGTATCACAATCCCTCTCTGTCCAGTTAAACTCCACAGGAGGCCCCAGTGTCAGGTATTTCATTCAGGAACAACAGAAAGTGATAATCTCTAGATAAGGCAGTGTGTGCCACAGTAATGTATAATGGACCTAAGATAATAGAAATATGTTCTGGCACTGCAATGATGAGGCTTTTAATCAACTAGCCCAGAGATAACTGGAATACAAAGGACCTCCATTGCATCAGGCACTGCACTTAACTGTAACACATATATTTTGTTTTCTGTGGCAGCTAAGCACTTACATATGAGACCCAGACAAGTACTTGGAATACATCCAGAATCACACAGGGGAATGCCTGAATAAAATCACCCTCTGGGTGAGGCACTGATGGAAGACTGAGAAGTGAAGAACTGCTTCTGCATCTACTCCTTCATGGAAGGATGAGCTGGGAGTCTGAGTTTCACTCCTGATCTGAACAGTAGAGGATGCACTGCTCCAGTATCCTGCTATTAAAACAGAGGAGTGCAGGCAAAACCCCCCCTTACAATAGCGAAGCAGATACAAAAACATCTTTAATCTAGACAGAGAGATCAATTTTCAAAGTAATAACTAACACAGTAAGTACCCAGATCTCACTGAGAGTAATGGAAGCTTTATACCTGAATTTGCATGTGCTGAGATGAAGAGGCACCACATGGAGAAGGGCAGGAATGTGAGAAATGGAGTAGGAATGGATGAACATAACCCAAATAGCTTGAAATTACCAGATAGGATGAGACAAAGAAAGTTCTGTAATACTGATGATGGGGTGAGCTTGAGGACAAGACCAAATACTTTAAGAATTTTAGATTAATGCCAGTGCTAACTAAATAGTGTCGATAAAATCCTCATGCTCTTTAAGTGTATTAAGCACATGGAGTTCTGTCATTAGAAAATCAGACTTGTTGCCTTTCTACAACTGGGAAATTGAAAGAAGTCCAGGCAGCACATCAGTAATCCTGGAATCTCTGGCATTGAGGTTTTTTGTCAAGTTTTTTGTCACTGTCAACTCCTAAATAGAGTGGATACTTCAGAAGCCCCTACTCAAGTGGACGCACTTCAACACCTCACAAAACACAAGGGTTCCCACCTGAGGATTCTGAAGGAAGGTCTCTCTGTTATCAAAGCAGCCACCTGAGCGATTTAGCAGGGGCTCTGGATCCTTTGTCCAAGCCCCAGTCATCATTTTCTTCTCCCAGGTCTTGTGGATGCTGAAGTAGGAGGTATTCACAATCCGGCAGATGTCCACATCCGTGAAATTCTTACACCAGTCCTCAAACGTCATCCTGTTCCATGGGACACCAGGAATGTAAGGGTTTATTTAAAAATAAGTGCTGATACTCACACAGAGAGCCAAAATAAAACACAAAATCTTCCAGGAATTTAAGATGAGGCATTGCTCAGCTGTACAGAGGACAAACTGATTCATTGGAAAGCTCTCCATGTGGAAATACTTCTGAAGCAACAATCACACAATCTTAGAGCTTAATATAGAGAAATATCACTTAGTGTGTTTGGGCAGACCTGGATCTGTTTCATTGCATCTCCTAAGCCTCAAGGACAGGTTGTATCTACCAGCTTGGATTTGATAATATGTATTTTGCAAGGGCAAATGAGATCACCTGCAACCAAAGCATGATCCACTTCTCAATATTTCAGCTACTAATTTTGTTTTAATCTGTTTTTTTCTATTCTTGTCTGTCATCCCTTGAGATTCTAAAAGAAACAGACCTTGTGCCAGGACTGGAAAATCTTATCCATCTGGGGAAGTTGTTTTTGAAGCTGTTAAATGGCAGATTTACTCAGTGTAGCCAGTGTCTCCCAATCCTTCACATCACTTCTACTCACCAGAACTCTCCATCATTCTCCAGAGTGAGCCCCAAGCTCTTGCGTTCTGAATTACTGACTTTCTTCCACTCCTCAGAACTAAAAGGGAGGGGGAAAAAAAAGGAAGGAAAAAAAAAAGGAACAATCAAGATGATTAATAAATTAAATACTTTCACTTGGAAAAAAATTGGAAGTAAAAATCTCTCATGGCCCCCTTCTTTTAAAAGTAAGATTGGAGTACTGAAAAGGCAGATGATATTCAGGAAGAAAATGTGAGGCTTACAGGAGGAGTTTTAAGCCATTAATTGATTTGAAAGCTACTAAAAAAAGGAAGAGATGAATGGGCAATGGGCACAACTAGAGCAGAACCTTATTGATTTCCTTTATCGCAAAAAACATTAGGGCACTTAAACACTTAAACAGCTGGTTTGGAAGGTCATACGAGTTTGACTCCATTCCCTGAAGGCCCTTCAAATGAAACCTGGTTTTCCTCCTCAGGAGATTATTGGATCCTTCACTCAGACAAGTGTATTCTCTTTGCCTTTTATTCACCTTAATAAATAGGCCTGAGGTCTGAGATTTCCCCAGAGAGCCTTTGGGAAGAAACCGCTGGAGCGTGAACTTAGAGTCCAGTTTCCAAAGGAACACTGCCCTGCACAGACACTTCATCACCTGCATGAGCTTTGTGCTCTGCCTTGGCCCCTGCAGGCACCTGCCTCTTCCCACTGACTGCAGGAGAGAAAAGACCCCAGATGCATCAGACTCATGCTGAAATCCAACAACAGGCAGCGTGAGCCCCTTCCCTGATCTGTTGCATTAAACAAACAGAACCACAATTCCTCATCCCCTCTCCAAAAGTACTTGGAGGCTAAAGTTGAAGGTAGGAAGGAAGGGAGGCTGCTTACCATAACAGATATTTTCTTAATATATTTGGGATTTGCCAATTTAGTTCTGTAAGGCCAAAAGCTATGGGCCAACCTTAGAGTCCCCAGTGTTTCCACAGGCATGAGTGGCAGCTGTGCCAAGAAACACAGGCCAGTGGAGAACCCCGAGGGCTTAAGTTAAACAAGTAGCTCTTCTATACATTCTTTGCATTTCACCTGGACCAATTCCTTTGAAAGTAGAAATAGATTTCTGCTAGGTAAGTATAGAATATAATAAATCTATATGCTGTTGTTAAGCTCATTGCATAGTTAAATACTAGAGTGCCTGGTAAGCACAGTGCTGAACTGCGACATGGTTTTCACGTATCCATCACTCGTCATGGAATAGATCCCTTTCAGCAATCATTTCTGTTGCTGTAGAGGCACCTGCTAAGTCCATGGCCCACATGAAAATTACTTTTACCATCCCCAGCCGCTGGCAGTCGCAGACAAGAAAGTGAGTCACAGACAAACTCAGGGGTGAAGCTGGGAACAAGCCTTATGTTCTTCACTCTTCGCCTTAATCGTAAGATATTTTTCTGCCCATGTTCCTGTGTGCCAGAACAATGATGTATACAGTAAACTAAGGTCCAGGAAGCCATAAGCTCCTTCAAGATGTGCTTATTTTCTCAGAAAATGCTCTGCTTGGGAAGAGATGGCACAGAGCTTCAGCTACCACTGAGTATGGTTGTGCGTGAACAGTGTTTAACCACAAATCTAATGTCCAATGGCCCCAGTACAGTTTCATTCCTTTGACGCTGGATTTGCAGCACTTACTTGTCACTCCAAGCACCATTCCATTCTTTTTTACCCCAGGGATTCCTCAGCCTGATCATGAACAGCTTTTCTGCCTTAAAAGAGAACACGAGCCTTTCTCCAAGGCGCAGTTTCCGAATCGCAGTCACCGAGTAGGCATGGCCAACGACGAGCCCCATCTCTGTCTCCACCTCACTGGCACGGCCAGAGGATGCCTTGAGCATGCAGAATGTCAAATATAAAAAAGAACTCACAAATACAAAAAAGAACTCACATCACTGAAGGACCTGACAGCTACAAGTTCAAGGGGCAGGACAAGGAAGACTCGTTTTCCATTCCCTTCCTAAGTGATTTGACTGTGCAGGAAAATAACAGCATTGAGGATCAAAACTAGTGGCTCAGTAGTCTGGTGTTGTGCAGGATAGGGCCAGACAACTCCTAGCAGCCAGAAGCCCAAAACTTACAGAATCCTGCCTGCTACAGCCATTTTGATTCTTCCCGGCATCAAGAGTTTAAGAATTTCAGAATCTTGTAATCTTTACAAAATTACTCTTCTGGATACTGATGGCTGTGCTTGGACTGTCTGGCGGTGTCACCTGGACACTTCCTAGGGCTAAGAATTGACCTGGTGAGTCCAGGGGCTATTTTAGTGTTGGAATAAATTTGATATTCAGGAAGAACTACTGGCAGTGGGTAAAATTAGAGGGCACAGGCAATAAATCTTTCTATCTATTTGCCACACCTCTCCTGTACTTGGAAGGCCTTTCTTACATGGCAAGACCTGGCAGATTTGCAGGTTTTCTTAGAATCTGGGTTTGCTCCTCATAAACTTCACATAAGCAGCCTAGTTTTCAGCAGTGATCAGCAGTAAACTGTCCTGCTGGATGACCTGGGCCTAATCAGAAGATGATCTAAGAATACATAAAAGTTGTCAAGCTTTGAAAAAGATCAGAGTTTTATTTAATGACCCCAAATCTCCTAACCTAAACCCAGAAAAGCAGTGTCATATAAAGATTTGCTTTGAAGGACTGGCCATTTACAAAGCCAGTACAATGCTGCTTCAGAGCAACACGGACCAGGCAGGACAACGGAGAAAATAAAGCTGTGCCTTTTGTGTAAACTTGTAATAACCTAATTAATGACCAATCAAGCTTTATCATATCGGAGAGAGCAAGAGTTATAGACTCTTGGTGTTATTAATGTAAGTAATTAAATACAAATATAAATTTTATAATTATACATTAATGCATTATTATAAATATTTCAATATACAAGTACTTAGATTTATGGAATGCACATGGTACTTTCTCAGATATTTTTACCCATTTCAAAATTTAACTGGTCTGAACAGACAAGGTCTTAAGGCAAGTGTTGCACTGATACAGGAGTGTTCGGTCCCCAAAGGAAAGAAATAAATAAAAACTAAAATGGGAAACAGAAATTTAAATCGAATTGGAACTGACAGATGGTCTGGCAGTTGTGAGAGTCTCACCAAGCCCTCTTTGCCATTCACCAACAACAGCTCCTAAAGAATCAGCTCGTGTTATACTGAGGCTGGCTGACATTTCCAATGGGTTTGAGCTTTCTCCAGCATAACACTTTCACTTGCATTTTTCACAACTAAAAGCAAACATAGAGTCCTTGACAGCATGGGAGTCTGTAACTTCTTATGCTGCCCTTATTGACCCCCAGGCTTTTCTTGGTGCTGGGCTTCCTTTCCCACTTCATTCTGAAGGCATTTATTTATTTACTTATTTACTTATTTAAATGAGATATTTGAACATCTCCTGTCTGTTCAAATTTCCAAATGGTGATGCTCAAGGCTATTTTGTAATCCAAGGAAAATGATGACATGTTTGTAAGGCAGCAATGATGCCACTTGAGTATTAAATATTCTACACCTGACAATCTTCATTGTGTATATAATACATCAAAAAAGTGACAAATGCAGACAAACACAAGAATAGCCTCTCTGTAATCAATGTTTAGAAGCATTTGTGTTTAATTTGACAAGTAGACACATAATGCCAGGAAGAAGCAAAAAGAGTTACAACTGCCTAATTAATTGCTTTTTAAAATACAACTCCCTGTACTTACCACATCCATGTTAAGAAATGGAACTGCTTTAGCATTTGGGAGCAACTTATCTTTCCAGAAACAGTGTTTACAACAACAATTGATACCAGGAAGTCTGGTCTGCCAGGCTAGTCTTAGCAAATCAGAAGGAATTCTTTCAAATAAAAACTCAGACCTTATAAAAAAGGTGAAATAAACCCCAAAAACCTAGAAGAATTCACTTCTGAGCTGTTGTTTGGTATTCCTGAAAGGGGCAGTTCGGGACTTCCATTTTATCCCAGCTGAGTTCTCTGAATGAAATTAATGTCCCAGAAGGTATCACGTGTTCCTCTTTGGTACCATGGTCCTGATGCAGGACAGTGCCTGGCCAGGCCTGCTACACAGATAATGGGCTCTCCAAACACTGGTTTTTCTGCTGTTCCAGACAATTCCATAACTACCATGGTACTCACAAGAATTTCTGAATGAACCAACACTTGGGGATCTACTACTTGGCACATTGGTGTAACACTTACTAGTTAAGTATTACAACAATATGATCTTCATTTCGCAGATGGGGAAATTACAGCAAAGTGTTTAAGTGACTTAACTAAGTCCATGAAAGATCAGCCTTAGGTAAAGTCTTAAGCTGGAAGCAGAAGGCATGAGAGGAAGATATTGAAATGCATCCAGATGCCAACCCTGCAGCTCCTAGAGAATGATTCCTTTCCTGCAGGCTGCTGGATTAATGATTAATGATTAATGATAAGTGATTTTAAAGATCATTTAAAAGCAATCTTTCAGGAAATATTCAGGTGCCGTGGCAGTTTGTTAGCATACATGTGGTAACAGCTTTGGACAAGGTGAGAATTTCAGCACTGCACAGTGAAGATCTAATATTGCAGACTTAGACAGAAGGGGAGTTAAGCCCAGTTGCCCCTGGTTTCCCTTCTTATGGCAAGGGGCTTGTCTGCCTGCGGTTTGTGCAGTATACAACAGCCTTTGGGAGCCGCTACTCGTCCACCTTCTAGCATCTCAGTGAATGGAGAGAGACAAAGCTTCCACAGAAACCATCCCCTTTCTACTAAGGGAACTTCAGGGTCCTGGCCTGCTAATGTAGGCACCTGAGTTCTCCATACAAAGCTTTTCCAAACATGCAGATGAAGGACACCCTCAATATACCAATAACAGTATTTCTTCCAGAAATTGTCATTGAAGTTAACTCCTGAAATCCAGCTCTCTGCCCATACCGCAATGGAGCAGCTGATCAACCCGCCTCTCCTATGCACTTTCATCAGGTCTTCAAACAGCTTCATCTGCTCAGAAATAATCTCTCCGTATTTGCCCTGTACCAAATCAATAGATTCTGCCACTGCTCCAGTGAAATCCACAATGGCATCTGCAGCACTGCCTCCATCGAGGGCTTCGTAGGATCCAGCCAGCCTGGAAGCAACACAGAACATTCTCAGTTACCAAGAGGTTGTTTACAAGTGTTCCAATGGGATGTAGATAATATATTTATGTCTCACCAAGGGAAAAGCAAAACAGAACAAAAAACCCCAGCAGATTGCAGATAAAACTTTCCTGTTTTCTAGGGCCCTCAAGGCTTTGGGCTGCTGAAGTTGACTGCCTAGCCTCCCTTATGATTCATCCCCTCCATGCAGATTAAAGGAGTTTTAAGTCTTTTTTACATTTTCTACTAGCAGCAGACTTAAAACCTTTGCAAAGTGTGATAGAGATAAAAGACAAAGTGAACAGCTGGATAGAAGGGCAACTACAAGAGGACTACAAGGGCAATGAACCATCTCATACTTTGCATAAGCTTTCTCCAGCAATGCACTCCAGAACTCATTTTTCACGTTGGAATGGCAGTAGATCAACTTCCCATCCACTGTTGGCAGCAGATCATCAACAACCACCTCTGTCCATTCTCCAAAGCACCAGAAACGGAAGCGGAAAATTCCAGCATATTTCTCTGGGTTTTTAGGGTCCCATTCTTGTTCTTTAAAGTCTGGAATCACCTGAGAAACCACGGAAGGGAAAGTGCACTATGTTAAGGTTTATTCTGAGGACATACTGTCCCAGAGCATACATTGTGATGGCATTCAGCTTGCTGAGCAGTTGACCCTAAAAGAATGAAGCAGTGAAAAAAGAGGGTGAATTTGGTACAAAGTGAAATACAGTCCCACTTCAAAGAATATTTTAGGAAAGTAAAATTCATATTGATCTGCAGAGATAGATAAAAAGAACCCATTGCACTTTCTGTTCTTTGGTGGTCAGTGGGACTATGGAGTAAGGAGTTCTCATAACATGAAAAATGAACTGTTAAAGAAAGGGAAGACTTAAGTACACCAAAATTCACCACTTGTTAGTCCTAGAAGGAAAAACACTGGCTGATAGGCAGGGAAACAACCAAGGTTTATTAGCTTTATTTCATGTACACACATATTGATCACCTACCTGCTGCCAGAGGTGTTTCCTCAGAGCCAGGCAGGAACATGCAGCCACAAACCAGCAGTTCCCCAGGGTGCCCTGGTGTAAGTCATGGGAGCTAATTCCATTCACAAACATGTGGGGGTCTTCACAGAGGTCCTGACAAAGCAAACCGGAGGTTACTGAAGACTCCACTCCAGAAATGATCACAGCATTCTTTCCATCAAGAAAAGCAGCCGGAAATTATGCTATTGATTCCTGGACTCTGAGATTCACCTTTCTTCATTTGCTGACACGCTGGAAACCCTCCTTCACCAACAGCAGGAGTTACTGCAATAACCTCAAGCACATGGCACCAAAGGAGTCAGAGAATACCTGTCTGTGAAACACACCTTTGATTCTCTGGACTTCGTAATTCTCATTTATCTGGCTCGTATTAAAACTACTCGTTATTCCTTTCCCGTTGCTCTCCTGGCTTCATCTCCGTTTACATAGACATTCCCACCAAAGCATGGCTGGATTCTCCTGTGATGTCTACCTGCTCCTCCTTATCTTGTCCCTTGCCCACAGTTCAAGGCACTAAATGGAGCACCAGTGTCATGGAACATGGGAAAGCCAGAGGGATATATTTTGCAGCAGTATTGCATTTGTTACCAAGAAATTTTTGAAGACAGTGTTCTGCTGAATGGATACACATGGGGCCTCAAAGTTCCAGGGAGAACTTCCCACACACTTGGACAGGTCTCTAACTGATGGAACCTGCTGGTTTCAACCCAGTGACTGCTCATGACACTCTCCTGTCAGTCATTGCTCTTCTGGACTGTCTGAGAGGATGACGGAGCAGACAGTGGTAGGAAATTCTGCTCTCTCACAGTAAAAAACCCACGAATTTCAACACTGTGAAAATGATCTTGTATCCAAGCATTAGAAATGCAGAATAACTCCCTCTCACCTCAAAATGACAGGAGACTCCAGATTTACTGAAGGCATTCCAGTTTGTTATGAACAGTAGAATAAGGAGCTGTGCCCCTCACCTCACGGATTCTCACTGTCCTTTGGTAATTATAGATGATGATGCCAAAATACCAAAACTGCAACCCAAGCCTGGCTACAGACCACAGGCATGTGAAAACGCCTCAGTCTTCCCTCTGATGTGGCGAACAAATCAGTGCCAGATGAACTTCTTTTCAGGGGAAAGAACCACCTCAGTCCTGAGCTGGAGACTAGTTTCCCTGAGCTTTTTTAGCTGATGGCACCAGGAATCAACTCATGGCATGGAATTCATGGAACTGCTGCTGTTTTCTTTAAGAAATTATATTATTGGCATGGCACTTTTCTCATTAAATAATGGTTGTAATTTTAAATGCCTTCTGGGAAACAAGTAGCTGATCATTACACAACACTATTCTTCGGTCAGTGTTTCTTACATGTGTCTCCACTTGGAGAAATTTCAAAGCTTATTAACAGACCTTAATAAAAATCTGAGTAACAAAATGGTGCCTACAAGGAGAACTGACCATTTGGGTTAAAATTGTCTAAACTCTTTTGTCATTAGAAGAAGCCAAAACTTTAACTGGTTTTGAAGGAAATAAAGCATTGCCGTGTATTACAAATATATTCTTTTATTTGGTTTATTCTGTTAAAAATAACCATATTCAGCTGTCATTTTTCAATTGAAGTGTGTCTTGCATCCCACACAGTCCTCAGAGAAAAAACAGAGCAGCATGTGCCAGCTGCCAAAACTTATGGATCAGATTAGCCTTTGCAGAGCGCTGGGGTCCAAAGCAAACATGCAACAGCAGAACTCAGAAACAGCACCTCCCTCTTTCCACCAAATTCTTCAGGATCATGCTTGATAAACCCTTTCTTATTAAACTGCCTAGGAGCCCTTGGCTCCTGGGACTAAAGAACAGAGTAAGAAAATGACTTTAACTCTGCCTCTCCTGTCATTCATTACAGCCATTATAATCATTTCTAGGATGACTGTCCCTGTGTGGCTCAGATGAGACACACAATAACACTCAGGTACATGCCACAGCTAATTTCAGCTGTTTGCTCTCTTTTGAGTTTTTTGCTTTTCATCACTCATGCAATACAGCAAATTCTAAGGACTGCTTTTTTCAGTCTAAGCCACAATTCCCCAATGCAGTTAGAAGTGTGGTATTTCAATATAAGCATTTTTGGTCGCCTCAGGTATGTTAAAAAAAAAAAAAAAAAAGCAATAAGCATTCACTTTTCTAATAATGCTTCCAGCACTGATAATTTAGGATAGTTAAGGATGAAGCCAATTATTATTAGAGGAATTACAAGGAAGAGACACTGACATGAGATGTGATCCAGGCACTTCAGAAGACCCGATGCCTTCTCTCTCTTGCCACCTAAGCACCAAAACACTTGGATTCTGAGCTCCACCAGAAGGGCTTCCTTTGCAAATATAGTGTTTTAACCCTAATCCCTTTTTTCAGGATCAGCTTTCATCATCTGTGCTGTAAAAAAGAGAAATATCTTCACATTTCCAAAACTACATCTAAAGGCAGTTACAGGATCTTATTACACATCATTAATGTCTAACAGCCACACTATTTCTGATACAACACTGCTAATAAAAGCAGTTGTATTATTTATGCCCTCAGGGAGCATTCCACCATCCAAGATGAAGAGCTCTCCTCAGTTCTCCCCTTAAGTGTGTGCAAAATAAAATAAACACCATCTGCAGAACTATAATTGGGCTGTGCAGGGTCTGAAAGTGAGGTAAGAGGTTGCAGGGCCTCATGGTTCTCCTGAAAACCTTGACACTCTTATTTTCATAGCAGACTTCCATTTTTATGACAGAATTCTGTATGTATCACCTCCCATCCTCGCTGTCCTGTGTAGGCTTGAAATATCTGACATTCACTCTTACTCAGCCACTGATGTGAGGAATATAGTGGCTCACAGCCCTCTTTTTTATGATTTTAAATGGCTCATCTCTTTGTAACAGAGCAAGTAAATGAACTGGTTAATGAGCAGACTGGAAGAACACTAAGAAGTCTGGAGATGAGAATTCAGAGCTGGATCACAGGAAATAGGAGTGGGAGAGACTGTGACAGGTTAGTCAGTCCCAATAAGCATCCAGATTGCCTATCCCTAACCTAATTGTGACTCAAGATTCTCTAGTCTGCATTTCACACAGCCCACAAGGGAAAGCACACATGCTTCCTCCACTGGTCAGCAGAGAATTGCATTGATGAGCTGCTCTACAAGCCCTCAGCAAATGGAGAGGTCAGTTAGCTTTCCTTTCTACAGCAAGCCCTCAGCTAATCTACAGAAATCTAACAAGTCTATTTTCTCTAGGCATAGTAACTGGTTCCTCACATTTTGTGTCACTGGTGGCATGTGGTGCCCAAATCCAGAACCTGTGCTCCAGATGAGGCTATGGCAGTGCTAAGCAGAGCTTGATGCTCTTGCTTGTTGAAGCTGGGGGGCCATTTTCCTCCTTTTCACTTGAACTTTACATATTTAACTTGCATTCAGACTGTGATCCACTCTCTGATGCTATTCTGTGGGCTTGCTGCCTATTCATTCTTTCTCTCTAAGCGAGCCATGAAGCTACTTAATACCAAAACCCTGCACTTGAGTGGATTGATGAAGGGATGACGAATTCCATCCTATTTATTCCATGTTTTTTTCCAAAGTATATTTGAATACTCATATCTGTGAAGTGACTTGTAGTCCTGTCCCAGTCTGTGTCCTCTAGCATTCCCAGACAGAGTTCCTAGCCCCTCATCCAAGTAGTAATGCAAATACTTATGAGTTCCAGACTAAGGGAGATTTCTGTAGGACTCCATCGACACAAGGACAGCTTGAGGGTGCTCCAAGTAAAATTTATTTCACCATTGCTGAAATTTGAAGTAATCCAAATGTTCATACTTTGGAGAAACATACCAGACATTGCCAAAATCTTAGGAAAAACAAACTATATCACATGTTTCTCCCTATCTATACTATAAGATCTGTCCCACCTTATAGTGGAAGGAAATCAAAGTGATATATGTTAGTGTATCTGATACAACACATTCTTATAATACAACAGACACTGTCAGACTTACAGTCTGATAAATTGCAGTTAGGAATGTCACCCAGATACAAAAATATTTGGACAGCAGTACAAATATGAAAGATGGAAACTCAACTTTTCTTTGCTGCAAGGTTTCTCCCTAAAGGAAATTGCAGAACAGTTTGAACCCTGGGAGATAAAAAACATTCATATCACTGGAGCTATGAAATGATATGTATGTTGTTCTGTCATGATTCCCTAAAACTTAAAGAAATTAAAAAGAAGAGAGGATGGGGCATATTTGAGACCAGATTGATCACAGAAATTACAGCAGATAACTGATCATTTATATGCATTAACTCCAGGGTGCTACTCTAAATCTTAGAGTAATTTAGCTAAAGGAGAAAGTTCCCCTTGGCTCTGAAGATGCAGCTGTTGTTTTAAGTATCAATTATACCCATAAACTAAAAATAATCCAATGTTTGTTATAAACAGGGGGAAAGGGTTAATTAGCTATGTATCTTCACACTGAACTGAATAACACTGAAAGATCTCTGAGGTCTGAGAAAAGGGAAACACGATTCTTTAATGGTTAGAGTCTGTCAGCTGTCTCAGGTAGAAAAACAGAGATTCAGGGAAAGGGAAGAAATAAAAAGAACAACAACATCTACAACTAAGATTTTCTAAGGATTCTGTAGCATTTAGAGCTTACTCTCCCCAGCACCCTTTAAAGAACCCTGCCCTAATATGGAAAAAAAATCCACCTTTGCTTGCACAGAAGATATATGGAGACAACCCTTGCTGAGATCAGGAAGAGACTTTTATCAGTCCTGTTATGCCATGTAAATCCACAAAAGGCAGGTTTAGCCCTCAGGTTTCTCTCTGTACATCCTGAATTCAGGGTGTGTAATTCCTCTGTAAACTTCATGCCCATTGACCAGCAGCATCAGTTCCCAAGACCAACACAATGCCCAACATTGCTTAAAAAGAAATTGAGCTCTATGTAAGCAAGGGGAAGACTAAGCCACCATGCTCCAGCCTTGTGTAAAAGAAGGCTCAGCTATCTGGGGATTGAGAAACACTTCTTCCCCCTCCTCCCTCTCCAGCAAATCCTGTTACAAAACCAAATGCCTCATAAACATTTTCATAGTAGTTTTTTTTTTTTTCCCACTTTAGGTTTGGAGCTAGTAGTGACTAATACTCGGCCAAGGGCCTTGCCCTGCCTATGGGACACATAACTGGGGAGGAACTAAATCAATGTTTTGGAGTAAAAAATGCCCAAACATTGGGCAACGTGGTGTGTATCTTGGCTGCCTCTAGGTTTTACCTGACCTTGGGAACACTAGAGCTGCTCTCATCATGTTGACAGGGGCTGGAAAGGGTTCAAATGATGTGCCGTAGGGCTGACCTTTCCCTGAACCTTTTAACAAAATGTTTACTGAAACCTTGCCCTGAGTACTCTAAACTCATTTTAGCACAATTTGTGTGATTTTCCTCATGAGCAGCAACCAGAGATGCCACTCCTAAGGTAGGATTCATCTCAAGCAGCAATCAGGTTCTCTCAGGAATGCGTCTAAACTCCCCCGGAACAAGAACACAAGTTCTTTCAAAGGGCAATGTACAGACATGACCTTGCCACTCCCACAGTGCTGCAACACTGTCTCTCTACTGATCATATAAACCAAGGTGATAATTCAGAGCAATTCCAACCTCTGTGAAACTTCCATTCTCTGCTACTCCAAATCAACAACAACTGTGACATAATTTGAGGAGAAAAATCTAATCAAAGTATCACTTAATTGGTTAAAAATTACATATAAATTTCTTGGGAAAATTAATTATTTTCCATCAGAAAAGCTACTGTTTTCGTCACTAATCTGAAGTTTTCTTTTAAAATGCTTTTACAATAATTTACTGTGATTTTGAGGTGGTGATGCTCCATGAAAAGGTAGATATAGTAGATCTATCTTAATAGTTGGATGGGTGGCCCGCCAGCAGGAATAAACACATTACAAATACATTCCTTTTTACTTAATAAAAACAATCATAAATTAGTTTAAATTCATTATTAAATATTAGAATGACAGAATGGGGAGACACAGCTCACGGGGAAGAGCCCCAGACACATCAGGCTCAATGCACATGGGCCTGCACGTGTACCATAGTCCTTTATTTGAGTGGGCTGATCATCTCTAAACAGGCTGCCAGCATTCCAGGAATCTCAAGATTGTTCTCAAGAAGACCAGTTGGCCTTTTTTGTCCAGTGGAAGAGAGAAGTCAAGGGCATTTTAAAGAAAAACTGAATATACAGTTGTTTTGAGAGACAGGTGGTATAAACCAGTCTAACTCTATTTCTGCAAAGAGCAATAGACCAAAGCAGAGGAAATGTGTCTGCATTAAATTCAGGTAACAGAGGATGGCCAAAGCCAAAGACAGTTGGTTTAGAGTGACTCCCTGACACCACTTCCAGGCACACCTCTACGTGGCTGAGGTCAGACATGGGCTATAAGTCCACTCACAGTTCATCAGACTAAGAGGCCACCCACTGTTCAGCTATGGGTTTTTATTGCCTCCTCAAAACATGTTTTTCCATCAAATTCTTGGGCTAATTTCCTAAGATGGGAAATAAAAACAATAATAAAAGGAGGTTAGAATAACTCACACATGGTTTTCCATAGCATTGAAATATTCAGCACAATTCCCAGGTCTGTACTACTGGCTGTCCAGCTTGGCTGGGAAAGCAGCTATTTCCTTTGCCTGATAACAAGCATCATTTTGGCTCAGTGGCCATGACCTTCCTTGGCTCGTCCAGTCTGACCTTATGCTCTGCCTCAGGGGGCTATCAACTGATGCAGATGGAATTCTCCTTTTATGAGGAAGGGAATATGCTGTTTACAAAGAATGTTAATTAGATTCCAGCAAAGTCACCTTATTTATTTTATTTTTGTTATTACACCAGGCATTGCGTGGCAAAACTAAAATCAAGTCATCTAAGAAACATTGCCTGGAGCGAAAATTCAGGTTAATCTGGGAGATGATTTATTTTACTTGAAAGAAGATATTTCTTTCTGGCTCAATGGCAATGCACAGAATTTAAAGGTTAAAAAAAACGAGTCTAAAGTACAGCATCAAATAGCATAAAACTGCACCTGTGGTAAACTTGTAGCAGCAATAAAGCTCTAAACGTGACTTCAGACCAAAGCCCAATCCACAGGTAGGTCATTGCTAAATGAGACTTAACTTTTTGCTCACCATCACAGGATTGAAGGTTTGGTACAGTCTTAGGAAAAAAATATTTTGCTTGATTATTCACTTTTTCAGGCCAGAAAGTGCTGTGTACAGGTGGAAAACAGACCTCAGTTGGCTTTATATAGCACAGATATTATTATTATGGCTTCTGGATATCTCCAGACAGAGATTCCATTTCCTGATGCAAGTGAGAAGGTCGAGTTGGCCTCTGACACCTGAAACACTGTCCAAAGTGTTTCAGTGCATAAAAAGTGGAAGATAATATTTGCTCTTAACAAAAAGTGTATTCTCCTGAGAAAGAACATCTGGAAAAGATGCAAATTCAGAATGTTTTAGCCATTGTGATTAAGTTAGAAACAATGCCACACGCAGGCAAGACAGCAGTTCTAAAAGGTTCTTTCAGCTGTGAAGGATTTTTAAAAGCCTCTTTTTAGTCAAGAAAACATACATATTTATTTAATTTTAAAATGGAATTAATGTTGAAGGAAACATACATTTAGATCACAGGGAAAGAGCGTGAAATTGAAACAAATTACTCTGCAAACCTAAGATAGAAAGGCTGACAAAACCTCAAATTCCAGGACTTTACTCAACCCAAATATCCTTTTAAATATGCAAATAAAATGAGAAAAGCATAAACCTCTTTGCATAGAAAGTATTTTTTTGGCCATGGATGCTTCCAGTCTTCGTGAAGAGTGTTGACAGAACAATACCTTAATTTCCTTTGCAACTGTCATGTTTGGGCTGTAATTTTTCCTTCAGAGAAGTCAGACATTTAATTCTTTTGGAAGACTAAATCAATGAACTAACAATTACTGTAAGAAGTCTTATTCTGGCTAAGGATGTGATCCTCAGGCTTTTTGTTTTACAGTCTCAAATTTTACCATGACATCCTTACCATTACCACATTGCCTCAGGACAAACAGGAGCTGATTCTCTGGGAAACCAGTTTTCATCTACTGACAACTGAACCAACTAAATAAAACCTGACATTTTAAACTTTAAAGAAACATTCAGAGCCTTGGAATTGTACTGTTTATGTTCTAGAAACCATATTTAGGCCGTCTAATATTTTTTTCTTTAGGAGAAACAACTGCAACGACAGAAGAGGCCCTCCATCAGATCTGAGAAAGGGAAATATAAACTGGAAAAACTGCCAAGAGAGAAGATAACAAAATACTGGCATCTGGAGAGCTGTCTGCTTGGCAAGCATACGTGTCATTTACAAATGTTTGCTCTTAATTATATTCCTGAAAGACTTGGGTGAATAATACTGCTGAGAAAGTTGCCACTTCCAAAACGCTGCCACTTCATCACATTGAAATAAGCACAACACTCATGGAAGGGTGGGTGTATCCGAGGCTACTACCACAAAAAATTGGAACTCATGCCTTTCACTGCCCTGGTACCTGCGAGACAAGGGGGAGGAAGGATGCAACTGTGTATGAGGGTGTTCACTGAACTCCCAGGTCCTCGGCAAGGTCCCAGAGGAGAGAGGGCAGGGATGCTGGCAAGGTGCCACCGTGTTTTCTTTCTTCCTGTCACGACACAGCCAACACAGAAGGGCACCACTAAGAACAAAGAATTTTCTGAAATGACACCAGAAACACGACTGAGCCATCGAGCTGATGTCATATGGGGTCCACTCAGTCACCAAACTGTACTGCAGAGGTTAGACGAGGGTATTTGCTGATGGCTGAGAGCTTTATAGTTCCCTGCTCATCAATTCTGGGCAAGCTTCAGCTGAACAAGATTTTCCAGGCAAAATAAAAATAAAATTATGGCATTAATAAAATAAGGGAGAGCAAGAGCTCCATTCTGGGAACATTTTGGCAATTTCAGAAGAAATATGTCACAACTTCCCCAGCTGAAAACATTAAGGACAAATTATTTTGGGAGGAATGTTTTATCCAGTCAGAAACCAAGATGGAAACAGGCCAAGGAATGTTTTCATGATGCCTTCCATACTCAGCCTGAAAAGAAAGACAAGGTGATCAACAGAGTACAGTGAAAATCCCAAGGCTTTAAAAGGGGCCAGGGCCCAAATCCCATGATATTAATATTGATGCATGTCAGTGTGGATGACTAAGGGGAATAAGACTGAATTAAACTAAGTTCATAAATTCCTATTGTTTAGGAAAGGATGTTTCTTAAAACAACATCCTTAGGAGAACAAAACAGTATGTTTTGGTCTCAGTAGCACTTCTTAAGCTAAACACCCATCTCATAAAAAGTGAGGCCCTCCACTCCCAAGTTCTGGAGCACAGCTCTCTCCTACACTTGGATTTTTCAAGTTGTTAACACTCAGAAGCACAATCAAGGGCTAAGCTTGCTGCCCAAGATGGGCATGACCAACCTGGTACAGAAAGCTGAGGAGACACACAAAATCCTAGAACAAAGTGGAATTCCTGATCCTGTTTCTGATGTACCTTCTCAAACAAAGAAATGGAGCTCATCTGAGTGAAACACCATAACGTTTTCAGGACTTCTTATTTAGAGCATGGCTGAGCCACAGTGTACTGCACTCACTCCAGCCTTGATCTGAAACCTAGTCTAGAAAATAGGACACAGAGAAGGGTCACACAGCTGTAGGTAACCCTCTGAGACTTGAACCCCAGCCGCTGCCAGCAATAACTACTGGGATGGATTAAAGGAGTTAAGAGATCCCTACTTGTTTATTTGGCTATGTGAGAGGAGTCCTCAGGGCACCACACACAGCTCTGCTCACTTCCTGGCTACAGGAACAAAACAATCGGGAAAGAAAGTCCTTAACAAACACATCTGCAACAACCCTTTGGGTTTGGTGACCACTCTATCCAGTAACTTCTTCATGCTTCTTGGACCCATCTTCTAGAAAAGAGATGGCTGCATTGTCCATCTGTAATTTTACTGTTTTCTCATCACTAATCTTAGCACAGAAAAAAAAATTAAATTCCTCTTATAAAGCTAACATCTGTCAAATGTTATAGCACAAATTCTGGGTCTCTGCCTGCCTTCAAAATGCCATAGGTTTGCCCTGGAGTGATAATGCAAGTCCAAAACACGGTTTCAACCTGCTTCCCACTGCACCATTATGCTTCTCAAGTCCCTGTCTGATGTCAGGTATGTACATCCATGCACATATATCCATTTAAATACATCCATGCCTGTCTGCTCTGGGTGCATGACCCCACAGACCAGCATATAGGCTTCGTATTTGGAGTAGAAATTGGGTTGGTCTTGACATAGACAGAAATAATATTGTAAATGAATCAAGTTTTCAGGTCACATCGGTGTAATTTATAATTGCATGTGTAGTTTCTATTGCTTCACCTTAAAAATTTTCTCTAGCAAAATGGAATTAAATGCAAAATATTTGCTGCTAACAGGGTTCTTGCAGAGCCCAATGCACAGCAAACTTCCAGAGATAAGTGAGTTAATTATTACTTTAAGGTTTTGGTGACAAAGATTAGTTTAGAACAATGATATGTCAAACCTGCAGGCAAAATCAACTCACATGTTTTAGTTTCTCTGATGCTAGTAGAACACCTGGAAGCTGAGGCAAGGCTTGCAGCAGAGCATGTCACAGCCACTGTGGAAGATCAGTGTCATGTTGAACATGAATTAGCACAGTGTCCACAGTCTGGGCACTTCGATCCATGAGGGTCTCCCATCCCCTTTCATTGGGATCAACATAATGTGCCCTGAAGTGATTATTATATATTTTATTATATTCAACAATGGATATCTTGTGGCAGCTGTCTTCTCTACTCTGTCAATAAAGGCCCTTCCTTTTATGCTACAGGTTTTGGCTCCATAAAAGCTTAGCTAACAAGAACAGATGAATAACAATTTTAGCCTTAAACACAGGAGACTCCTTTGGAGTCTCCCTGTTTCCTCAGGAGGCTGCTTTCAGATGTTGTCAGCTGTCAACCATGTTTTACATGACTAATGTAACAAAAACACTCCTGTTTTTTCTTCTGTTTTTCACAGGCAGCTGTGAAAAAACCCCAACCTCCCTATTGTGAAACACAAAAACACACTCCCCAAAATACTCCACCTTTTCTCTTTCTCAGCCAAGTGAGGGCAATGGGCTGCATGAAACAACTGCACATAAGTCACTATCTTCACCTGCCAGGGAGCTGCTAGAAGGTGTCTCACTGGTTCTGGTCTGTCCTGCTCTTAATTTCCCTTTGGATACCAGCTCCTTCTGACTGGTTTCTAAGGCAGCACATCTCAGCATATCCCAGATACAGCATCAATAGCATGTTGATGATAGTCATGGAAAGGATGTCACTCATCTAGTCTTTTTACCTCCTTCCTCCTCAGGGAGGAACCTCTTTCCCTCAATGCTACTTAACACAACAAGCTACAAGCACACATGCTCTGCTTGAGGCAGATTTTTTTGTCTCTCCCAACAGAAAAAACAAGGTTCAGAAGCCAAGTGCCTGAACTAATTTTACACTTTAAGAAATACAGAATATGATGAAGACCTGCCTACACCAGGATCTCAAAACAGGTGGCAGCTCACTGTAATATCATTAATGTGCACCCCTAACCCCTCCCCTTCCTTCCTAGCCCAAAATTAATTCAACAACATGAAAACAATTCGACTTAATTGCAACTGCATCATCTTCTGCAGGATCTCACCACCAATCGTGCCATCCGAATGTGCAGTTGCTAAGGCAACGGGTGTGAAGAGCATGCTTTTGTGCTGCCACATGCATGTGAGCCGTGCCAACATCCGAGCTCCCGCAGCTGGGATGGATTTAACGCCTTCCTCCCCAGGAGCAGCCTGTCCTTACTGCCATTGCAGGGCTGGGGCAGCCAGCCCTTGGCAAGCAGCTACTCCTCTGCAGGTCAACACCTGCATGAGAGGGACAGATGGCTGTAGCTCAGCTCAGCAGGATCAAGCTCCAAGGATGCTGGAACAACTCAAATGTGCAGCAGTGCCAGACTCCATTTGCTGGAGGTTCAGGGTACACAGTCCATCGTGTACATAATTAATGAGGAAAGAAAAGATCTTTCATTTTCTTCTGGCGCTTTCCCATCTACCTGTTCTTGTCCCCTCATGCACCCCCTCCACACTAACAGAGGGCTGCATGACATCTGGAGGACTACGTGGTTGGTTTCTTTCTCCTCAATTTAAACCTGGAAAACAAGATTAATGTGTACAGAGACCTTCCCATCAATCTCTCTGATAATCTTTCAAGGCAGTCTGCTTCCCAGAGTTTAGCTCTTAATAGCTTTCCTATTTCTTTAAGATGAAGGGTTTAAACTCAGGTCAGAGCCTGCTTTGCCTATGACCTTTTACACCACTTTTGAGTCTGCAAAGCTTAAGCTCTTCTGTAAAAGTTAAGGTGTACTGCAACCATTCCCTTTATATACACACATGTACATTCAGCAAAGAAACAGCTGACTTAAAACTTTGCCATAGATAATGAGCTGTAGCTGAGGATCAAAAGCTAAATCTGCTTTTAATGGCAAGGAAAACTATTTATAACAATGGCAAACGGCCTCTCTGATGCTGCACTCGTGTGTAATCACAGCTAATTACAATGTACAGAAGTGCCTGTTAAAATAATCACCAGTGTGATCTAGGAAGTCCTAAAATCCTCAAGTAGTCCTGTACAACACTAGTCATGGAGACCATGTCTGAAAACCACCCACTGAGGGTTATAGTTACTTGTCCTACCTCTAGAGGACAGTATCTATGGTAATTAGATCTCATATGTGACAAAAAAAAGGAAAAGAGACCAGTTAGGATTTATTTCATATCAATGCAAGATCAAGTCTTTCACAGCCCTTTTCTCCTACAAACACATCCCAGAGAAGCACAACAAATACACAAGTGGCAAGACAAGGGTGCCTGGCTCACCAAACCTGCAACCTGAAACCACCTCTGTATTCGCAGCCATGTTTGAGGCACACAAAAGGATTTGTGAGTTCCCTCTAAGCTCAGCAGAGGCTCATCACCACACTTTGAAATGCATTTCCTCACATCTCAGACTCAGGAATGCTCCATGTGAGCCAGTATTTAAAATACAAACACAAATGTCACAGCACACAGAGCTTTGCACCTTGTGTTCATCTACACTTGAACATGAGCCAATAACCACCAACAATGGAGAAACATGGACAATTCTGGGCATAAACAGGGAAACAGAAGCCAAAACTTCAGGTGTTTCAGCATGTGACAGCAACCTTTGCAGAATAAGTCAGAATTTCAAGAATCCTGGAAAGTTTGAGGAGTGAGGAGGAGAGGGGTGAGGGAGACTCTTACAATGGTTAAGCAAGAGCATTGTTGTTGCCTTGTATTTTTAACTAGAAAGAAATGGTGAAGGGATTAAAAAGGCACATTCAGATCTGCGAAAGTGATCATTAAATCAAAAGCTACACTCCAAATGGAGCTGGGGTCATGGAGAGGAGATCTGGCAAGCCAGGTAAGTGTCACTTTTCATAGGGGCAGTTACAATCAAATCAGTTTGTCATACAGAAGGCAGGAATGTAGCGACACTTCTGTTAGGAGTCCACATCACTGCCATGCCTGTTTGTGATATTCCCCTTTAACATCCACTTTCCTCCACCTCTGTGTTCTCCCCAGGCCTCATCCTGGCAGTTATCCCAGGGTGTGATGAGCTGTCACTCTGCTCCATGCCCCAAAACTGGTTTTGCAGTGTATGGTCGTGCAACTTCTCAAACCTTGATGTGGTGCCAGGATACCTTCCCTTCCCTGCAGGCACCACTGGACTCTGACACGAGTCCCAAACATAAGTAGATGGCCTTGTTCACAGTCAAACTGGAAAACAGGGTTAGACTGCAGCAACACAGCTACAGAAGAGACAGAGAAATTAAATGATGAAGAACATTATCTCTGAGGGGCATTTAACCCAGGAGTGCTTACACCTGACAGCCAAGTCTTTCATGATGCTCATTCCACAAAATTCATGAGGACTAGTATACTGTTAAATATTCTGGAGGGCTGCTTACTGTGACCACAAATCCTGTCACTGTGGAATAAAAAACATTAATGGAAAATCTGTAAAACTAAACCAGACAAAGTGCCCAGGCAGGGAGATATGCCCTGAGCCTCCTCTGCCTTCCAAAGGAGGGGAAAATCTTCTTAGACAGGTAGAAAGGTCTGGGAGGTTTCAGGGTCCAAATCAGCACTTGTAAATACGAAGATATTTCATCTGCTGAGATAAGGAATCATTTTCCACCAGTTAGAAGCAAACAAAAGCTGGTTCTGCCTCCAGTAAATGTATGCAGGTGCAGAAGTCAAATCTCCTGAGTTCTCTGGCACTTCAATCCCTCACACACACCATCACCGACCTGCTCATCCCACACTCCTCAGTTTGGGAATTGGGGTGGCACATTTTCTGTTTATTCATACCACTGTATCATCCCAGAACACAGCCATAGAAGTGCCATATTTGCAGGACTTCCATCTGTGTAGTGATAACCACCCCTGAAAGCACTGGAAAAAATGGTGAGAAGAGTGGAGAACAGGGCCCACCTACAGCCAAATGTCTGACTTTTGGCACCAGTGGGCTGACAGTGATTTAATGCAAGACAATGGTCCTGTGGCTTGGGACACAAGAGAGAGAGCAGTTCAGTAGTCCAGTGTCGTTCTGAACACAAACCAGCTCAGTCTGTCCAGAACATAAGGGTGCAATCATAGACCTTTCATAAAGAGAAGATGCAGACAAAAGTGAAACCAGGGCTTAAAAAACAGAGGGTCAAGCAGGGAAACCAGGAAAGCACATGATAAGAATTTCATTCGCTAGGATCAGACTACTATTTTCCTTTATGAATAACTAAGAACACTGTTTATCTCTGAAGCAAGATTATCCACTCTTTCCCCATATGCCCGCTTGCCCTGGTTGGGGGATCACTGCTCTTTGTTTCACACCGACAAAGATGTCCTCAGGACTTCACACTTTTTGCAAGGCCGGTGAAAAAACTGAGAAAAACATGAGATTTAGTTAAAAATAAGACGGGCAAGATATGCATTTAGCTGAGTGACTGTCATTCCCCGGGTTATTTTCACACCATGCTGAGCACAACCACCACACAGAGGCAGTGTTTGCCTCAGAAAGGGGTTAGGCAGGACAGGTGGCTGAGGACATCCCAGGGCAAGCAGAGATAGCAGGGGGCAAGAGGCTTCTCCTGCCTCTTTGTGCAGGACACAGCTGCCCCAGCCCCACTTCAGCCCAGCAGAGTGGGGGAAACACCAAGGAAATCACAGGAAAAGAGCAGAATGGGGTTTGACACTAATAACAATGAGCAGAAAAAATGCCCACTAACAGAGGGAATCTTTCTGTCTCTTTTTCTCATAAATAAGCAGGTTTCTCCCACAAAAAAAAATCAGGGAGTTTGTGTCTTTTGCTTTGATCTAAATGATGTGGGACTGGGTTTAAAAAGCAGAGTCCCTTAGCTCTGCATGAGATTCTAAAAGCCTGCAAAATCAGCCATTTATAAATCTTTGTTCACAGCCTGAGCCCTTCTGTCTGAGGACAGTTCAGAACATCCCTTGCACTGTGTAGAAGCAGTGGGACCACTTCCATGTGTGGTGTCAGGGTAAAAGGAGGGAATGAGCTGTACCTCATAAAGACCTGTTAGAGCAAGGAAGCTTCCTGCAAACTAAAGGACTCTGGAAGACGCTGCACCTTTGAAATGGTCGTGCTCAATTCAGTTGTTACTTTACAGGTTTATCTCAGAGGAACTGAGGTAGTAGCAGAGCCCATTGTCCTGAAACACTGGGCTTGACTCGCCAGGGGAGATTTAGATTAAATATTAGGAAAAATGTCTTCATCAAAAGAGTTGCCAAATACTGGGACAGGCTGTCCAGGGAAGTGGTTTTAAATCCCTGAAGTTATTTAAAAGACATGTAGATGTGGTTTTTAGGGACATAGTTTAGTAGTGGGCTCATCAGTGTTAGGTAATGATTGGACTCAGTGATCTTAAAAGTCTTTTTCAACCTAAAAGTCTTTTTCTGCCTAAAAGATTCTATGGTTCTGTGCTGTTGGCATTAACACCTGAATTCACTCTCAGAACTTCTGGTCAGCAGAGACCAGGCACTGGTGGGTTATGGTTCATCTTAGTCAACATCTCAGGTGTGCCAGGTGGATCACACCCTGACCACACCAACTCCTTGCTGCCACCTGCATCAGGAGCAGATGGTGACAGCCCAAAATCAGACATTCATCACGAGCATCTTGGGCAAGGCGAGTCCTGCCCAAAGTGCCCATTGCCTGCCTTGGGCTGAGCAACCAAAGTGTGGCCAGGACAGGCCATCCCCTGCCCTCCCCTGGGGCAGGGGGTGAGACACCAACTTCCAGGGAAATCACAGCCAGCAGCCTGACACCGGTGTCATCTGTCAACAGTCCTGCCACAAAATGTCACTCTGACAAAGATGACTTTTTCTATGAAATCAAATCACACATTTCCAACTTTTCTTTTTCCTGGAAGCAACATTTTTATACAATTTTTATTTTTCATAACCTATCATTGCTGTGAAGAATATCACAAAGAAAGGTGACAGAGAAACAAAGTGAAACAAGATTCATGCACATTTTTAAGCAAATTTTCTGGCACATTCAGGTTTTCTTTCTCCTACACTAGAATGAAATACACACCTCAGCTCCGGTGCACAGTCAGACCCCATGAGCCTGACCTGCCAGATGCAAACCCTGCCTCATTGCACCCAAAGGAACCAGCACCCAGAACTGCACATGCACAGTGCTCTTATTTGTTGGGTGATCTCGTAACATTTCTCCTTGGAAAGCCACACCATCCTAGGGAGACTGCACAGTAATTACGAAGGGCATTTTGGGTACATCAGTTTCTTAATACTGGGGTGCCACAGATGTAACACTATCTTGTCTTTTTTTCCTTTTTCTCAAAGAGATTTTAAAAGCACAAAACAAGTAATTAATGTCAGATTGTTAATGACTTATCACTGAGTGTGCCTGGAATGAGCAAACCAAACATATTTAACATTGCAGGTGCAGGTCCAAGGACAAAATAAAGTGGAAGAAACCCTTTGCCTCTCCTTTTCTCTCTCCCTCACTCACACTCCTTTTTTTTCCATTAGAACAGAATAAAGTCCTTTGGATTCTACAGACCTTTTTCTGAAGCACTTGGATTCAACAATTACCTTTGGGCGCTTCCATTCAACTTTCTTTGGTGGTGCTGATTGATAGAAAAGGGATCCATCTGAGGCTGGAAACTCGGGATCCTCGAAGAGCTGTCGCTGCTGGATACACTGCCCTTTCAGCTCGTGGTACTTCTGATCTCTGAAGAGTTGCACTGATGAAGACATAGCTTCTTGTCTAGATAAGAGGAATATTGGCTTGTGCAAATTATGAAGGCTCTTTAAAGTCCATAGATTAAACCAATCATTGGTCTTTTCAGGAGAGAGCATATAGTTTGTCCTAAAAGTGATTCCTGATTTATTTAAAACAAACCAGCCCAGATTATAAATTAGATTATGTTAAAGTAGTGGGCTAGAAAACTATAAAACCCCAAAAGACCTTATATGTAAGGGTCGTACTTTTGTCTAAAGAGAATTCTTACCAGGAAAGAGTCCAGACCAAGTGCAAACCCTGCACTTTTCTTTGTCTAATTGATTTGAAAAGTAACATAGTGAGGCTTGGGTCTCAGTGTGTGTGAGGGGCTGAACCATCTTTCTCCCTACATTCTTCTATTTGTGACTAAAGCTCTAGTTATCTACTCCAACTCCGAAACTTAAAACAATCAAAACCAGATTTCTACTTAAATCTTCATTTAAGTGACAATACTTTGGCTGGTAATACTGTCTTAGAACTTTATGTTACATTTCAGGGAACTGAGTTCCCAGAAGCAACAATTTTTTGCAAATGATTGATGAGAACTAAAAATATTTTTAAAAGCACAACAACAAACCCAAACAATGTGCCCTCAGGCCTTAAGTCTCAGAATTCTGACTACCTAACCTGACAAGTCTACAGTCACAACCACAGAGTCAAAGTAAGCTGTTTTAAAATATTTTACAGATGAGAAATAATTCAAGATAATTTGAAGTTTGGAAGACATGAGGGATGTTATCTCTGCTTCAAGAGAGGGAGTGGTGAGACCATCTGAACTTACTCTGGAATGGTCCTGCGTGTCAATTCCTCTCCTCTTCCCTCTGGATACAGGATAGGGATGTTTCGCTACTTCCTTGAGTTATCTACAGCAAAAAAGACAAATGCAGGTTGTCCTGTGTCAGACCATCATGACTAATCACCCTGCCTGCTCTGGAGCATGGCACCACACAGCCCTGGGAGCCCACTCTCTGTGTCCAACTGCAGTGAGCTCAGATGGTGCTGCTTGGGCCACTTGCAGCATGAATTGGATGAGATTCCACAAATTCACAAAAATAAGTGAAGCCAGTTACAGATCCTTGCAGGTGTGAAAATGAGCACAGTGGGAGAAATACAGAAGAGTAGAGCCACACGTGGAAATGTTAAATTTATCATGGTCTTTGTCCTTGTGAGTGAAAGCTACTGTGGCCAAAATAGTCTGGAGATGGTTTTAACACCCTACATTTTTCTCTCTCGCCCTCCACTCACACACCTCACCCCACATCCCACTCAAATAAATTGAATGCCTGTTCAAAGATGAGCAATGCTGCTCTAATGCTTTCACTCATGGCAATAAGGAGAGAATTCAGGAGTGCTCTTCTACCTCATTGCCATTCTTACACCAATTCCAAAGCTCAATCTACCCATAAGTGTAAGTACAAATGGATTTCTACCAGCAGAATCTTACACAGCAAAGTGATAGAACAAAGAACCAGTTTATTCTCATTATTTCAATCAGGTAAATCTTCAAATACCAGATCATCCTCCATCCTTTCCCAGGGCAAAAATCCGGCAATAAATTTTGCATACATCAGGACTGTAATGAGTTTCAGTCAAATCCTGACACTATATAAGTGGCCCATGGACTGTGACTGTGTTATCTAGCTTCAATAAAACAAAATTACACTTTAAACTACACTGATACTACAGCATTTTTAGAAAATTCCTTTTT
The DNA here is from genome assembly GCA_013399895.1 of Serilophus lunatus. NCBI lineage: Eukaryota > Metazoa > Chordata > Aves > Passeriformes > Eurylaimidae > Serilophus > Serilophus lunatus. Next base: position 245,328 of record VXBA01004867.1, on the reverse strand, counting down.
CTTAAGAGCTGTTTTGCAAGAGCATGGGGTGACAGGACAAGGGAGAACGGCTTCAAACTGAAAGATAGTAGGTTTAGATAATATACTAGGAAGAAATTCTTCCCTGTAAGGGTGGTGAGGCCCTGGTACAAGTTGCCCAGAGAAGCTGTGGCTGCCCCATGCCTGGAAGTGTCCAAGGCAATGTTGGAGCAACCTGGGAGAGTGGAAGGTATACCTGCCCATGGTAGGGGAGTTGAAACAAAATGGTACTTAAGGTCTCTTCCAAACAAAGCCATTCTATTGTTCTATTATTTTCTTGTTAATTATCTTCCACTAAAAAAAAAAGTCATAAGGCATCTCACTTGGCAGATGGTTTCCCAAGACAAGGCAAATAGACTTGGTTCCTCCCACCAACCAGTTCTTCAAATTCAAGTGCAGAACAACTTGTCAATTATACAGAAAGAGCACAGGGACCACAAAAAATAGTTTTACTAATTTAGGTGGAAGATAGATTATTTCATGATAGCTGGAATTCTTTCTTATTAAAAATTCTCCATAGGTTAACTACCATTCCAAACTGAGCCTATGTGTTTTTTAAAATAGCCCCTGGATGATAAGATTTGCAGCTGTCACTGCCTAATTCAGTGAGACAGGCCTTTAGTGACCTCATTCCCCTGCCCTTTTTCTCCTGCTATCTGCCAGACTGGAACCTGAGCCCTTCCAGGATTAACACCCCATTACACAATAGCCAGACTCCGTGGCACTGCACAGAACATGATGATAAAGCACAGCACCCGAAATTAGGCTGCTGTCAGCCTCACCCTTGGCTGCACTGGGCAGTGCTCACTAAGGAGAACACTAACAAGGGGGGAGCTTCTCCTGCCAGGCTCGTAACCTGCCCCTCCCAGGGCTCTGTGTGCCTTCAGAGTGTGTTTCTTAGGGATTCAGGCTTCCAGGCTTGCCCAGCCTGACTGCTTCCCAGGAGGCACAGCTCTGGACCCGAAATCCCATCACCACCTGGAAAAACAGTAGAACCCACTTTTGCAGGAATCCAAAACTGCCCTTTTTAAACACAACGGAAGTATCTCATTCTCGTTGGAAGGTCCACAATCAAGAATGTCAGTGCAGTTTGTCTGCAACAGCCGTGTGGTTTGAGCACTGAGGATGGAGGGACAGGGCTGAGCCCTCCTGTCTTGGAGTGTTCACCTACCAGGATGTGGCCTGAGGCAGACAGCAGGCACCTGGCCCCCATTTCAGGGTTTATATTTGAACCAGCTCCCAGATTTTGATCCTCAGTTGATCACTGAAACTCCCCAAATAAGTCACAATATGCAGCAGCACAGCTTCCCCTGCTCCACCTTCTCCAGCTTTACCCTGGTTCAGCTGACACTCCTAATGTGCAGCACTGAGGAAACACTGTGCAGGGTTTGGCAGCCACTCTGTCCAGGGCTCCCTGTGCTGCAATGTGATGTAAAATGAGCTGTGCACAGTGTAACGAGGGCTGAGAAACATGGTCCTAAAAATACCCTACCCCAGCTCTAACACTCTGTGGCTCTTCAGAGAGAAGGGGACCGCTCCAGGGAAGGGACAGAAGAGAGAGGAAGGGGAGGAAAAAATCCTGAAGAGCTCTACAGGTCAGCCATTCTTCTATTTTTGGTTTATTCCCTCACCATATATAATTACAGTTTTGCTTTTTATCTTTTCCAGCCTCTGAGCTGAGGATCCCAGCACTTCTCTTCAGGCAGAATAACTCCACAGCTGCCCCCGAGGTTTCTACAGCACCGTGTCAACCCCCTGCGGTATCAGCAGAAGTTGAGTAGGTCCCACATCTCCCAGCTTTCAACCTGTGAGTTTTAAAGTCTTTCTCTGACCCTCTGTTTTTTGAGTGGGTTTCCCATTTTGATTGGAAGAAGGGTTACCAGCAGAAGAGTGAAGTCAAGCCAGAGCAGAGTCCTCTCCTCAGCCTGACCATGAGATAATTTCATTTTTACTTACAGTTTATACTCGGAGATGCTTCCCCTGTTGGAGCCAGCCAGAGCATGACTAAATCACATTCAACACAGCAGTGAATACCAGCTCCTGGCCTTTCGAGCAGCCATAAATTAAAGAGACATTCACTTGAAATCTAGGTCTTAACCAGAGCAATATGATGAGCTTCAAAGTATTACTTAAACTATCCAACAGTATTTTTTACACTCACATTTTCCTGTCTTGGTCTTTCTCTTTCCCAGCTGCTACACAGAAGATCCACAGCGAACAACACTAACACTGTCCAGAAAGGTGTGTGAGGGATAACTGCACCCTCACCTCCACTGCATTCGTGCAATAAGCACATAAAGAGGAGCAGAAGTTGTGTCCTCCCAGCTCATTTTTGTTATTCTGCGTTATTAAGTGATGCGCAGGGTAAAAACATAGCAGAGCAGTTATTGCAGATGTTGAGCCAAGCACACACTCACAATGAGCCTGCACATCCCTCCCACTCTCATCCCAGATGGAGGGGTTCAGGAACAGTGGGAATGGGTTTGCCTTAACCAAACCCAGCACTTTCAGTCCCAGAGGCAAACGCTGCCAAGCAGCTGCAAAGAACCCTCGGTGCCAGATGAAACTCCTCTGCAGGGAGGAGGCTTGGTGTGTTACAACACTTAACATTTTATCACACACCCCACTTTTCCATTCCAGCAAAGGAATTTCCAAGCACAGCACCAGAACTAAAAGGACAAAGTGCATTTCCAGCCATGATTTAGGGTCACAGTTGGACACAGCTTTGCACGTGAAACCGCTTCTTCCAAAAGTGGATCCTGAGATCAAGCTGCCCAAGTTCAGACAAACCCCAGCCTCAGGACCACCTTCCTCCTGGGTGAGGAGCTCCCATCTGTGAAGACCATGGAGGGATGCCAGAAAGGATGCACACAGCATATGCTATGCTCTGGGGTAGCATCCCAGGCTGAGAGAGCTGGGGTGGTTCAGCCAGAAGAGAAGGATCTGAGGAGACTTCATAGCAGTCTTTCAGTACCTAAAGGAAGCTTATAAAGAAAAGTGAGAGTAACTTTTTACACAGGCAAATACTGATAGGACAAGGAGGGATGATTTTAAACTGAGAGAGGGGAGGTTTATGTGAGTTATTAGGAAGAAATTCTTCCCTAGGAGGGTGGTGGGGCCCTGGCACAGGTTGCCCAGAGAAGCTGTGGCTGCCCCATCCCTGGAAGTGTCCAAGGCCAGGTTGGACAGGACTTGTAACAACCTGGTGTTGTGGAAGGTGTCCCTGCCCATGGCAGGGCGGTGTAACTAAAGAACTTTTAGTGTCCCTTCCATCCCAAACCATTCTGTGATTCTATGAACACTGCCTCAAGAGTATTATCCATTTGCAGGTACCAAGCTTGCTTTTGTTTCATGCAAACAGTCACCTTACCAGTAATAACAATGACCAACACTTGGTTTTCAGGTTTTTCTTTTTTACATGCAATTGCAGGCCTGTCTTGACGATACACAATGACCTCACAACTCTAAACTCTGCTCCTTCAATACTGACTTATAACCAAACCTCATAGCCACTGTTTGGACTATGAGAGCAAAACATAGACTCAAGTATTTCACTGTTTGCAAACATAGCTCAGTATTTTTCCAAACATCTCTTTTTCCAAACTCATGGTTTGCTTCAGAGAAATCAAATCAGTGAGCGCTCGGAAAAAGAAGCCCTGCAGTCAAAAGCTTTAAATCACCCTGAGCTGGTTTTCTGTAAAACTAATTAAAGGCACTTCCAGAGCTCCAGCTGGGAAAGGTTATTGCCCTCTCTTCCTGTGCAAAATGATCACAGGTCTTTACAAAGCAGTGACTTTGCAAATCTATATTAAGAATGCAGGGGAACTTAAAGCAGTTGAAAAGCTTCCACATATGCTATGGTTTCATGATCTTGGCTGTTCCTGCTGCAGCAGAAACAACTCTTCTGGAGAAATTTACTCATTCAGATTCTTTAAACAACACACTAACTTCTCTGGGAAGCTTTATGGTGGATTGAGTATCCTCTATTTCTCTATCTAAGTGCCAATAAAAAAAACTATAAAGTTAACTTTAAATCCATGCTGTGTGGATGTGCAACTGCATTTGTAAAAATATATTCAATTACAATCAAATTTGCTGTACAGGATAATTTAAGCACACCCTGTCCAGTATTAATGACTGTGGTCTCAGAGCTTCCCAGTTTGGATGGCAGTGCTCTCCCTGAAAGGGTGAAACACCAAGTTTTATTGCATGCTCTGGGCTCTGGGGATACAATGATTGTGTAGCATCAGCCCTTCTTTAATACAGGTTTTTATTTTTCAACAAAATAAGGTTAATTTGACCATTTTATGGCCTCTGAAATGCAGTACTTTAATAAGCATATAACGATTTCTCTCTTAGCTCAGCTCGAGAATTGGCTACAAGAAGGAGACACAAGCATTTGCCTTCTTATACAAACAGGATGGTGCCAACACTGCTGTGCAGTTTTGCCACACTTGATACTGAGAGAGCAAAACTCACATGTTTTGTCTGAGAGTACCTGCCCATAAGATATCACTTCTGAGCAGGAATGTGGGGGAGAGTAACTGGACATCAGGAAAGAGACTGGCCACAGCCTGTTTGCTTTCAGGGACAGCATCAAGGCCTGGCAGACTCATCTGGCTATAAACCAAAGCTTTTCTACAACAACATTAATTATAACACTTGCATTGTAATATAACAGTGCTTAACTGGGCTTTTCTTTCAGGTCTCTCTGGGAGAGAGGGAGATTCTCTGTCGCTTCAGCTGGGAGTCAGAATGTAGATTGCACTGCAAAGCCAAGCAAGACAGTGCAGAGGGTGGGTACTGGTTCAGGGCCAAGCTCGCCATTCCCTAAGCCCAGGAGTGGAGCAAGAGCTCTGCCAGGAACCTGCCATTGATCTTCACGGTTTGTTCTCTCTCCCACCTCTCTACCTCAGCAGTTCCTGGTGAGATAAAGTGTAAACCCATTCTGACCCTTCAGGATGGGAGTAGAGGAGTCATGGTTCATGCCCTGCAGCCCTTCAGGGTGTGAGGGGCTGGTTATCCAGGCGCTGCAGTCTCCCATCCCAAAGCAAGAATTCCAGCTATTCCAGCCTTCAGGGGCAGGAACTGAGAGTGCTGGAGGTCACATGGGGGGCTAACAGCAGCTGAGAAAAGTTGCACTTGCAGATAGTTATGCCTAGGGGTGAATAACTCTGTCTAGCACCAGCAGAAGCAGCCCTCATTTGTAGGGCTGATATTCAGGGGTATGTGGGATCTTATCAGCTTGAAAACTCAGTGAAATCCATACTCACGTGATTGCTCAGCAGTACACTGCTGATTTCACGGTCAAAACTGCTCAAAGTCCTGGTAAAACACACTCAGAGAAGGTAAACACTGCCTCAACCCCTTCTCTCCACTCCTTGCCTTTCCTGTGGGTTTATCCCAGTGTAGTCGCCTGTGAAACATTTTTTAACCATATTCTCTCTCCCCTTGGGCAAAGGTAAAAGCTTAAAATGGAGTGGAGTTAGAAGCAGAGCAGACTTTTCCCTCCACCTGGTTGATTTCCAGGTGAAACCTTCAATTAAATGTTAAAATTCTTAGAGACCATTACAAGCAGAGACAAACCCAAGGCTCCTTTCCTTTAATTCAACTAACTGGCAGAAGGACCAGCCTCACCTTCCCCCTGGATGCACCCCCTGCCCAAGGGGAGCCCCACAGGTCTTGGCTCATAACAAACACACAATTACTGCTCAGCCAATGCTCCCAGACAGAGGCTTCTGCTCTCAGAAAGCAGCACACACTGCCCCACTGCCTTCAACCAAACGATGTTTTCACAACTGTGCTTTGTGTGACTCCTGATCCTGTCCACACATGACAAGTAAATTGCTGGAAGGTCTTTTGCACCAAGACCCTGGGGAGCTCAGCCAGATGCACATACTTGTGTGTCAGCCACCAGCTCTGTTCTGCTGAGCCTGTACTGTGTTAAGGGCTCACAATGTCCATGAGCTACAGGCACATGTGGCACTTTGCAGTTTAGGCACTGAGCCGCCAGATTTTTTAGTCTCTATCTCAGCCTTAAGCCCCCAGTGTTTTGCCCCTGTCACCACAGCAGATGCTCAAGTCCTTTGCTGGGTCTTGGCCAGCATTCAGAAGTTCCAAACTCTCTGCATATCCGGACTGTGAGGGTCTCTGACTCCAAGAGCGGCAGGGTGACAGTACAGGATGAATACTTGGCACTACAGATCAACACCAGCCCATCTGCCTCCAGCTGGCAAGCAAGATCAAAAATGCTTTTCCAAACAGCAGTGCAACAGCACCCTGAGCAAGTGCCCCCTTTCAACAGGTCTCAGGAGGAAGTACCTGGGGTGGTTGTTTCTGTTTTAGGACAGCAATTGCCACTTCTTCATTTTGTGCTGCACTTTGTAGTGAAAGGAGTCCCAGTTGGGGCTGTATATTGTCGCATATTGCATAGGATCCGACATTAGCGCAGCATGATCCTTCAGCTAAACTGACACAACGTCTCTCACTCTTCAGTGAAGACACAAAGTGGCTACAGGACACATTTTTAAGGATAAACACGCAGACAGGATTTTCCACAGGGCACAGGTATCTGCATGCTTCAAAAAAAATTACCTTCAGTGGCTTCCACTACAGCCTCAAAATCAAACACACGTTCAACCAACAGGAAGCTACAATTCGAGCTGGATTTTTTAAAAAAAATAATTTAGTACAGTAGGTGCCAATTGTTACAATTACCATTAATCCAGACGAGTGATATATAACAAGCTCTGAAGAAAATGCCAACAGTACTGTCACTCAATTCATTCAAGCCAAGCTTTTGTGCTGAAACCACAGGAAACAACTTTCCAATATGTCTCTATTTTGCCTTTTCATAAAAGTTAGTTTAAAAAATCCCCATGCAATTGCAAATTAATGGGTAACTCCCTACTAGGCCACTCCATTATTTTACATAGACACTTATCAATTCTTTTAGACACAGTGTAAAAATCTCTCCTTCACAAGAACTGAAATAACAAAAAAAAAAAGTACAATACCCACTTCAATTTCATAATGAAAGAAACTATAGTGAGAACTGACAAAATTTTGGAAGATCAGAGATAAAGTGGCAAATGGAATAAGAGCAGAGATCAAATCATACTTAATCAGTCTGGCCCCTTTATTTGGAATAACTGTTAATGATGCCTGTAGAGAGAAAACTAGCATGAAACTGGCTATCCCAGAAGAGAGGAGAGCACCCGTGTTTTGGTAATAAATCCTGCAATAGAGCCTGGCTCAGAGTTAGCATAAAGTTCAGTTGTCAAAATCAAACAACATCACATTGCTGGCTGTGTCACTCATTACTAGTGACATAAAGAGTTTTCATCTTGGTGATAAAGGTGCAAATCCAGTAAATACCAGTTTTCAGGTTGCCCTGGTACTCACCTGGATGAGGTCAGATGCTGCTCGGGGCACATCGAACTCCAAACTGGTTCCTTCAAACATTGGTCCCTCGACTTCTTAACCTGGAATTCTCTGGGTTGTACCACGATCACATCTCCAGGCGGGGGGAGGTGTGTGTGTGTGTGCGCGTTTCAGGATGGCCCTTCCAGAGATGTCACAGGGACCCCAAGTGCAGAGCCCCACGTATTCCCAACAGACAAACTGCCTGCTAGCTGTGGCTGCAACTGTGAATGAACTTTTAAAGAAGGAGTTGAGGACAGACTGTTTGGCAAGAGTTACAGAAGGGTTGTTTTATTTTGTAGGGAAAACAGAGCAGATTACTGTGCACTATGAAAAAAAAAGTTACATTCCTTATTAGGCTGCACAGTGCTCCTCACTTGTGAAAAGCCAAGTCTGCCTCAGTCCCTCCCAACACGCTCATCCAGAATTGTCCTACACTGTTCCACGGGATGCAGCTGTGCTGACCAGGAGATGTAGCAGAACCCATGGCGGCTTGATGATCAGAAAATTATAATTCTCTGTGCTGTGGCAAATAAAAAGTAGGACACAGAGAAATTCACAATAAGAAATGGTTTAGGCAAAACAAGCTTCTCTCCATTCTTTGCTCAGCCTCAATTTCCTTTCGGGCAAATCCTAAACATCTGGATTAATTTGACTTGCATATTTTTGCATTTGAGGACAATAGCACCTTTATTTTACCATTATGTGGATTCTATTTGTATTTGATTAAAAAACCAACTTTTGAACAAGCACCATTTTGAAATGGATTCCAAAATTTCGTCTGTACCAGTAGATTCAAATATTCTCCCTAGTTTGCCTCCTCCATTTAATTCTCACTTTAGCATAACTGGTCTAAGTAAAAAAAATAGGTCCATTCCTTCTCCCAAATATTGCTATTGAGCAAATCTCCTATTTGCCTAGAGGAGTTTGGATCTCAGAGGACAAGTTACATCCACAAAATACTTTGAGGATGATTAAGTAGTATCATAATTTTCTGTTCTGCAAAGTTCACTGCAAGATTGTTTGCTCATTTACCCCAATTCCTTTTGAAGGCACACTAAAATTTGGACTGAAAGTCCCTGGCAGCTGCCACTACAGTTTTAACATTTAATGAGTAAAAACATCCTACGTAATAAGTCCATGTGTTTTCAATTCATGATTGAGTAAGTAGATCAGAGTTTAAATAATAATAAAAAGCTGATGCCTGCCTATATATTTCACATACCGTGATTCATTTGCAGAGCTGAGGGAAGTACATGAAAAAACCCATGAGTACAACAAAATTCTACTTAGTGAGCTGATAATAAATACTCCCAGTTTATAAGATGTGTTCTCACAGTAGCTGCCTTTGCTTTGATCCAGTGCAGAACAAAATCATGAGAACTTTTTGATATGAGTGGCATAATCCAAGAATTGTATGGGATTTGTCTGGGCTAAGGAGGGGCTCTTGTTGGAAGTCTTGTCAGAAGCAGGAATTCCTTTCGACAGGCAGCAAGATGAGCCACATGGATAGCAACTAGACAGCTCTGGTGTCTCTGAAGATCCATGGCAGAAAAAGCTTATATTCCAGTGAGGCTATGGCACAGCATTCAGAGAGATATGCTCACACAGTCAGTGTGGTCTGGGAAAGAGATCTCACTTACTGTGGACAGTTCTGATGCCTTAAGGGGTATGCTTAATATTTTGGGGAATTCAGTTTAGCTAGATAGCTGGATAACTTGGAATATTAAAGGCCAGAAGAGCCTGTGTTCCAGGGTGTTTGCACTCCTGTGTATAGATAAGTGGGGTAGTAAGTCAAAACACAGAGTTAGGCTGCCAGGCCTACAAGGGGCTGAACTGGGGTGGAGATAGGAAACAAGGGACCATCCTGTTGGATGTTTAGGGGACACAGTAGTAAGATGGACTTTAGTTGGAGTGTATGGGGGGAGTGCACTCTGAAAGTTAGAAAAATTGAGAGATTGTTAGGATTTTTCTCTGGATCATCAGACATCACCAGTAAAGCTGCTTCTGCCCTTCATTTCATGTTTCTCAATTTTCTTATCTGTTGCTTTTCAGGCAACACTTTAACCTTACAACATTGCACCTGAAATCCTTGGATGATCCCTGCAGTCTTTAGCTTCCTTGTTGGAGGTGTCCTGAGCATCATCATCATCATCATCACCATACATCCCTCCAGGCTGGTTTACATTCATGACTTTTGTGCATCTCCCAGTGTCTCAAATTTAACTGCTGCTCTCTTGCACAGCCTGTGAACATCCCCTGAGTGGTCCCCACCACAGTCTCCCTTGCTCTAGACTTGCTGCTTTCCAAACTTCACTCATCCTGCACTCTCAGCATGCAAACAAAAGCTCAGAGCTGCCACTTTGTGTAAAGACAAACAACAGAGCAAGTAAACAGAAGAACGTGTTCTTTCACAAGTTAGTGTATCTTGTATACCCCACGTCTGTACATTCAGCACCTGGTGCTCAGAGCCCATCTGTACCTCCATAAATTCATACCATTCCATGCAGGGCATACCTTGTTTTCTGCATAACCCTGCACCCACCAGCAACTCCAACAGCCATGGACTCCAGTCGCAAGAACTACTCTTCACCCCAGCAGCACAGCCCAGACTGCAGCACACGGTCTGGTGGGTGCTTTGCCAGCTGTGTAGAATCACTCACAGCTGCAGAGAGCACCCAGCTCTGTGCTAAAACCCAGCAGTTTGTTACACAGCTGCCAGAGACCAAGGGGCTGCTTTGTTCCAGGCAGTGTCCTCTGACTCTGCCTTCCCATGGGGCTGTCACCTGGTTTGACAGCAGGATATACACAGCAGCTACAGGCTTACAAGGCAAAGGGCAGCACTTCTGAACATCTACCAAAGTGGTAAGTAGGTGTCCCAAATAAGGATGCTAGGGGGAATCAGCATTAATTGTGGCTTGTAGAATCTTAGAATCACAGAACGGTTTGGGTTGAAAGGACCTTAGAGCCCATATTGTTTCAATCCCTTGCCTATGGCAGGGGTGCCACCCACTAGACCAGGTTGTTCTAAGGCCCATCCAATCTGGCTTGAACACTTCCAGAGATGAGCCAGCCACAGCTTCTTTTGGCAAAAGAGAATAGAATAAATGATCTGTAGTGATCAGTCAAGAAGTGGTTCCTTTGGGAGCAACTTGACCCTTCATCCCAAGTGGTAAATGTGCCACATTTGCCATTTGCTTCTGGTTCAGCTCCTCTGGGTCTGCTGTATTTCTCAAGTCTGAATGTGGAAAACAGAAGCGAGATCATTACAAGTTTGAGTAACATGGTAGCAGCAGAATTTGATCAGGCTGTGGTCCAAAGTACCCTGTTCTGTTCATTCAGCATCTGTAGCATCCTGCTATCTAGAACCAAGCATTCCACCCAGCCCTGATGCAGCAGAGCTACTCTTACAGAAACACTCTTCACGAAGAAGTGAAGATTGGTCTTCACACCAAAAGGCTTTTTGGTTTCAGTTCAGTTAATTCCTGAGTGCTTTGCTCCGACAGCTGTTCTCATGCCTGTCAGAGAGCCATTACTGCAAGGGTGTTCCAGGTGGTTTTGCCCCATTCATGACTATTGTATCACAGACATCTACAACCTCCCCATCATCTCGCACACACACTCCGCTGCCAGGCCTTGTGTCCCACCAGAGCTACATTCATTTATTATTCTCTCAATTTCATGGAGCAATTTATTAGCAAACCACTAGGTGGTTTCCAGCAGGTATTCTACTCAAATCCCACATGTTTACTCCTCCTAGTTTCAGCAGTTTTGAACAGAGAAGAGCCCAAGAGGCAGAATCTGAAAAGTAACCAAGATTCACCAAAACCTTTCAGAGTTGTGTATCCAGCTGAGGTCTATTTCTGCTGAACAACAGGATTTTGAGCCTGGATTGCTCACCTTCTTGCATTATCAGGTTTGGTAATAGGCCTCTTCATATTTTCTTCCACAGCATAAATGAAAGAAGGGGTTGCAGCAATGGATCAGACCCAGACTGACAGCTTGCTGGTAGTGAACCTTCTGCACAGCACTGAGTTAAAGGAAGATAATCCCTAAAACAGGGCAGTGCTTTGCCCCCTGCTAGAATCTGAAATGTACAAGGCCAGATTATCCTCCAAACACCTTAACCACAATCATAAAAGATAATTTCTAAACCTTGAGAAATCAAAGGCCAAATTTTGCAGCTCAAAGACAACTATGACCCCTCTTTCCCCCAGGGAGGAAAGCCCGTAGTCTGGGTGTCTCAGATGATGGACCTCCCAGGGCACTCCACAGACAGCAAAGCCTTTCTGTAATGGCACCTCTGGTCTGGTAGGAATCTTCGTTTGTGTTCTGTTTTGGGATGCGAACATGGAGTGTGTGTGCTGCGCTCTAGGAAGCAATGCCAGCCCTTCCACGGAGGAAAGCAAGCCTGTCACCCGGGAGACTCAGGTGCAGATGACGGGGCAGCAAGCCATTTCTGTCCTGGCACCTGGGTCTGGGAGGAGTCTCCAACAAGGCAGCGCTGCCATCACTCCTGTTCCCAGGAGCAGCACGCCTTGAAGCGGGTGTTTAGAGTCGTTTTTCAGGCAGGCTGGACACGGGTGGGCAAGGAATCTGAGGATGAGCAGAGGAACACGGCTCCAGAGCAGGCACAGCCCGAGGAAGCAGCCCCTGGATTTCCCCGAGGGACATGCAGGATCCTCCTCGCCTGTGACCCCCCCAGTCGGGGCTGGGCCCGGG